>JAUMHL010000010.1:5400233-5425168 GCA_032362345.1 Sandelia bainsii
CCAGGAACTAAATATTTTCGTTTGTGTGTCAAGCTATCATGACATTGATTGTTGTATACTTTCTCAACTGAACTGAACTGAACTTCATACGTCATCACATACGTCATCGAAGAAAGCTTCGATACACGCTTCACAAAAAATTCCCTCGATTACTCGACACACGCTCCGAAGCCTCGGCACGGCAAGTCCCATCACTAGTGTTAACTAAATGTGCGCGCTTTCATTCAGTGAACATTGCTGTGACTAATAAAGTTAATTCTAAACTAAACAAAATGTGTTTCATTAACTTAAAATGTTTGCAAATAAATATAACTAAACATGTGCTCGTGATGTGGGTGAGTGTGCATTTAACCATTCCTTGTGTGGCTGTGGATACAGCCATCACAGTGGGGTAAACATGACGGCTTCTGTGAAACTGAACCTGCTCCCTATGTGGTTATAAAAGGCTCTTTCTAGGCCTTAGAAAATGCAGTGGTTAGTATATTCAGGTGAATACACATCAGAGAAATAACATATGTATGAATACTATATTCCATTTTTGATTTTAAATCCCGCTAAATCTTACACATTGCAAACAACAACCAAACATTAACGAAATGGTTATAGTACGTGTATATACACACACACACACGTACTACAACACGTACCACAACCAAAGTCATTACATCTACCCAGATATTCTTAGTCATTTGCCACCTACTGTGTGAGTGAGTGCCAACACACAGTAAAGTTCGGGAACAGGAGAAAGTTGAATATGAGGACATACAGTATAGTCACAGTGCATAATTGACAGGTTCAACTTAAGGTTTATTTGCTATAGGTGCACAGCTTATTTAAGAAGTCACCACTTGTAAAGAGTGCAGTGTTTGGCACAGAACTTCCCAGAGTTCACTTTTAAATTAAGCAGTACCGAGACATCACGTCTTGGGAGTTTCTGTAGTGGCAGTCCCATCTTTCTTTGTTTAGCCATGGAATGTTTATTCCTAAAAGTGATCAAGGTACTGTTTTATGCAGACTGGGATAACAGTGTAGACATATTAGGCATAAGGCAGTCTGTACCAATTCAGTCATTTCTGGCTGGGTCACAGTGTCCTCTCTCTGCTGCTATGTACCTCACCCTGACAGCTCCATATTTCAGCTCCACAGGCATCCACCCTCCCTTCTGCAGGGTTACAAAGCAGAGGTATGGCATGCACACAGCTTGTCTGTATATCCAATTTCTCATTCCATTCATAACATTCATAGTGCCAGTCATTCTGCATCCCAAAGGAGAACAAGGCAGTACTCCATAAACTGAATTTGATAGCTGGATAACTGAGAAAAGAATTAGCCTACTATATGTACTGCAAGGTGGATTCAAATATAAATATGTATGTAATGTAAATGATAAAAATACATTATATAGCAATATCCCTAAAATGAATGTTAATGATTCATTATAGCAACATTTCAAAATATAACACCTATTGTTTAATGCTAATTTATCATATTTTATGTGTGAACTGCCCAGACAAAGGTAGCAAGGGAGTGCTACTAACAAGATTTTACAGCCTGGATGTGGCAGCATAATGATCGGTCCTTCTGAGGGGGAAATGATATACAGCGATGTGGAAGGAAAAAATATGCCCATGTTTAGAGCTATACATTGATCTGTAAGTAGATGGCTTATTGATTCGCATCCACGCAGTGTGGCTGTATTTTACTGTAGGCGTTTCCTTGAGACCGTAACATACTCAATTAACACACTTGCATTCAATGAGTAATTAAAAAGAATAATTGGACAGGAGCTTCAGTTATGTCATTATGTGAGACACATTTACGTAGACGTGAAACTATTGGTCTCTTTGAATTTGAAGTCCTGGTACCTAAATCAAAAGCATTCATGTAGTGAAGAGAGGGAAAAGTTTGTCAGACAGATGAGTGTGAGTTATGTGAATCCCATATTCATATTCAATCATATTCAAGAAAAGTTTTTATCATCTCCATTGGTGAAAAGAAAAAAAGAAATTAAATAATTAAAAACAACAATTGAGTAAATGGCAACTGATTAAAGCTGTATTTTATATCTAAGACCGTAAGAATAATTTCACCTAAAAACATATTTTCTCACTTTTCCTTCCACTTTAAATGGCCAGCTGATGCCAATAAATACACTGTATGAACAAAAAAGTTGGGAAAACTTCACGGTAACTTTCAAAGCAAGTTACTGCACTAGATTTTTGAGTTTTGTCCTACATTTTTGAAGAAAATCACCTACAGTGATGGTGCCATCTATTTATCTTCTGTTCAGTTAATTTATCTTTTTATATGTCTAGTAACATGGCACAGTAATACAACTATAAAAACAGTTAACAGGAATAAATCTGTAAAAAATGTGAAATGGCACATGTGCCAAGGAATATGCTCTACTTTAAACACAATATTGTATTTTATGTTATTAACTGTTATTACCATATTAGATATCTTTGAGTTCTATTATTCTAATGTGCCCTGTGCTATACTTTCTTTGAAAAGTTGATGTTCTCCATTCCTGGCATAAACTAGACAATATCTTCTTCCAACGCAGCAGTACTTCTCGTTCAGGAGTCACAAAATGCTTCCAAATGAAACACGCATGATTGTGATTGTGAAACTGCCAACAGGTCTAGTCTAGTGACACAAATGTATTCGCATTAATTTTACTACATCAGAGGAGCCTGTCGAATGAATGGGAGTGATTCACATACCACTGAGGAATAATATGATCCAGTCGTCAAATGACAAGTGTCAGTGTACACCATAGAAAAAATGAAAACAAACAAACAAAAATAATAATAATAAAATGAATGCTTTCTCATGTCCTTCCATCAAAAAAAAAAGAAGGAACATTTAACCCTCTTTATCAAAAGGGTGATCGCCACCTATTTAGTAACATATAAAACAATGCACACTACAAACATCACCTGGGCACTTCCTCACCTTCCTTCAGTCCATCTCTCCCTCACTACAGTCCGACCTCTGAATCCTACAGCCTTTAAACTCTGGGACTGGAGAAATTAATTAAACTTCTGAAAATGACAAGCTTTCTTTCTCCCAATTGCAGCAGCCACATCTTGCTTTTTCTCAGGACCTGTGAGACAGCACATTGATTTCACTGCTGTCTAATTTTCTCAAACCATGTCTTCCTTGGATGCGTTGTTTTTTATTTTTTTGTGAACTGAGAGGAGGAAGCTGAAAAATTAATGAGATGGTATGGCACGAGAGGCTGCAGAAAAAAACAGCAGTGATCTGCAGGTGTCTGTGTGTGTGTGCGCGCGTGCGCATTCGCGTGGACTGTGGACCTGTCAGCTATCGCAGCCATGATTGTCCATCTATCTATTTACAGTATGTTCATGTGTCTGCTTTTACAAACAGTCCCTGTGAGTTCTGAAGGCTGTTCATTCGCTTTCTGCTCACCTCCTCTTACTCTTCTGTGTTTTGTTGAATGTGTCCAGTTAAGAGTGGAAGGTCACTCAGTGGAGAAAGGCATCCTACAGAGACCTCATTAGCATTCACTCATGTTATTTTGACTAGTTTTTGCCCCCTTCTAACATGCTTATAATAAAAACTAGATCTGACACATTATTAAAAGATTTACAAA
The DNA here is from genome assembly GCA_032362345.1 of Sandelia bainsii. Taxonomy (NCBI): domain Eukaryota; kingdom Metazoa; phylum Chordata; class Actinopteri; order Anabantiformes; family Anabantidae; genus Sandelia; species Sandelia bainsii. Next base: position 5,403,853 of record JAUMHL010000010.1, read on the forward strand.
TCTCATAAATCTTTATTTTATTTACAAGAGAATGTAGAAAATGTATCAAATGTTTAAACTGAGAAACTGTACAATTTGAAGAAAAAACTGAGGTAATTTTGAAATTGATGGTAGTAACATTTCTGAAAAAAGTTTGTATGGAGGCAAAAAAAAAAAAAAGCTGTAAAAGTTGTACTAGCAAGGAAGAGCTGGACCAACCAATTGAGTTAAATGGCAACAGGTCAGCAACACAGTTGGGTATCAAAAAAGCATCTTAGAGAGTCAGTCTCTCAGAAGTTGGACAGAGGTTCACCAATCTGTTAAAAGCTGCGTATACAAATTTTAAAACAATTTCAGAATAATGTTCTTTAACATAAAATTTCAAAAACTTTGAATATATCATCATCTACAGCACATAATATCATCAAAAGCCTCAGACATTCTGGAGAAATCTCTGTGCACAAGGGAACAAGGCTGAAACGCAATATTGGATGCCTATGATCTTTGGGCCGTCAGACAATATTGCTCTAAAAACAGTAATGATTTTGTGTTGGACATCACTGCATGGGTTCACTAATAATTCCCCAAAAAACCAAAAACAATTAAAGCTTTATCATGCAAAGATGAAGCCATACATTAACTTGTATAAAATGGTCTGTGGTGAAGTGGAAAACTGTTTATTTTCTCACTCTCATTTGATATGTTTTCTATGTTCTATTGATATTAATAATAATTGATATTCATTCATGAAAATAACCTTCAGTGCTTTCAGATGGGGACTCTTACTGTCTGCCAAAAACAAGAAATTCATTTTGTCACATCTTTATTCGTCATGGTGCGCTGGACAGAGATCTCGTCTTAATTTTTGTTATAGTATTTTTTTTTAATTATTGTTTTCGTAATAATTTAGTCATTAAATCAACCTTCGTCAAGGAATACTTATCGTCAAAATTTAATTGACAAAATTAACAATGATTGGACCTGGCTTATTACTCACAGAATGAATCAGAAAAATAGTACAAAAATACATTATGGATACAAATAATGTAAATTGATTATCAATTAGGTGTGTTCTTATAACATGTTCTGCATCTGGGTCAACTCTGGTGGACAATCATCCAATTACTCTACGGCAGGTGTTCCCACTTTACTTTGAAACTATCTATTCACATACCTTTGCTCACCTAAACTATAGTTGATCTGATATAAAAGATGTTACCAAGGTGTATGTAGCATACAATAAATGAAATTATGAACTTTTGCCTCATATCCATCTTATGGTCTTGTGTACAGCAAAAACATACTTTCGGTGGGGACAGAGCAGCTGTAGCTTCAGAGGTGTTCAGACACAGTTTTCAACTGATGTTTTGAAAGTGCTGAAAACTCAATCACTGTAGTTACATGTATAAAATGCAGGAAATTTGACTTGAAATGTTTACGCTTTGGGATGCATTCATGGCCTTTTAGCGGAAGTAAAATAACAGGTGTTGCACACTAACAGTGTAAGTAATTGATTTGAGCAGACAGGACAAAATTATAACTCTGTCCTCATTCACAATAGCTGATGACTATTTTTTTCTCTGTAAATGGCCTTGGTTTGAGTGTCTGCAATCACAGCGCTGGACACTTATCAAATGTGTCTGAAGTGAAGATTTCTGTCACTGCAGTCTGTAGTGAAACGGACAGACAATCTGTTCTGTTGCCAAATTGTTACCTAATGGTGTCACCGCTGTTGATCCCTGGTTGACACATGCATATAAAGACTAAAGTGAAAAGACAAGTGGATGAGTGGAAACAGTGGGGTGTTGGCAGGAGCATTTAAGAATAACTCTGAAAAAGTGCTTTGTGTGCACACACAAACGTTGGTTTTTCTCTAGTTGTAAGAACATTCATTGACATTACACTAAAGCTTGTTTTACGGTTGTTGAACTTGCTGAATCTATGCCATACCTACAAATTAGGCCACATGAAGCTACGTCGTAGCCTGATGTTCACACCCCCGGAAACGTAACTACATGTTGTGGTGATGCAGACCACACCAGCTGTAATTGATCCTCTTGGTAGTGTTGCAGTCAGAGCCGGCCCGACCCATTTTGGTGCCCTAGGCGAGATTACGGTTTGGCGCCCCGTAATCAAATGCCTATAACCGGCACTGGTTGAAGTGGTCCTCCAACGTCTGCTATCTTTGCTACGCTATAGTGCTGCTCAACATTTATTTGCTCCAACCTACAACATGATCTGTGATCGCTCAGTTTCAGTCGCCATTGTTTCTGATACACAAAAATTACTTGGCAGTGCTATAGAAACCCCATAGCAAACTAGCAGTTTGGCGGTGTAATTGCAGTGACACAGACACACCAGTGTTCAAGTATAAGTGCTCAGAAACCCCAATGCTGACTGAGCAAAATGCCCTTGCAGTGATGGTGAACTAAGAAAGTGGGGATTTTCAGATGTGTGTGCTCTGGGTTTTGTGCCATCGTCCTTAAAATGCAAGCATTGGGCCTTACTCACAATTTTCTCTTCTTTTTGTATTGTAAACTGAATATTTCTAGGTTTTGGACAGTTAAAACATAAGACATTTGAAGACATTGCCTCTGGGATGTTTTCCATTATTTTCATTTTCTTCTTTTGTTTTATAGACAAAACTACTAGTCAATCTGTAAAGTAATCTACAGATTAATTAATAACGTAAACAAATGTTACACTGTTCCTGTTTCTGAGTTTTGTATCTGTGATAACTGCTTGAATTACTCTGTACTAAAATCTGTATCTGCTGATTCATCAGGTTCTGCTAGCAAGAGCCTCCTGTTGTATTTTGTATTTATTTCACAGCCAAAAAGTATAAGAAAAGCTTGAAAACAAAACAAAAGTCCTCAAAGTCAGCGCAGTTTACTGGTAATTGTCATTTTATGGAAGAAACACTGCAAAAATTATTAAATACTCATATTGGTACATTATTGCTGTTCAAGGTAGATAAACAGTTTAAAGTACAGCTAGTAATATTTGTTGACCTGATAGTAATTCAAGATGTCATGAGAGGCAGTAAAACATGAAAATGTATCATCATCAGCTGCCACTAACCACACTACACTTCAGTGATGCAGGGTCTCTTCCAAAGTAATGATCTCTGGATAATGGAGCAGCTCAGATTCAAGGGTCTCCCAAAAGCCCTGAATTAATCAATTAGACAGCTGGAGAGCTGTGTATCTTTATACAGGCAAGGGTCCAAAAGGGTTGGAGAGACTAGAGAAGACAAGTGTGCCGCACATATTAAAGTTAGAATGAGTATCTGGAACAGACTGGCAAAGAAGTACTGTTTTCCATCCACAAACTATAAAAAGGAAGAAACATCTTTCCCTCCAACTTGTGACTCCAAGTTTATGAGTGAAATTTCAGCATGTGTATTTGTTTTAGATAGGAAAGTTGCTTAAAGAAAATAATCCTGACACTTTTTGTACTGCAGATGCAAGTAAGTGTGCACATCCCATTTGTTTTTTAACAATCCTGTTTTAGGACATTAACTTGTTAAATGATAAATGTTCTCAAATATGACAGACCTGAATCAAGACTATGTCTTTGATAGGGTTAATATAATAAAGTTTATTCAAACATTCACATTTCTGCAACCAGGTGAAGTGTGAAGCATAAGTACAGAAATTAGATCTAGAATTAACATATTCAAAATTGCAAACATCGCACCTCAGTGACATTGTAACCCCATTTGATCAGGATATAAGCAAGACTTTCATTTGCTTGTTCACACAAAATAAAGTGCTCTGACAACTATTGAGAGAGAGTTTAAGCATAGACTTAGTATGTCAGCTACTCGTTAATGCCCAAATGACAAAATTAAGATTTCTAATTAATCTTTTGTGTAAGTAAAATAAACATTTCTGCTTCATTCATTCTCAAATAATTACATAAGAATTAATGAAGGAAAAATATTTTCTCCTGCACAAACTGCACAAAAAGGAAACCAATAAGTCACCACTTTAGAGTGCTTTGGATGTAAATGAGGTGCTGAAGTCTCTGCAGTGTTTCATTTCTTAAAAGTGAGTTGTTTTTTTTGACTGCACAAGGAAATCTAAATGGTTTTATCAATATTCTGATCATGTGGGGTGCCAACTTCAAAGAGGTACAAATTTAAATAACCGGTGCAACTTTGTCCCATGCACTTGATTGTTAGCCAGATGATATTTGTATTTTATGATGTAACCACAAAGGAGCTAAGGTCAATAGACCAAAGTAAGGATGCAAACTTGTCACCTTTTAAGTTAAAGAGCCTGTGTATCTTTTAGATGTTATCTGGTATACAGTCATCATTTTGCTCTGACTTAACCTAGCCGAATTAGACACTGCAATGGTCAGCAGGGACAAGGTGATACTTATTGATTTTTCTGTTAAAGATAAAATGTGACAGTCTCTGATAGTTGATGGTTACTAAAACTGGACTTCACCTGTAAAGTTATCCAGAACAAGGTCACCTCACCCCTAACTTGATCCTTGGAAGGGGAAGTGCACAAATGACTGCATATTACTGAAGGTGTTAGAAAAATATAATAGTAGTTGCAATGACTATTTGGGCTATTTGGGAACAGAAAAACACCATATTCACCATTCTGGAGTGGACAGTGTGCTGTGAAATCTGTGAGAGAGGACAAAGAAAATGGAGAGAAGTGGGTCTGAGGTAGGGAAAGGTAAAATTGATGAAGACAGAGGAAGGTGTGTTAAAGAAAAAGAGGAGAAAAAGGGAAGAGGGAGGCTGATGGAGACTGAATCGGTTTCCAATTTAGTCTAGCTGTCATCCTGGTTGGTGATTAATGAAGTATGGAATGCCATCTGTTTTCACAGGGACTTTCTCCTACCTGGCCTCATTGATTGCCCTGCCTGATACTTCCACTGAATGTGGTGAGCCTAGCTGGCCAAGCGGCTGCAAAAATATGGGATAGCCCAATTTACAGCTGATACTGGAGTCCAAATGTGGTGGTTAATAAGGACTTGGAGGCAGTTGTCAGACAGGAAACAGTGGGGGGATGTAGGAATGGAGAAAGCGTTGAGGGAAAGAGGGACAGTTGAAGTATTGTCACACAAGTTTAGGACTATGGGGCACGAGGGAGAAGATGGGAAGATTTCTTAACATTAGTGCCTTCTCCATCCAGAGGGAATACCGAAGCAGTGAACTGTGATGACGAATGTGAAAACATCTTGTCCTTGTAAAAGCTATTTAGGGAATTTCTCTTGTGGATTGGAAAGTAAATAGATTTTTGTTCTTTTTAACTAGAGGATAACTACAAAAACAAACACAGTATTCATGGCTGCTGTTTGGACCTGTAGTATGAATATAAAAAAAAATGCATTGATAGTGGCAAGACTGCATTAATCCCATCTCAGCGGAATTCAGTATTGATTTTTAGATTTTAATCGCCACATAAAAGCCAGTCAGAAGCTTAATTTTGTTTACTCTAGCTAGGGTTTATACAGATCTGTACCTTAATGGTGTTCCTTATTGAATCATCTGGTCATTGATCTGACTCTGTGAAACCATCATCCTCAGACTTCACACATATACACACGCACACACATGTACAACAGCCATCTCTGTAGTTATAGTGTCACGATTGCCCCAGAGTTATTACGCCAGTGATACTGGTTGTAAGTACAGTTGCAAGAAAAATTTAATTAATTTCCTGTTTTTTTGCATATAATAGTCATGAAATGTGATCTGATCCTCATAAAAAAAAATCACAAATGTCAACAGATACAATATTTCTAAGCTGAAAAAACACAAACAGTCATGATCTTTCATGTCTTTATTGAACAAACCAATTAAAGCCAGTTGGTGATTACGGGGGCGCCAAACCGTAATCTCGCCTAGGGTACCAAAATGGGTAGAGGTGGCTCTGGTCTGGTGTTAACGGCTCTCGAGACCATTCCACAGCATCTTTGTTGGATTGAGGTCTTGGCTTTGATTGGGCCACTTCAAAAGGCAAATTCTGTGCCTCCAAAGCCATAAGTACATTTAGTTTGATGTTTATGTTCATTGTCCTACTGCATCACCCAGCTTCTTCTGAGCTTCAGCTTGCAGACAGCTGCACTGATGTAATCCTGTTGGATACCTTTATAAACTTAGGAATTAATTTTCCCCTCCACAAAGGCAAGCTGTCCAGGTTTGTTGTGGGCCCTGCTGCCCACCCTTTTCCCCTGGTCTCACTACCTTGTTAGTAGTTCCATCAGATCTTAAGTAAGTGAACAATATGTGGGCAGCTACAGTATGCAGTGCCAGTCCCACATAAATTTAATTGGAACTTTATACAGTGATTCTAGCCTTGGCATTACTTCCACCACATGTAAGGACACCATGCATTGATTTGCACCAGCGATTTCTCAGAAACAGGCATGGGAGTGTGCACTGCGACCGCCTTAACTGATTTTGTTGTGAAACTATGTCTACTTATAATCACCAAGTCACCTTAATAGCTCTCATAGGGACTAGAGAATGTGATTTCTCCGGAACTGACGAGGTCACCATAATAAGCCCATAATAAGCCTAAAAGTGTAATCTTTGCATTTGATTTGCATATTTGAAGCAGCTGGTTTGTTTTCTTTCAAATAACAGAAATGACATTTCTTTTACTTGAAAGCTCCATCTCACTCTTATTGCAGGAGTAGAATGAAAGAGATCATGTTGAAAAACATTAATTTCATTATTTATTTTGCCATCTAATCAAAATCGGTATCAACTATCGTAGAATTACGTTATATTGGTACGGATTTAACTATTGGTATTAAATTTCTGGTATTGTGACAACCTACATAGACATAAACTAATAAAACACAGTTTATGCACTTGCCATGCAATTTGAACTATGTATGAGAAGGTATAAACCAGTTCAGTTTGTGCTTTCAGTACTTGAGTGAAAGACCCAGTTTCCTTTAGTGGCCCACTGCAGATGGTTACATTCCTGCAGGACTTAATTGCTTGACCAGGGCAAGGCATATTCATCCCTGGATGAAAATTTTTCAGTTTTTACATCTGATTTCATAGTCTTTTTATGACATTAGTTTTGCCTGACACTGTGGCATACCTCTACCAGACTATTCCACCAAGTTCAATACTGGGACGTCAGTAAAAGCACTGTGTGATGTTATATTACAACCACTATAGAAAATACATATATATAAAATAAACACTATGTTTTTTGCTCTTATATCAAATGAACATGTGACTTAAACTAAATGTACTTTTTGTTCATTCCTACTGTGTATACTGTTGTTGGTACTGTTGCTTTATTGCACCCTGAGGTTTCCAGGGACGATACTTTACTGTGTTTGGCCTCTCTACCTTTGATCCAATTCCTTCTTTTCTGCTGTGCAGTGAAGGCTTAAAACTTCAGTCCATTGAGGACCTTGCAGATTTATGAGCAAAGAAGAGACAGGTACCCCGCTGTCATAGTGACAAGCTGTTTGTGCACTTTGCAAATCCAGTGAGGGGCATCTTTCCTCTTTGATTGAAGGACAACTGCATAGCCTACTGCAGAGGGCAGGCACCACTGTCTGGTGTGCAGACTCTTTTTTTGGGGCATTTATTGATTTGTCATCTATCCACTTTATCAAGGAGAAGAGTTGGAAAAGGGAGTCATTTCCCTCATGTTTCAATTGGAGTTTATTTACACTCACTCAAATCTTGGATTTGTTCATGGATTTCTATAATACCAGACAAGACAGTTAAGGTAGCCAGGCATAATAACCTTCCATTTTTGTCACTTTTCCTCAGTTAATCCCCATCAGCCACAGTATGAATAATTAAATTCTATCACGAGCTAGGCTCGTGCTGGTGGATGACTACAGAGACATTTTAAACTCAACATAAATCAATATGACACTTACACAAAGGAAGCTGAGTCCCTTATTTTTTCTTTTTAATTTTAAATTGATTTTGTTTCTAACGTTGCCTCTGTTTTCAAATGGCAGACTTATTCTTGTGTCAGACAATCTTGTTATATTGTTTAAAAAAAACAACTAGTAGAGAGAACATCATTATAAATACTACTCCAATTGTGAATTGTTGTGCTACTATATTAATTTGAATTGAAACTGTCTCTTTTGATAGATCGCATTTGCTTTTGCTTTTTTTAAAAGAAGAATTAACACAGATGATATGAAGATTGATTTAAGGAGCTTCCTGTTACAGCAGATATCTCTGAATGGGATCTATTTGTAGATGGTTCTCCTTGACTTTACAAGAAAGATTATCTGATACTGTCCACTTGGCCTCTTTACGGAATCCCATGGCTCCAATTAAAGTCTTATGATTGGGCTGAAGTGTGCTGCAAGCTTGTCAAAAAAAGAAAGCACACGGCAGCACTGTTCAGCAATAACAAAAGATTTGTAAAAAGTTAGCTGTGGGCTTAAATATACACATATATTGCAGTTATGTAAATGATGAAGAACTGGATAACTTGGTGAAGTCAGTGAAGACATCACTCATAGGATATTGGATGATGAAGAGAATAATGCAGGTCATGGACCACCATGTCCATTGGGAAAGTATGTCAAAACTGAAGCTCAACAGAAAGTAGATCATTCAGCAGATATGACCCTAAAGACACAAGCCATTCTACCAAAAAGTAGTCTGAAGCATAAGAAATGTAATGTTTTGAAATGGTTGCGTCAAAGTCAAAAACACCTCCGAGTTGAAGCTGTTCTGTAAGGAGGAACGTGCTAAAATCACTTTAACCAATGTGAAAGGCTGAAACAGTTTCTGGAAACATTTAGTTGAAGTTATTGCTGCACACAAATATTTAAGATTGGAAGATTTTCCGTAATATTGTGTCATTTGTTTAATTGGGTCCCCTGTGTCTAGTTTTAGAACTGTGAAAATTCGATTACCCTTTAGGTCACAGCTATGCAGAGAAAAACTTTTTCCAAAGGTGGCCAGATTTTAGAATATGAAAGTGCTCAAGGGCTGACTGTGCCTCATGTCATATTTTTAAACCATAAAAGTCACACTCAAGTGCACTGCAACTAACAATAATTATATACTTTATTGATTCCCTTAGGAAAATAGTTTTTTGGACAGCTGCAGAAGATGATGCACGACTCTAGGGTTTTGGTATCTTGTCCAAGGGCACCTCAAAATGTGGCCAGGAGGACCCGCGAGTTGAACCTCTGACCCTGGGGTTCATAGACAATTGCCCTACCACCTGAGCTTCATGCTACCCCATATGTTGTGCCCCAGCTGGGACATGATCCCGCAACCTTCTGCGTGAGAAACCTGTCTGTGACTATGCCAAATGTGCTGAATTATTCAGTCTTTCTTTCACATCTTGAGAGTCAAATACACAGTAAACTGTCACACTCCGTACAGTATGTGACCTCTGCCATAAATAGCAGAGATGTCCTCTCAGCGATCAGTATTTGCATTGTTACGACTCCAGTTGTGATTTGGTTCATATACTTAATTAAATTGTGCTTTTGACTCGCTTTGTGTGTGTTCATGTGAATCCTACTTGTGTAGATGTGTGTGGCCCTGTGAAATGGACTACAGGTGAATGTTTTTGATTGGTTGATGAGTGTAGGTATTCCCAGGAGCTGACTGGTTGCAGCCTTCACCAGTGGGTTCCTACCAGTTCCAGTTGGTTTTCCTCTTTACTGCTCCCAGTCTGCCTTTCAACATTTTGTGATTTACCTATTGTTAGTCAGCATATTGTAAATAGTGCCTTCAGATCTTTGTAGGGGTGGGCTTACATGTTTTTTATTGATTTCCTTGTCTCCTAATTTGAGGTAGGAGTTTAAGTAAGATTTTTGTCTCTGGTTAGGTAAAATTTGGTTTGATTTTTTAGCTTTGTTTTGCTTGTTGTTTTGCTGAACCCATCCTGATGTTCAATTATCCCTTTTTTAAAATACTGAGTAATACATACTGAAGACTGAAATTAATTTTGCTGGTGGTTTCTGGGTGCTGGGAAGAGGGAGTTTCATTTCATGTTGAGTCAGGGTTTCCCCTATGCCAACATGTAACCACATGGATCTGGGCATACTTTAAAGAATTGGTATTCAATTCTTTCTTTACTCAATGCTGTGCTTGTTCTCAACCTGCTTGTGTTTGCAGCGTTGCTCTTCTTCACAGTCGTGCTCTACAGCAAATACAAATGACAAACACAGTAGGTCATTTCAGTTCTCACTAGTGAATTTTAATTCTGTGAGTAACTTGGTTTAAGTGCGCCATTGCCACAGTCAGCCAAAGATTGTTTATCAGAGAAGATGCTTTATTCTGTAATAGAAAACAACTGTTGCACATTGGAAGCGTTTACAAAGAGTACAGATAGGAGCCTATAGGGGCATATTGGATAAAGCTATCGCTCAGACCTCAGAAAAATTATGTTATCTTTGTTTTTATGTTTTTAATCATGAAAACATGGTTAAACAATGTTTTAAAAAACACACACAACAAAGGTTACGTATTATAACCACAGCTCTATGAGTACAGGCGTAGTAGCAGCATTGGAAGCTAGGCTAAAGCTGTTATTACATATTTAATGACCATTTACTGAAGGTAAATAAGTATCTGACAAAGTGTTGACAGATAATATCTAATATTGAGAGTCCAGCCTGTTGCAGTTGCTCTCTCTCTTGTAATGTCTTTTCTTTAATCTATTTAATTAAAATAGATTATTAGTGTAGCTAGTGTAAGGAATTAAGTTCTTCCCTCTCAAATCATGTTGGAATTAATCTTTTTTTCATAGCTGAAAGGAGGATGCTGTCCATGCTCTCAATTCTGGACAATTACTCCCACCCACTATACAGTGTCCTGGCTGGACAGAGAAGCACGATCAGCTAGAGACTGATCAGTGTCAAGTGCTCCGCAGAGGGCCACAGGAGATCCTTTCTGCCTGTGAAGAACTATCATATTTATGTTATCAGATAACGGATTATTTATCAGTCTCATATTCATATTTATTTTATGTTATGTTATCAATTCCCTACACTACACCCTGGTCTGATATTGAGATATTTTATGCATTGTGTATCCTGTATATGAGTATTTAGTATTCTGTGTTGGTTTTGATCTCTTAGTTGTGGTTCTTCCTTTCTTTCCTCAGGAAACTGTGAGTGGCTGTGACATGGCAAAATAATTTCCCTCTGGGATTAATAAAGTTTTATAAAGTCTTGAATCTTTGAATTTTACCCTTCAGTCCATTACATTGCAGTACACAGTGTGCTCAAACCTAAAATGTCTTTGTGTTGTATGTTAAACCCTATAGGTATTGAAGCCCCAGTTTATGCTGTTCTGATAAAATGGATATTTCTCTTCATAAATAACACATAAATACTACTTGGCGGAGCTCTGACTAGCCGAATTTAGTAAATGCAATGAGATGATGGTTGCTCATGTCCTTTAGACAGGTACGTTGAAACACAAAGACGCAACAAAAAGCTGATTCCAGTTGCGAAAAACCAGGAGAGACAAATGACCACTTCAGCATAAAAGGGATGTGGTCGAAATTATCTCATGATAGTAAATTATAGCAGCAGATTTTGGTATTGCTATAAAAAGCACTTTGGAAGATAAAAGAGCAGCAGGAAGTGGGTAGACAGATCAGCTTGTATAGCTCATGAAAGATTAATCATGAATCTTTAAGGCACTGCAATTCCCAGTAGTAATAGTAATTCCCATGTTTACCTGTTTGCCTAACTGCAGCTCCCAGTCTCCCAAACCAGTATGGGCTTTTTCATCATAGAGCATATAGAAATCTGGCACCTACCTGCATTTCCTACAAGTGATGACAAGTTGGGCTGCAGTTGTGGGCTGCCTTAGCAGAGTAATTCCCACTCAGTTAATATTTCATCATATTAATGAATCTCATTTGGAACAAACTGTCACCAAAGGTGGATACAATAATTAACCTTGACAATTTTAGGTAAAAAAACTGTCACAAAGCAGAGTGCAATATTCAGCAACCAGCAAAAGATCAAATATCAAATTGCATTCCTCATCATTTGCTATGAGCAATAATTTTAGACCTTTCTATAATATTTTTGATTAAAAGCAAAAATTAACAATAGAGTGGCTCGGCTATGCCAACAATGTAAAGGTAATAATTAATTCCTATTCATGATTCATGCAGCGTCTTTGGATTTATACAGACTTGTATACATGTACTGTATATGTTTTGTTCTTTTCCCACTATCTCTACATGCATGTGAAACCTTGTTACTAATTGAAGGATTAACAACTAAAGCCTGACTTCTAAAGGGCAAATAAGCAAACAAAAGGAAAACATCAGCACACTAAAAATGAACTTCTAGTGACAAGAATTAATTGGGAACCTTTTAGAAAGAAAGGTACTGTATCTGGAGAGGAACTTTGGAATGTGAGATGTGACGTGATTATAGAAACCTTTTTTTTTTTTTTTTTTGCTATTGACTTCCTACCTCACTCATAGATTGTGGATTTCTGCTGTGCAGTGTCCTAATTCAGCATAGCTTGAGACATGCAGAATATAAATTTGACATTCAAAGTACAATACATTTGGTAGTAAACCAGGTCGATAACTCTCTCACCGTTACTCAGTCGATGAACTGAGTAATGGGGAAAGAAAGGTCTTGGCCAGAGAGGTAACCAAGGACCAAGAGCTTCAGGCGTTCTCAGCAAACATGGGAAAACCTGCTAGAAGGATGACCATCTCAACACAGCGCTACGTTAACCTAAACAGACCTATAGAGCATCCTGCCTCCCTCTGTTAAAACATGACCATAATCAAATCAATAGAAGTTTTTCCAGTGCATTTTTGCCTTGATATTGCTGTGACTTGCTTATTTTCCAAACCTTATTTTCAACAGTAAATATAACCCTAAAATTGACACCATTAACATTATTGTAACTCCTGCATTACCTGTGCCTGTTTTCTCAAGTGACTTTCTGTCCCTTTTTATAGATAAAATCAAGATGATCCAAGCAAACATCATCACTACATGGTCCTCCCTTATGCCCTGCATTTCGCCCCCAACAGTCTCGGAGAATTTCTCTCTTATGTTACTTTTAGATCTTAATAAGCTAATTAATAATGTGAACTCCACTTATGTCCCCTTACCACTTTCTTTGTTTAAAACATGAGTGAATCTATCAATACTTGTGTGCTAAACATAATCAATTGTTCTTTGATGTCTGGTTGTGTGTTTGCTTGTTTGAAACATGCATTCAACCACTTCTTAGAGTCTCAAATGACTTGTTAATGCATGGTGATGCGGGAGACTGTTCTGCTTTGGTCCTGTTAGATCTCAGTGCAGCCTTTGACACTGTGGAACACAGTATCCTCATTGACAGACCTAAGATGTTGGTGGGTAACTCTGGCACAGCCCTGGAGTGGTTCTCTCCAATAGAACATTCTCAGTTACTGGTAAACATGCCTCCTAATGTGCACCTCAGTCATGTGGTGTGCTACAAGGGTCTGTTCTGGGTCCCATCCTGTTTTCTTTGTGCATACACACCATTGGGCACAGAATGAGTTTTAAAGGTGTATCTTATCAGTGCTATGCAGATGATTTTCAATTATACTTGTCTTCTAAATTTGGTAAAACTATCCATTTTGCATAACAGTTGACAAAGGCTATTGCATGCCATATTTTGTATGGCTGGTAAATGTTAACAGCTTAACAATAAAACCAAGGTTAACAATAATAAAACCAAGGTCCTTATTTGTGCTCCTGCCAGTCTTGTTTCAAAGGTGCAGGATGGTCTTGGTTCCTTCTCCTGATCTGTGAAATCCTCAGCCAGAAATGTCATGGTCACACCTGGACTTCCTATTTTATTCTGAAATCCCTGATCACTTCCAGTCTGTTCAGTCCCTTGTTTCTGCCTGCTTCACCCTAATCAGCCATGATTACTTTGACCTGTGCTCCTCACCCTCTATGTAAGCAGCTAACTACACACTCACCATTTGCCAGTTTATCTTCTGTTTTCATTATATTGCAATATTCACTGTCTGTTTTTTTAATAAAACCACCTTCCCGACTGCCTTTCTGGGTCCAAAACTCAAAGAGCCCATCTCTCACAGTACAATATGGCCACCATGGACCCAGCAGTCAGAGCTAGGGAAGGTCAGGTGATTTCACGGACCTTGACTCAGCTTTATAGCACTGCTTCTAGTTCCCATAACTTCTAAGAGAGATCTGAAGCTTTTAGCTAGCATGGAAAGGATTTTGCTTTCAAGGCCTTGGCTGTTTGGTCTCCCCTGTGTGCCCCAATTGGCTGCACATATCGCTATCCTCAGGAGGACCTTGAAGCAGAACTAAGCCAGTCTCCTCCCAGTTCCAGGCCTCCATCTGAATCATCTGCAGCTAGCACAGGGCCATCTAGCTACCACCCTGTCTTCCAGCCTGCAACCCTTGCTGGACAGTCCAGACGTTTCCCTGCCTCCCTGCCTACATCTTCTGCGGTTAGCCTGGGCCCTGCTAGCTGTCATCCTGCCAGAAAGCTTGACCTGTCTGCAGCTAGCTCCAAGCCTGCCTCCCACAGCCTGGCCCCGGCTAACCACTCCTCTGTCCCTCTGCCTGACTGTGACTCTGGGGACTCCAGTGCCCTGATTCTCCCAGGGGTTGGGGTCCCCCAGGCCCACAACCATGCCAGGCCCCATCGTCGCTGCCGCATCCCCGGCCTCAACTTCTCGCGTTGTTGCTGCTGCTGCAGCTCCAGCCTCAGCCCCAGCTTCACCTCCTGTCGCCGCAGCCTCGGTTCCTGCTTCGCCTCCTGTCGCCGCCGGAGCCTCGGTTCCTGTTCCAGTCGTCTCAGCAGTTTCAACTTTTGACACAGCTGCTGCCTCAGGTCCAGCCATGTTCCCTGCTACAGTCTCGACCATAGTTCTTGCCCCAGTCTTCACTGCAGCTCCAGGTTCAGTTCCTGCAGCGGATCCAGTTTCCACTGATGTCTCTTCATCCCCTGTCTTTGTGGCAACCCCAGCCCTGGTTTCTGCTCGGATCCTGGATCCCCTGATCCTGACTTATCAGGTGTCTGCCCCAGCCAGTACGCTCTGCATCGCCACCACTTCCTGTCCTGTTCCGGGGCTCGGCAACGTCGCCACCGCACCTGTTCCTTCCTGTGGGCGCCCAGTTCCTGTTCCCCAGCAGGGCCGCATTGAAGACGCTGCCACTGCATCTGTTTCTGCTCATGTTCCTGTTTCCAGGCGGGACGGCGTCAAGGACATCCCTTCCGTTGTCGTCGCCCCTCTGGTTCGTATTCCTGTTCCTGTCCTCAGGCGGGACACTGTCAAGGACATCCCTTCCGCTGTCGCCGCCTCTCTGGTTCCTGTTCCTGTGCTTGTCCCCAGGTGGGGCTGCGTTAAGGGCAATGCAGCCGCCGGCTCTCTGGTTCCTGTGCCTGTCCTCATGCGGGACAGCGTCGAGGACGACTTCTACGCTGCCGCCGCCTCTTCAGTTCCTGTTCCATCCGAGGGGTTTTGTCGTCGACGTTGCCCACTTCCCGGGATTCAGTCCGGCCCCCGGAGGGGTTCTGCCATCATCTGCGCCATCCTCCTGCCCGGCCTCCAGTGCAGTACGGCCACAGTCACTGGTTTCCAGCCCGGCCTCCTGAGGGATTCTCCCATCGTTGCCAGCCTCCTGCCCGGACTCCAGTGCGGTACAGCCACCGCCACTGGCCTCCAGCCCGGCCTGCTTAGGGGTTCTCCCGTCATCGCAGGTCTCCAGCCCGGACTCCTGAGAGGTCCGCTTGCCGCTGCCAGTCTCCTGCCCAACCTCCTGAAAAGTCCACCTGTCATTGCTGGCACCCAGCCAAGCATCCCGAAAGGCTTCCCCATCACTGCCGGTCCCCTGATTTTCATCGCACTCCACGGCTCCTGCTCCGGTGCACCTCCTGGTCCCCACCTCTGGTCCACTCGCCCGAGGCTCTTCAGCGCCTTTGCCTGCCGCTTCCGGGCTGCCCGCCTGAGGTTCTTCAGCACCTTTGCCTGCCATCTCCAGGCCGCTTGCCCTCCTGTTTCCAAAGTTCCTCCCTCCTTACAGCAGTGAGGAGGGCTCTTTTGGTTGCCTCTGTAAAATGTTTGACTCGTACTCGGCTTAGAGATTAATCTAAATGATTATCCATGTATTTATTTCATCCCATCTAGATTACTGTAAATCTCTCTTACTTGTCTTAGCAAAACATCACCGGATCTCTTGTAAGGTTCAAAATGCTGCTGCTAAGCTCTTGACCAGGTCCTCAAAGAGGGAACATGTAACACTGATCCTGATCTCTTCACATTGGCTCTAAATTAAATTTAGAATTCAGTTTAAGAAACTTGTAATAGTTTTCAGAGCCCTGCATGGTCAGGTACCTGTGTACCTTAGAGATCTAATACCACCTGCACCAGCAGGTCTCTAAGGTCCTCTGATCATGGTCTGTTGGCTGTTCCTCTTTACAAACTCAAAACTAAAGGTGACTGTGCTTTTGAAATTGCGGCTCCTAAATTCTGGAATTTTTCCCCGTTGGACTTAGAATCTTTGAATTTGATGGAAAGTGAGTTGCCTGACTGACTACCATTGGAATCAATACTTACTTACTTCACTCTGAGAAGTTTCCTAAATGATTCCTTGCTAGGACTTTTTAGCCAGTTAGGTGCTCTCCGAGATCGTTCTAAGACTGTTTGTGAATATGGCCCCAGATTAGTTGTGACTTCTTCTTATGTGTGGCACCGCTGTTTTCTTTTTCCTTGATCAGCAATTTGGCTATGAAAATGTTTCCTAAGTACAAAAGGTCATAATTTAAACAGATGCACTGTGGGTGATCACCAAATCAATAATAGAGTTGATCCCCAGTTGATCAGCTCTAATAATATTGGTATCATTGTGGCAGGTGTAAGGTATCAATGTTTAAATGTACTAAAAACGTAAAAAAGTGAAAGGAAGATTGCCAAGAATTTTACCAAGGACTTTCATAGAAGATTAATCCCTTCAACTTTGGAAGATGTAATCATGAACTGGTAATTGCAAATTTTAATCTGTCTCTTATGTTATTATTATTTCTTTCATTGAAAGAGGTGAAATAAATAAATAGAAAAGCCCATGAGAAAATTCAGAGTGAGCAGTTTCAGGTGGCTATGGACTTTATTGATCAATTACCTGTGAAATCCCTCATGCTGTCGGCAGTCATTTGCAGTGTGTTTTATCATCAGAACGCTGGCTGGCCTCACTGGTCACAGGGCAGCCTGCCAGATATTACAATCACTTTAGCTTGTTTTGCACGAGTGAAAGACAAACACTGTACCACCTGCATTCCAGCAATCATGACAGTATCGGAGAAGCAAACTTCTTTAGTACTTCTTCAGCAAATAATTCGTCCAATTTGTTTGATGCTTAAATTGATATAACATTCTTTTAATACAATCCAATAAGTATTGGATATCATGGTAAGAAAAATGTCACTATGTGGTGTTGCAAAATGTTTCCTTAGGCAGATTTTTTTGTCACCTTCCTCTTCTGGTGGGAGGTAGATTATCTCTTTTGTGGTCTGATAAAGTGTTGGGGAGGGAGTCTGGCAACTGGGCTTTTGTCTTAGAGGGACCATTTTAAGATATGTTCACCTAGATTTTGGAATTCCACCCATGTTTAACATGGACATACAGTATCACAACAGTACACTCTATACAGTAAAAGAGAAAATCTCCCAAAATATAGTATGCCCCCTTTGACATTTTTTAGGCCACTGTAGTGTTGTTTACTTTATAGGGAAACATTACACTACTGGGCAGCAATCAGAAATGATAATCAGAAAGAGCCAGCAGCATGATCTAGTTCTATTTAAACAGTCTGTATTGCTGTTAGCAGTGAAGTCACATACTCCACTGTGATTGAGAAAGAGAAGAAAGAAAAGAAAATGAAGTACAAAGACAGTGAACCGTAAAAATATTTGTACATGTGGTTTGGTTTTAAGTGCACAGAATCAAGAATAAAAGGTTTCTTAAGTGCTTGTTAAATGGTTATTCTAAAGAAAAAAATGCATTATTTTACTCTCTTACGACTCTTGCAGTTTAACTTTCTATATGTCTAAACAGGTAAGGAAGACATACTTCTGCAAGTAAATCAGCGTAGTCTCCACTAAATTAGAGAAGGGGTACATTTTGTATTTGTCCAGAGATTAACTTTTCATCCAGTTCCATCTTTTTTCACTCTGCCGAGTGAATAAAGAATCCCTTGACATTATCCTCAGCTAAAAGTCAGAGACAAACACACAAAGGCACTGAAAGTGAAGGAGAGAGAGAGAAATTAATGTTGATGCAGGCCCTTATTTGGCCACTGTTTATCAAGCCAACTGACTGGCTCGTTTTTCTAACAAAAGCTGAAAGGGTTGGTAACTAAAGGTAATTTGGATTCTGCTCATACCAGCACCAACTGTCTTGAGGCTATTCAAATAGTTAATCAGACAGTACACCCGGAGCAGGTTAATGGAGTCCATCATCACAATGCTGTGTTACAGCCACATTGATTATTGGGGCGCCACTTATCTCTGCACACCAGGGGCTTTATAGTCAACAGTGGTGACCAAGGACCAAGTATTACACAAAAACAATTAGCAGAAGATCCCTAAAGGTGCACTGAAGCCTGAAAAAGATTTGTCTAACTAAAGGTAGACTACCAATTTTTAAGTTGGGTCTTGCACAGTTCTAAATTTTCTGTTTCTGTGTCAGGCAGGTAACTCTAGCTTTTTTTTTCCTGGGGTGCTCCTTATGAGACTTAGTTTTATAATTGTGTTAAGTGAGTTCTAATCTAAGTTAGTTTACATTTGCTTTCTACAGAATTCACCGTTAATCAGTGCAAGTGACTGCTCCTTAATTTAAAGTGCTCCCTGCACACACACACACACACACACACACACACACACACACTATTCAAACAAGCATCACAATGATTTAGATTTTTAGAAATTTATTTAACAGCACCCATCAAAAATATTAAAATTTGAACCTTTGGTATCAACTCATGTACATGGATGTATACAGGAGCTTGACAGCGCATTGAAAACATTTATGTGCTTAAAGTGAATTATAAAATAAATTGCAGTCATATTCTGGAGCCAAAAGTACCACACCACTTATAGCTTAGACACTTACTGACAACACAGCATTAATGCACTTTCAGAAACTCCACAGTTATCTTGGTATTGCAAGAAGGGAAACGTGTCAAACCAGTTATCAAAAATTGAACAAAATGTAGACAAGCACATGGCAAAGAATATATACAAAACCATCTTACCCCATCTAACATTGTTTGTTGCTGCATGTGAAGTTTTTCGTTATGTTCTGGGAAACTTTGCAGAAGAACTTTATTTTGGTTGTTAGTTCTTTTACAATTCATGAGATGATGCTAATTGCTCAGACTTTCGTAGAGGCAAATATCCAAACCAAAAGTTTGGATATTGTGTAAATTGCAAGTAGAGTATGATAGCTGTACACGTGCCTGTGAGCAATGAGGTGAACTTGTAGTAATTTCAAGGATCATTCCATCACATAATGCAAATGGCCCATTGGCCTGTACATGAGACATCCAAAACTTTGGGTTTTATCAAATACATCCACACCAAAGCTGTATATTCAGTGCATGTGGATTAAGTATGAAAAACTGAGAAGTGTCCAAGTATCTGGATGAGTGGTATCCAGTGAACAGAAACTGTTTCCAAACCCATTTGCATATTAAACTCCAACTGTGCACATGCACAGACATTATTATAACTATACACTAACTCTCATGTACAGATTTCTTGGTTTGAACAAAATCCACTAGCATGTGCAAAAAACATACTGCTTATTTAAAAACAAAACATTTCAAACTGATGAGTGATGAAATTAAATAAAATCACTGGCAGGGAATGTAGGCTAAAAAGATGTTATAAAATCATAACATAACAGTACATTATCATTATCCTTTTTTGTCTTGTTTATTGTAGAAAAAACTTCCAATATGTCTTCAGCATCACTTTGTACAATTAGTCCGTAATCAGTTGATGCAAAAACATATCCCTCTTCCTGCACTCTGACCACATTTCTATTATGACATGGGAGTGAAAACCTTACCAAACATTGGATACTGCATAAAATAAATGATTCCTATAATTCTTCTTTTATTACCATAAAGGTTTGACAGTGCTTTCTCCAGCAATTGTGACATGAACATTGGTCAATTTTATTGTCTTGCACATTCTTTGTAAGACAGATGCATACTGTTTCTCTCCAGAGAAACAGACTCCCAGCTTCTGCAGGCTTACCGCAGATACTGATTTCTGCTCACATTGTCCAGAGGCAGTCCATGATTTTCCTTTGATACAGATCTGTCAGCTCTACTATCCGAAGCAGAGTTGATGCAACAGCCATGTTAAATCCACCTGGAGTGGCAGGCAGCTGCTCGTGTCTCACTAACACAAGTTCTTTTGCCATTATCAAAGATTACCTGGCTGGAGACTTTGGATTTCATGGTTATAGCCAATTATCAGCCATCAATGTGGGCCACTAGTGATACTATAACAGGTTTGTTGATATCTGAAGAAGGGGCTTTGGTGACATCAATGGTGGGTTCAAAAGAGGCACCCAGCTGGGGCACTGCGGCAGCTGGTTGACCCAGGGAGGCTACCATAAATAGGAAGTCGTTAGTACGACGTGGGCCCATGCCTGCTGCAGCTTTCATGGCGGCCTTGGAGGAGCTCTTTAAGCTGGAACCTCGTCGAGGAGCCTCACAGCGCAGCAGGGCTTGAAAACATCTGTAAAACTGGGGCAAGCATACAAAACAAATGTGACCAGAAGTGTTGACTAGCCACGAAGAGTAATTCTGTAATCTGTTGCTAGACCTTGACTGAATACAATGAATATAAATGTTACTTTCATAACTGACCTAATTTTGC
Source organism: Sandelia bainsii (assembly GCA_032362345.1). Classification (NCBI taxonomy): domain Eukaryota; kingdom Metazoa; phylum Chordata; class Actinopteri; order Anabantiformes; family Anabantidae; genus Sandelia; species Sandelia bainsii. The sequence continues at coordinate 5,424,710 of JAUMHL010000010.1, forward strand.
CCAAACATGAATCTGATTCAAGTTGCTGCTTCTATGGGAAGTGAATTGGACTGAAAATTTTTCCCACCTCTCTCTTACTGTAATGAATCTTTACCCAAATTACAAATAATTATCACAGATGAGGACACTTTTTTCTCTCCCATACAGTATTTCTCTTCTCTGACTTATTGTGTCGCCAGCCTTTTCATGTGGAACAATACACCAATGAACACATCATTTGTAAAATTTCAAAATTACATTAAATATTCGGCTGATTACAGCTTCAATCACAAATGAAAATTACTGCATTTTCAGTGGATATTTATAACACATCCATAATGCATAATGTGTATTTATAAAGAGTGGAGTTGAGGTTTAGAGCAAAAGAGACAGAGCTAATCCTCCTTCCTAATCTGATCAGTGATGACATGTTTAGCCGCATGTCGTCATTTAACCGCTGGTTGTCCAGGTGGTGCCCCG
>JAUMHL010000010.1:5425268-5444017 GCA_032362345.1 Sandelia bainsii
GTAAAGTGCCTTGAGATGACTGATGTTGTGATTTGGCGCTATACAAATAAAATTGAATTGAATTGAATTGAATTGAAATTAATCTATTATTTTTTTCCCAGATAAGCTAACCAAGATTTCTGTTACTATTTGTGTTAAATAATTTTCATTAAAAAAAGAAATGATAAAAAAGAAAAAATGAAATATAAAATAATTTTATGTGTCTACAAGGTCTTCGTGAGGTATTGTACTGCAAACAGGCTAACAGATTTTGTCATTATACAGTACAATGCTTATCACGTGGTCTATCTAATGTCACCTGTTTAGATTTCCATGTGTTGGCCAGGGCAACATTTCATGAGACACTAACAGTGTGCCAATCAGAACAGGAAGTGAGTGGATGTCAGTAAGTAACCACTGAAAAAGCTTTCCTAAATGTGTACCACTTTATTAAAATGCAAAAATGCCTACACCAGAGGAAGCAGACAGAATGGAAAAATAATGGCAAAACTTTAGAAAAGATCAAAGGTCATAGTCAGGCTTCAGGTGTCATTACGTTGCCATTCATCTGTCATCAAACTCAGTGTAGGCTGTAGTGTAGGCTGTGCAATCACAGTCTCTTTTGTCAGCCTGAGCTCCACTGAATCATTTGATTGTTGTGTTTCAACTTCCAAATCCATGATGCTGTCTTTGTGAAATTGTTACAAATACTGTTTTATTTCTTTGTCTTTTTCATGTTGTTCAGTCAAATAAACAAAGGTGCTCTTCTTTTTGCTGGACACTATCAGCTGCTGTCGAGAGTTACCCCCATGTTTTGAACTTGTCCCCAGTTGTACTATGAATAGAAATACGTGCAGGTTCTAGTGCTAGTATTAGGTATTCCACAATGTAGATTGCAGTCTTTCTTTGCAATTTTTAAATGTACCATAGAGTACAGCCTGTCTACAGTCTGATTTGTCAAATCACCATTGCTGTATATTAGGTTATATCATGAGACAAAGCAAGTTATCACAGAGTCCAAGAGTGGCCACAGAGGAAACAAGTTAGTAAACTGGAAACTGATATGTACAGAAACAGTTCACCCTGATAGTTCAGTGGAGTGATGCATCTCAACTCATAATCAATCTTTGTTTTACACACAATGGTGTTGTGTGGAAGCCAATTTCTCCACCTGACCACACCTTGATTTTGGCATGTCATTGATTTAAGTCCTGGAATTCTGCTGTTACAACAACAATTAGCAACAGCTAATTGTCCAAATAATTTATACACAGAGCTTCTATAATTAATAATTTGTCATGTTCACACTATTAAATTAGTCTCACGGGCTGTCAGAGAAGAGAGTCTTCAGAAAGCTCATGTAAGGCTGCATTAATATAACTATTAACACTGGGTGAACTGTCACCACTGAAAATGTGTAGACATAGACCCTCGGGCCTAAATTATTGTTTGACTGAAAGGTGACAAGTTTCCATCTCTTTGTTTGACAGTGTAGTGCAGATCCACATAACAAATTCTCTGAAGTTCTGTGAAGTTTGCAAACGGGAGTAGGACGACATAAAATGATGAGATTTCTATGATTGACCTGAAATGAGAGATTGTGGACACTTTTTCACAGATTGTGGAAGACTTTTAAATATCTAATATTGATATATCACACAGAACTAACAACCCTTTGGAGATGAGACAGTCGAGTAGCTCTTAAAAGTCACTCTTTGTATCACCTCTAGAGAAGAAAGGTTTTGTTACTGATGTCATACATTATTAGCTTTCTGTAGGAGGACAATGATGTATATTATTATTTTTATGTGACATTTAACAATAATAATAACCACGAATGAATGATTTCAGTTTGTACTTTTCAACATTATAAACATTTAAACACATATTAACAATACCATGGTGATACTGATAACCGTGATCATTTTCATCACTATAATTGTGATATTGAATCTTCATACTGTTTCATCTCTAGGGCCTTGAGTGTTTGATAAAATTATGTTATGTTTAACACAGGAAAAATAAAAGTACTCTTTGCAGTGCTCTAGTATTATGGCTGGGCAGTAATATTGTATTGCATATGTAGGTCATGTTAGTATGTCATCATAATTATATTGCTTTATAATTTTATGAATTTCTCTTTTTCAGTTTTTAAGCAAGTTATAGATAAAAGCTACCCAAATTATTTACATAAATTACGAGGTGTGAATTTTCTGTATTTTATGCGATGCAGAACAGTGAAGCACAAGTCATAGCAACAAACATTCAGATTATTATAATCTGTTAATTTTGTGTGATTTTAATTTCAGGATTGGCAAAAAATCCACATAGTGTTTGATTTAAAACATACTGTCCAACACATTTGTTCTGGAAAGTATATATTTCATTGTTGAGATCTTAAAATGGTCTAAAAAGCATTAATTTTAATTTAATGTTCAAGGATTGGTTGATGCTGAGCTGATAAGAAGCTCATTTTGGATTGAACAAAGTACTGTACATTGACGAGCAGATGTAATCCTTCATTGTTAGAAGCTGCAGAAAAACCTAGGCAGACATTCACCATATCCTGTCCCAAAACTTGCAGTGTCCCCCGATGTACTGCTCTATACCTTAAAAGTGGACATGTTGGCACTCAATAATTGGTCACAGAAGGTCCAGTTCACCTAATGTAGGCCATTGTAGTAGTAGCTCCTTAATCCACCAGATCTTGACAGGATTGCCAACAGAGAATAAGTCTGATGAGAATAGGCATGACTGTTGCATCCTACAGTGGTGTGAGGTTTGCACCCATTGACCTGCTCATTAGGCTAACTGCTCTCTTGCCATCAGTTTCAGTTTGGACCTGTCACATTTTTGTAACTCATATGTGTCAGCAGTGTTTCAGCTAAGTGTCAAGTATATTAAAACTATATAAACTATTATCTCAGTACGCTTTGGTACTTGATGTGTCACTATTTACATCCACTGTACCTTCAGTGCCAACTAAAAGATTGGGTCCTCTTTGTGTAGCCAAGTGAAAGTAAGGGAGTAAAGGTCAAGGTTGAGAATGGGCAAGTAACACATCAGACTTTAAGGCGGGAGACTAGAGCATCCTTCTCATAATCATAATCATAATCATTGCAGATTGACATTCATTTTTATTTTACTAACCTTAGCCCCATTTTTGCCATATTGACAATCTTTAGCTTTCCTTAACAGTATCAGAAGGTGGGAAACCTTGACCATATTTTAATAATGAATTCTCTTGTTTGGCAAAAGGATTGGTTATTGGGTTCCATTTGTGCTCATAGAGTGAGGGTTATCTATTCACTTTTAACTTTTCAGATTTACCTCATTCTTTAAGGAATACTAGTATGGTTATAGCTACTGTGTGATAAGATAACGAGCTGAAGAGCTTAAAGCTGAAGAACTATACTTTTTTTTTTCTGTATGAATATTAGCAATTTGAAATTAAACTCTAGTGCTAAACTGTTAAATTGCACGGTTAAATTAGTAAAAAGTTCCTCAAGAAAGTCCTCTGAGAAACAGTTCTTGACGTCTCATGCTTAGGATTTCATGCAGATCCTGCTGTTTTACACCAGCTTCTACAAATACAGAGTGCAGGTATCTGTTGATGGACAGATAGGAAGATTCTGAATAACTGACAACCTCAGCAGCAGGTTGAAAACATGACAATGCATTCAGGGTGTTTGACCATACTTTAAATTCTAGGCATTTACACATCAAAGGCATATTCACAATACAGAGGCAAGCACTACTAGACCACATTTTAGACCAATTTCAAGTCCTCTTCCTGAGCTTCTGTTAATGTGGACTTTGAAGGTGCCACTCTTGAGTAAACGTAGTATACTTAGTATACTTTCTGAGTTCATGTATACTTATAGTCTACTACATTTTCTCATGAGATGCAAAATATGATGAAACAATTTCACAGCACCTTGTTAGAATGGCGATATCACAAAAGGCAAATACACACACTGGGGGCATTTCAGCTACATGTATGAACAATATTCTGTTATGACGGATAATGAGAGACAGAGAGATTTATACTACAGACCAGACTGAAGGTAAAGTATAAATTCATGAAATCAATTAAAGTAACAGAATGAAGCATTACGATGTTGATGCAAATCTGCAACTGTCATAAAAAAGTATATCTGTACAGTCCATAGATAGAAAGTAAAGTGAAAGTCTCACATACACCATCCTGCTCTTGTGAATGCTCACTGGTCTGCCAAACAAACCATCAACAAATGGTCCATTCAATGCTTTTTGGTAATATAAAAAAAAAAACTACAGTGTCCAGCTGTTTTGAGAAATAATTATGCCCTAAAAACATATACAGTACTTTAAACCCAGTCTCAAAAAATTACATCTTCAGTAAGAAACAACAGGTTTGGGACTGACAGGCTCTGGAAGTCGTTAAGTATTAATAGATTAACACAATGTTGGATTTGGTCTTCTCATGGGTTTTGCTTACGGTTACAAAAACATAGTATATCGCCAGCCTTATGCATAACATACCTAAGTTTAAGACCTCTCTAAAACATGAATTTTTTACCACACCGCATACTCGTGTCATGAGAATTTCTCAGTCATTTGACTTAACATTGAACTTCTCCTTCACATTTCTGCTTGTCAAATACTTGCTGGGTCTGTAGAGATGCAGAGAGGGAGTGTGAGAGAGAAATGCCTCAGGACATAAACAAAAATTCTCCTCATGCTGTGTCTACAGGCAGTACATATGACCCCTCTGTCAGCCTGTCCATAACCTAGGGTCATCAAAGAGTGAAGGCTAGCAAGAAGATGTGAGGAAACGAGGTAACCAACACCTCTCTATGGTGCTGATGCACACTCCCCACTGCCATCAGCTGTCAAAACAACACACTGAAAAGGAGTAAAAAGATGGATGAGGGTGTGATGCAGGGTGCAGACAAATGGTTAAGGATGAAGTTAGTTAAGACACATATGAATCAAAGTGAAGGTCAAGAGAAAGGTGAAGGCAATGACAGATGAATAGATATAGCATGACAGGGCGATGAAGGGAACAGGATGCACCAACAGAGTATTTTAGAAAGACAGACTTGCAGATGACTCACAAAGTGTCATCTCAGACTGGTCACATCACATTTGGGTGAAGCTTTCTATTATTTGGGCTAGTGCTATAAGGGTAGAGGATGACAAGAGGGTCAAATGTCAGACATCATCACAAACAATAAGGCATTTGTCTACTATTTAAAGCAGAGTATGTCAGCCTAAATCCAGTTTGTATGTTAATCTGTTTGTACGTGACTGTGCAAAACATTCATTAGCAGTTCACACACACTGGTTTTTGAGACATTGCTTTTGTTTATTAAATAGAAGTCCAGCATAATCCAAAAATACAGAGTGGGAAGTTTTTCATATTCTGTTTCCAGGCTGCAAACCTAGATGGAAAATTGAATAGATTCTACGCCTTTAATTGAGTTCTTTGTAACATTAATATCCAAACCTTTGCAGTGTTAAGACCGCCGTTTGGGAAGACTTTTAGACAGTCACTTCAGTTCATACTTGATGCAATATTAGGGATCTAAATGAAGTGAGCCAATGGTAGGAAGCATTAAGCCTCTTTCACTGGTATCAACAGATAACCCGCTACTTCCTTTGACAACTGTGTGCCTTAATTTGATCCACTAAACCCCCCAGTGTCGTGAAGTATCCCGCAGACCATAAAATGTAATAAAAATTGATCCGAGAGCTCTTGCTGGAAAATGACAGTGACATAGAAACATGTGAACAGAATGACAATCGTCCAATTCACTCCCTGAATTTCCTAGTAATTCGCTCTTAATTCAGCAAAAGGTTGCACTATGTTTATATTGTGTGCATCAATCGGTCATTTGCAGGAAGTCCTATGATTTAGAATTAATTAGAATCAATTAGAATAATTGATGGTGAGAGCCATTGTCATGATTCTTCCTAAAATATGTAATTAAATAAGCAGCTCACTGGAAACCAAATAACCAAATCTATCAATTCAATAATTCACAAATATTGATGATTATGGATTACTGTCTTCTGAACTTTTTCATATGTTTTTATTGTACAGGTGCTGAAAAATGTAATTATTTCCCAGTGTCAAAGACTTGCAACACTGTTGAGCGCTCCCTTTGATATTTCTGTTTTATTTCATCAGAAAAAATGCAACTTTACCAGCCCAAATTGACTCCTGGTTTTGGTTTCAATACCTCTCTACCCGATAAAGAACCAATTTTGGCTTGAAACATTGTTCTATTTTTCAGGTAACACATTTTTTATTTTATTTTAAAGGGAGCGTCCATTGTGGCTTTGTACTTGGAGCATAGAAATGAAGCAGAAAGGCTTTAACATGGTGCTATGTCTTGTTTAACAGTCACCATACTGTCTCCATGTGTGTGAGACCTTTATGATGAGTTACTATTTGTTTATGAGATTTGAACAGATCAGGCTGGAATTGCTCAAACAAACAGTTGTGTTCTTACAGCCACAAAATCATAGTAACTGGTTCAATTGTAGCTTGTTCATGCAACACATTATTTCTTTCAAGTTTAATGAAATATATGTCTGAGAATCACTACAAGTAGGACATAAAAGTAGTGTAACAATACACACATAGTGCATACACATATATGTAATGCCAAAGTGGTAAATGAAAGTATGATGCTATTTAAAATTTTCAATTAAAAAGATCATATAAAGATTATATAAGGCAGTACATCTGTGAGTGTGTCAGCCTAAAGGCTCCTAAAATCATGTCACAAAAAGCATCTCCCATTTAGGTCAAACTGTGACTGAGTTTCCGAAAACTAGTTTTTAAACCACAATGACATATGCCCTGAATATTATGTATTTAGCATGACACAAATAAATATAACTACAATGAAGTGAAAAAAATGTTTGTCACCCATAAGAACCACACTCAGTGATGAAATAGATAGATGTTTCTTATTTGTCTTATTGTTATTGAATACGGATCATTGGTTGGGAATAATTGTGAAGCACCAAAAGTAAATTTAAAGTTTTAGTGCGAAACACAAAACTGGCTCCTGCATTGTAATAAACCATGTGCCCCATTGAGAGAAAGGTTTTTACAGAGGCCAAGCAAACAACAAACTTCTACTGTACCTGTTCAACACACAAAATCCTTAAATTAGAAAAAACCTGAGTCTGTACTGAAAAACCCCACAGTTATTTAAGTGACGATCACTCAGAAAATCACAGGGCCTGTCAAACTGTCAGTCATGATAAATCATTTCACAGTAGCTGTACAGTGGGAAAAAGCTGACATGAGACCAACTGTCAGTTTGTTTGACAAATAGTTTAATTGTTTGAGTCTGTTCCTCTTGTAATTATGCCTTTTTGAATGATGCATCAGCAATTTGTTGACAGATAATTTGTTCTTTTGAAACACTACAGGTTGGCTCATGTTGCCTCGGAAAGTGCCATAGTCTCTGACTTTGGTAATATTGTTTGTATTAATAATAATGGTGACAATACCTCTTTTTATATCTGCTAAATATGAAACAGCTTAGAGTGGAGCATAATGACTGTAAAAAGCAAGAAACCAGCAGAGGCTATACACTCCAGCTGAATGGTTTAAATAAACAAAATATACTGTGTTAAGAAGTCAAATTTAAATAGAGCTAAGTTTCCAATCTCTGGGTTAAATTGTGTTTTTTTTTCTCTTGTCTGTAAGCAAGAAAATATAATGGTATTCTGTTAATGAAGTACTTTTCTATTTGTATTAATTTGTGTAGTGCCTTTATGGACAAGATTTGTTGCAAAGTAGCTGTGTGCAACTCTGCTTTGGGCCCTGGCAATGAAGGCTCTGACAGACTCTGCTCCATTAACTTCAAGGTTCATCCAAAATATTCAAGTGTTTATTCACTAACCCTGAGGTGTGTCTTTACTGCTAAGAAGCAACGAGCTGTAGCTGTAATCATCAGAAGCTACAAATGGAAACAGTTTATGGAGACAAAACATTTTATCTATCCTGTGTTTGCTCTATAAGTTTCCACTTTGCATTACAGTAGTTATCAAGGTAAGGTTCTGCTGTATTCTCAGCAGACATACAGTACAATACTGTGTTGACATATGAGAAAAAATAAATAAAACAGTATAAACTTGCCCGTAATTCCTGGTTTGTTGTGTGCAGGTTCTTGACATCCACCTCGGGCCTCTTGACTGTTATTTTCGCTGAATGTTGATAAAAACACGCCAGCTGCTACTTGTATCTGTACAGCATTTTTAGTCTTCAACTCGCCTCAACTCATAGTTGCCATAGTAACGGGCTGGGAGGAATTGAAGACTGAAAATGACATACAGGACATTTGGTGCCTCTCTCACTTTCGCGCTCTGTCATGCTGTCACGTTGATGTGTGGGTTAAAATGTCTCTTTAAGGTCAGTTAGATGTGATAGTGGCAGCTTGAGTAGGAAGGCAGTGTTAGATGAAACACACGGAAGGAGAATGAAAGGCCCTGCACAATTCAGATGACATGTCAACATCTGGACAGGATTTTATTTTGTGTTGATTTCCAACTTCACAATAAAATAACTCTGGACAGTGCAGTTAAACTTGAAATCAAAGTATTACACCTCAAGATTTCCTCTCCAATATACAATACTGTATAATTAACTGTAATGGAACATGAAATCTTCTAGTTCTATCTATCCTCTCGAGTCTAAGGGAAATATTTCTAAAACCTTACACAGCATTTTGTGCTTCACATTACATCACCAGACTGAGATGATAAAGATTACAGAAAGAGAAATTTTTTATCAGTTTGCCGAAGTGGAAGTGGAGGAGAATGTGCGTTATCTTCTTGTTTTGTTTTTTTCTCACTGTGATGAACTGTTTCAGAAAGGAACAAGGTCTAAATATATTTCTTTGATACAAAAAGTTTTTGTGGAGGAAAGAAGTTGATAAGGACCTAAAAAAGAATAATAAGCATTAAATCTTCAACAATAAGGCAGTCAAAAGTAATATTATCTGTCAACCAAGGGAAAAAAATGTGTGCAGTGCTTTTCTTTGACTGTATGTTATTAATCATTTTATAATAGGTCTCAAGTGCTTTTAATCTAATTTAGGAAGGTCATACATTTTATCTTAAGACCTTTATTGAGGAAGTACAGTGCTGTGAAAAAGTATTTGCCCCTTTCCTGATATTTTTTATTTGGTCACACTTAAATGACATAGATCATCAAACAAATTTTAATACGAGACAAAGATAACCAAAGTAAATACAAAGTGCAGTTTCTAAATGACGATTTCATTTATTGAAGCGGTCCAATCCTGCTTTGAACTACAGTATAGTATGTCAAAAAGTAACCCCCCCCCGAATGAATGAAAAAACTGTGATAAACCACATTTTTTGGACAGCTGAGTTCAATTTCACTTGCCACAGCCAGACCTGATTAGAAATAGCCTTTGGAGAGTTCCAAGGCAAAAGCCACTGCTGACCAAAAAGAACACAAACACTCTTCTCACATTTGCCAAAAAAACATACTGATTATTCCCAAGACTTTTGACTGATGAGACACAAACTGAACTACATAAAAAGAACATTGTACCACCAGTCAGACATGGTGGTGGTAGTGTGATGGTCTGGGGCTGCTTTGCTGCTTGAAGACTTGGACTTGCTGTGATTGATAGAACCATGAATTCTGCGCTTTACCAGAAAATCCTGAAGGAGAATGTCCGACCATCAGTTCATAATCTCAAGCTCAAGCGCACTCAAGTTATGCAGCAGGACAATGATCTGAAACACACCAGCAAGTTCACCTCTGAAAAAAAACAAAAACCTTTTGGAGTGGCCTGGCCAAAGTCCAGACTTAAATCCAATTGAGATGCTGTGTCATGACCTTAAACAGGCTGTTAATGCTCAAAACCCCCCAAATGTGGCTGAATTAAAAAATTAATCTGCAAAGAAGAGTGGGCCAAAATTCCTCCACAGCGATGTGAAAGATTCATTGTCAGTTATTGCAAATGCTTGATTGCAGTTGTTGCAGCAAAGGGTGGCACAAACAGTTATGATGTTTAGGGGGCAATTACTTGTTTACATAGGGCCATGTAGGTTTGGACAGCGTTTCCCTTGAAAAATTCATAATTTAAGAACCGCATTTTGTTTTTACTCTGGTTATCTTTGTGTAATATTACAATTTGTTTGATGATCTGAATCATTACTTTTTCACAGCACTGTACATTTGGAAGTTTTATCAGCTGAAAAAAATAGATACACCAGGTAAAAAACACAGCAAATAATTATATAACATTATGTAATGTTTGAGTGATCACAGTTGTTAGTTTGTGTACTCTTTTTATACAGTAAGTTTGAAATCTTGACAAATAAGATGCTGTGAAACAAATACTTTAAGAGGAACACAAAATTTAATTCTGGCTACTTTCTGCCAGTACCTGATTTTTCTAGTGTTTTTTTTTTTCCTATTATATCAGTTGATTTTGTTCAAAACTTCCAGTACTTCACTGTAGAGCTGTCACTCAGCAGCAGTGCTGCTCTTCAAAATACACTCAGAGATCCAGGGCACTCACCAGGAGTCATACTCATAATCCAATTACTGATTATCCATTTCTTACTGTGCTGCAGCATAAGGTAGCTGACGAGTACTGTAGACTGTTTAAGTATGCTGATACTGCGTTAACGTAACATAGGATGTTCTGTAAATACAATCTGTCGCCAGGGAAGAATTTTCATGTCAACTTTCTCGTACAATCTGTGGACATTTTTGCAGCTGTTGTTTTCACATACCTGTGAATTGAATATTGTAGTTCTATACACAATGTTGCTAGCAAGTCAAATATACAATTGTTCTAGTGAATTTGCATTTGCTATAATCATAAATGAACATGGACATAGATGCTCCAATGAGTTACATATGCTTTAAAAGTGCGTACAGCAAACAAATTAAGACAAATTTCTGGATGATCAACTGAGAAACTGATTTCCACACACTAATGTTTGACTCTCTGGGTCCCCATGTTCCCCCAGCTTTCTGGCTTGTACTCCCTTTAAATAAATCCTTTTAGATCTGTGATCTCTAATCACAGAATATGTCCTCAGTGAGAACTTGAGTTGACAACATTTAAACCAAATATCTCACATTGCTCAACCTGAAGGATCTTTAACAAATATTACCCTTTTGCGACAGAAATATTTTTTCAAACCAGTTGGTAAATCGGAGCATAGAAACTGAAAAATTGATTTGATGAATAATCAGTGCTATTGACAAATTTTTTAGAATAGATACAGTATGTGAGTTTTTGGACTTAAATTTCACCATTAAGGAAATACACTAATATCTAAAGCTCCACTGTGAAGTGATTTCAACACAATCAGTCATAGTGTTACAAAACACCAGGAAATTATGACCTAGTTAAACATAGCTAGAATTATCCATTAAACAATTCCTGCCCTGTTAGCGTGTTCCTTTGGGGCAAAACTGCGTCAGAACTCCTACTGGTTAAGCAATATCTCATCAAATGTGATTTAAATTCACCATAGAACTTTGCTGGAAATGATCTAATCTAATTTTCAGGAAGGGGGATGTCGGATCCATTCAAACATTGTTCCGGACCCTAAGCTCTGTCTTGGCTGAACTTGTAATTTCTAAATAAAAAGGATTCAAATGAATGATTCAACAAAAAAACATGTCTGTTTCTATCACTCTGTGGGTTGAATTAAATAACACAAACAGGCCAGAGTTGCATGATAAATGTGATGCTACTTTTAAGGTCTACTGGGGTTAATTATTTGGGTATAAAGGCTTTGTGTGTCGCCAGTATGGCTAGAATCAGAGGTGCTTCTTCACATTTTGGCCACTAGAGACATAACAAGAAACACGTGTGATCTTGGCATTCTCGTCCCAAACCTGACTGCCTTTTGACTTTTATCCTGTCTTCTGTGTCTCTGGCCCTCTGGCCAGAAAAGCACAAATGCTAAGCTAACCAACTGCAGCCTAAAGCCTTATTCTCACTCTAACTCTGCTACAGTGTAGGAGACTACACTGTAGCAGAGTAAGAGACTAGTTTCCAAAATGTCAATCTGGTCCTTAAATGCTGGAGATATAATTGAAACAAAAGGATTTGAAGCAAAGTCTTCAAATTTTAATATTATTAAAGTGTATTATAATATGAGGATGCACAGTTGAGCAGTTGTATGGTTAAATGCCAGTTTTGATTCATCTCAACACAGACATCACTAAATTAAAGTGAAAGAGCAAATAATGATAGTTCCAGGCCACTTATGACAACAACCCAAAAATAGGAGCTGCCAGTTAAAGATATTAACTCCCAAAGCTATGCATCATATTGTCTAAAGTGGACATGGGCCAAGGTTAATTGCATCCTACTCTGAGTTTAATTATCAACACTTCAGATGATGGGTGCCTTTATGACACTGCAATTACCCGCTCTTGTTTGACAAGCACTCAGTAAGTACCAGAAGCTGGTTAGAATCACATGAAAGGCTTGGTTTAGTTGATTATGAAATAGATTGGATTTGTTCAAAATCGCCTGAGAAATGCAAACTTGGACAACATAGAGTAGAGTAGGATCAATGCAGTGACTTGCCTCTCTACTTAATGAATTGTATATGCCATTAGATGGCTGAGTTTTGGAGCCCGTGATGCTTCTTGATCCACTTAGCAAATCTATCACAGTCATGTCCGAGACAACTATGTGATCTTTTCACTGTGAAATTTTACTGTTCTGCTATGTAGAGTCAAATGTGAAAAACCAGCTTCTTCATCCACACAAATTTAGATTGTTCAATGTCAACAAGGGACTGGAATACCATCTGATAGGAACATGAAACACTGAATTATTTCCATTATATCAAACCACCTTGCAAACAATCAAGATGACTGGCCTCAGTGTGCGAGATGACTGCCTGCTGCTTCATGACAGCATAATACAAAAGGCACTGACCCGAGCTACAGACCTCCCTCTCTCCCTCAGTCTTACCTGTTTATTCATAAAGACATAGATGACTGGGTTGACGATCGTGCTTGTCTTGGCCAAGACTGAGGGGATAATGCTTGCCTCTGGCGTGACCAGGCCTGGAGGCCCAAAGGTGGCCAGCAGGGCCATGATCCCGTACGGCAGCCAGCAAAGGAGGTAGCAGATCACCATAATCACCACCATGAATAACACGCGCTGCTCACGTTTCCTACTCATCGATGAATTGATTCCACTCACCTGGAGGGAAAAAGAGAAACAGGGCATTAATTAGTTAGCCATCTCCTGTGATGACACAATGTGTTGAGACTTATTGGTTTTTGGCATTTGCTGTCCTGAGGCAGCTCAAGCTTATAAAAAGATTAAGAGAGGATAGGAAATAAAAGGCAGAAGTGACAGAATAGAGGTCAGATAGGTTGAGATCAAAAATCATTTGAAGAGAGGTAGAAACTAACGTAAGTGGAGGCAGAGAAAGATAAACTCACTGGCAACTTTGTGTACATCAGTCCAGTCTAATGGAGTGCATTATATTAAGAGGTGTTTTTAATGTATTGGCCACCCTATTTACATAAATGATGGGCCCAAAACGTTAAAAAACACCTCCTATACGACTCCACCACCCACTATGAACTCAACAATAAACATATAGTAGAATTTTCACCTTTAAACTGAGAAAGTATAACCTTGTAAAAGTAGAATTTATGACAGAACTGCTCTATGTGATTTGCATTAGATTGTACAGGTGTACCTACTAATTAATGTTCCTGTCAGTCTTCTCATTTACCCCTCAGCAAGCAAGCAAATCAGAATATTTCCCAAAAAGTCAAAGTATTCCATTAATTGCTGACATCTGGAAACAATTCAAACTTCAAAATCACTAAAAATAAATCTGACAGAGCAAGAAATACAAGCACTCAGGCACCTTACACACACAGTCTTGCCAGGTTAGGCTATTTGGAAGAAAACAACAAATGTATATGGTAAATTATTACATATATACAGACCGACTTCAGTTTCAACTTTTACCATACCACACCCATTTTCCACCCTGACTAAACTGTAAGCTTGTTTACAACCTGCATGTAGTAATGTTCTCAGCAATCGCATTGGTGAGTGAAAAGTTGGACAACATTCACCTTCACGTTGGACACGCTTGCACACCGTCAAACACCTTCACTCTCCACAGACGTCAGCTCTCTCCATTTGTTTCTCAGCCTGATGGCCACATGTTGGCTACTGTCACTCATGTTTCATCGCCATGGAGACACACACTGACAGTTTTTTTTCCATTTCCTTAAAGGAGAATAAGGTGATGAAGTGAAGCAGTGCCACTACACTGTATGCATACTGTAATCGCTCATGCACACACACAAGCTAAATACTTAAAGCAGAAACACAACATGACCTATTATTAAGAAATAATCATCAGTCTCTTATCTATGACACATCTATAGTCACCTATAGTGCTTAAAAAATATGGTGTGGTATGATGAGTTTTGTGCTGCATTAAATTGTAAATTCACACATTGACTCATGTGATGTCAGTCAATTTGCATGAATATAGTGAATATACACACTCATATAACACTTAGCTTCAACAGACAGCCAGAGTGTATTATTGTCACTAGATGAATAAATGCTTTTTCATTATGACAGCCTAATCAAGCCAAGTCAGTGACTGACAGCCTCTTTTACCCCCAAATGAGCTCTGCAAATGAGAATTTATATGAAACATGCTTCAGTTTTATTCAGACTCGGACAAAGTCTGTCATAGTTTGTCAGCTGCTACCAAAATCAGTGATTTTTGAAACAACAGTGTCTAGAAGCAGGCATCTCATTTCTGGCCGACTGTCAGTTTCGCTGACCAAAATGACAGCTGTTGTTAGCAGATTTTATCAGCTAGATAACTATAGTAATGTTAGGTCTATGACGTACAGTGTGCTGCAGGAGGCTGACTTGTATTTTTAATGTTTCAAGCTGAGTGTCTTTACAGGCTCTTCTTTTAAAATGGGTCTTGATTGTGCACGATGACTAAATGATATGAAAAACTAAAGACATTAACCTAAACTCTGATGCATTAGTGTCCGCAACTGCCTTCCACAGAGTAGGGAAATACTACACAGTGCATATGATAGTTGAGGATGGGGCTTTTTTTAACATAACCTGTAAGACCACAAAGTAATGTATTTTAAAATGCTCCATTGCCTTTGAGATTAGACTACCTCCACTTTACTAGCTTACAGTTTGACCCAGAGTTGTAATACTAACACTTGCAGCTAATGTTAGAGCCAACAAATGCTCAGTTTAATCCAGTGCTTACTCTATACTACTACTGCTGTTGTGTTTTTAGTTTTGGAATGACACACACACAACTCTGAGTATTGCTCTAAACCCTCACATACAGTACAATACTATGATAGTGACTGGACAAGTATTGTTTGGGGGAGGGCATTAATAAAAAGTAAATAGCAATGAAGACCAACTGCATCACACTAAAACCACAGGGACTAACTGGATTTGTTTTTGGCTCCCTCTGCCATCCAATCTCTGACTTGGCAGGGCAACAAGACAAAAAGTCCAACAAACTCTCCAGTACACAAATAGATTTAGATGTCTGGATTTCTTAGAAACCAAATACAAATGGCTTTAGATTCCCCCAGTAGCCAGCATGTCCATAATTACATACATGTCAATTATGTGAGCTGAGTAGTGTTCAGTACCATCTCTACGTAATTCTCCTGACAACTTGAGCGAGTTGTCCAGGGGTGCACACATTGTTTCCTGCCATCTTATTATTAAACCAAATTCGTTGTTGTTTGATGGAAAAGTTTGCCCATTATTTTGATTCTGTACGCCCCCCCACAAGTAGACTTTCTACCTTTGTCAGCTCTGGAGAATAGGTGACTAATAGGCTCCAATCTTGGCTCTGATTAAATAAATGAAGTGGCAGAGATCACAGACAAATTGAGGAAATGGAGAGTAAGTGCTGAATGATTGCAATCAAAGGCAGGGTGGCTGGTGAAAGGAGCTAGCTCACTAATTGACTGCCCTTACAGAGAAACTGCTTCATATGCTAAACAGCAATCCCCAGAGCTGTATACTGAATATTTATGTGTTGTGTCCGTGTGACGGCACAAATCTGTTGCAGCCTTTTGTCAAAATGTTGAAGACTACAAGCTTGGTAATAAGCATCAAAATAACAGCAGGTTATGATGGACGACATGAAGCGTAAAGTCAGTAAACTGAGAACAGCAGCCCCTTTCTTTTTTAAGCTCAGCATCATGACAGTTTGAAACAGAGTTGTAGATTATGGGCAGCGGTCCAATGCAGCACTGATGTTTACCAAGTGTGGATAGACAGGTGAGAAGGAATTTGTCAAGAGCTGTTTGACGGGGAATGTTTGTCAAGAGAGAAGGACTTCACAGCTTTCACTGACTTAATTGGATATCCGATGGCTAATTTTCCTCTGCAACGACAGAAGGAGCATTGTCTCCTCTTGAGTCCCTGGCAGGTTGTCAGTTATTCAGACCAATCATCTGGCCAGCGTGCTGCAGTGTTAAAATTCCAGTGCTGTGAAAAAATATTTGTCCCCTTCCTGATTTTTTTTTTTGCATATTTGTCACACTTTCATCAAACAAATTTAAATATTAACACAACATCTTTATAGTGTGTTTGGCTTATTCTGGTCATACAGTGAAAGAAGGAATGTATCCAAATCTGTGCTTACACTACAGAAATCACGCAGGCATAAACACAACGCACATAAATGCTAATGTGGCTACAACCCTACAGTATATGTACTAAATAATGTATTTAACCAGGTAGTCATATTTACCTAATCCTAACCGAGCCTAAACAGTAAAGGTCAGAGAAAAATGCTCTTATGAACTTGTTGATTTGGTTGTGTACCAAGCTCACTGGATTTGGTAACACAATATTCAATTGTTTGTGTAAGCTGCAAACTGTGTGACAGTGAGCCGGCATGCACAGTACCAGAATCCTGAAAGTGAAACAGCTGAATATATTTTAACTATGTTCCCTTTAATAACCAAATCTGTGCTTTTCCTACTGTGACATATCCAAATGTCTTCTGTGGCAAAAGTATGTGTGAGGCATGCGTCAAACATGAGTATACAAACACAGCAGCCTATTAATTCTGTTTAAAAGTGCTCACTCAGCCTGTTTTAGGTTTCTGTCATTTCCTAGTTGTATTTTTTGCTGGCTTACCTGACTAACATGAAAATGATACATTATATGAAACCAAATGATGAGAGTTGTGATGCTTTTAAACCACTTTTAAATGTGAGTACTGTAGAAGTTTTACAAACTTGCAATTTAGCCATTACATCAAAACAGGCCTGTTATTTTTGGAGTCTTTCTCATGTTTTTTAACGGTTCTGGGTTTTTGTGATCAGAAAAAACATACAACCTAAATTGTTTGAAAGTATTGGCAGAGCACAGCAGTAGAAGAAACTGCTGGGCCCACTGTGTACAGAAGATGTTGCAAATCGACAGACTGTGCAGGTCAGGCAGGCAAGAAAACAGCAGCACTGTGTTCTGCAAAGGTATTTCTCTTTCTAGTGTTACTTTCTTATCCCTTATGTGTACGTCACACTGCTGCATATAAAAGGGTATGTAAATGTGCCTGCCTGAGTATAAAGATGTGGATGACTGTGTCCTGTGTTTTGTGAGTTTTATTTCTTCCTGTCTGTCTGTCTCAGTACTTGCATGTGTGAGAGCTTTTTGCCACAGTGACATTTTGCGTCTATAGATGACACTGAAGTTGACATCAAGAACCCTCTCTCAGTATGTGTCATGAAATGCCATGTTATCCCTCTGCGAGGAGAGACAGTCACTCTGTGGTCTCATGCTGTCACACCAATATGTGCTGTAGAAATTTTCTGTCTGTAGGGAAAGCCTTCATAACGCTGAGTGAAAAGAAGGAGACAGATAATCTGCATTGTGTGCCACTGGGGATATTTGATGGTTACATGCAGGCATTTAGCTGTTCATACATCAACACTTCATAAAATCATCTTAAAATGAATAAACGGTAGAATTTGTTCCTGTACAAGTATTAATTGTTACACAATGGACCAGTATGAAATAAAAATTAAGTGAGGAACAGTACAAGATGTACTTTGAAGAAAGTTCAGAAAAAAAAAGTTTATTTGCCCTTCAGATTGGAGATAGGTCATTCCACACT
Organism: Sandelia bainsii; assembly: GCA_032362345.1. NCBI lineage: Eukaryota > Metazoa > Chordata > Actinopteri > Anabantiformes > Anabantidae > Sandelia > Sandelia bainsii. The sequence goes on from JAUMHL010000010.1 coordinate 5,443,446, forward strand.
GAGAAGGAGAGGCAGACAGAAGCAGAGCCAAAAGATGTGATGACCAGATCATCTCACAGAGGGTAATGTAGCAGGTTGTGGCAGAATTTAGAGCACTGGATGGGACACATGGCGCAGGCTGCAGCTCAGATTATAAGCCTGGTTCAAGGAGGAAGTTGTTGAAGGAAACGCAAAAATTGGGGGAGTCATTGATGAGTTTCGGTTTAAAAGAATATTTTACAGCTTATGCTGCTGTGGTCCAGGCAGAGGATGATTAATGTTTGAGGAAAGACACAGGCAGAGTCAGAGGTGGGTAGAGTAGCCAAAAATTGTACTCAAGTAAGAGTAGCTTTACTTCAGAATAATATTACTCAAGTAGAAGTACAAAGTAGTCATCCATAAAATTACTCAAGTAAGAGTAAAAAAGTACTTGGTGAAAAGACTACTCAAGTAGTGAGTAACTGTTTAATCGTAATGTCTGATTTATTTTTTTAAAAATTATGTAATCAGACAGAGAAAAATATAAAATGATGTGCAAATTCTAGTATTTCCAAATAATAGAATAAACAATGAGTAAAAATAAATAACATCTT
>JAUMHL010000010.1:5444117-5456354 GCA_032362345.1 Sandelia bainsii
AAGTATGGTGCAGTAAAACTACTCTTAGAAGTAAATTTTTTTCAAAAACTTACTTAAGTAAATGTAACGGAGTAAATATAACTAGTTACTACCCACCTCTGGGCAGAGTCTTGAAGATTCTCAAGTTTGATGGATTTTGGGGAGAGAAAACCCCCATATTGGGTTGTGGCTGCATTGTGGGCTTTCTATGACAGCTTCTTTTCCAGATTCATGTCAGATCTCCTGCTAGTTTCAGGCAGGACTTGTTATAAACCTCTCAGTTGTGATAGAAATGTGTAGTCTAGGGGAAAAGTGCTGTAGAGTCCTAACATCCATCTTATCCATTTTTTAGGATTGTTTGTTTTCAAGGAGAATAGTTCACAGCTAGTTGTTGTCATACTCTGTAGGCTCTGTACTCTGTAGGCTATATACGTATATATATATGCAGTATATATTGAATTACTCACAGGGGACAGTGAACAAAGAGAACTAAAATGTGTTGAATGCTTTGCAGCTAGATATTAAAACAGAGTTCTTTCTTCATTCAGCACAAATTTGTCTTAATTGTAATTTCATTTCTTGAGTTCAGGCAGACAAAGAAATTTACTGAAGTGAACATTTATATTTGTTCTAATACCAGACAAGTCAAATCAGGGAACGTTAACTAGAAAAAAATCACAGGCTGGGTTGCCGTAAAAGTTGTTTTTTATTGGAAAATATTGCTTCTCTTGCTAGTCAATATTATCTTCTCTGGAAGAAAAACAAAGTCACAAATAACTGACACAAAAGCTTAATTTAATAGACTTTCATGTCATACCTATTCACTTTTTAATTGAATTGTAAATGGATAAATTCTCCCATTATACATAGTAAATGATAATGACAAAGTGAAAACATGTATTTCAACTTATTTCTAACTTAGTAAAACTAAACAAAAAACAAACAAACAAAAAAATATATATATATATAAGTGGGCACATGTATGTGTAATAACGTATGGAAAAAGCAGAAGGGTCTGGTTGCACAGTTTTATACTAAATTTAGTGCAAAGTTTTAAAATGTCCTGTATTATGCCACATTAACTTCCAAATCTGCATTTCTGGCACGTTATCCTGCTATGGTTCAAAAACAATTTTTTCAGGTTTGTGCACCAGATAATTCTTATTCTCAGGCATGTGGCAAAAGGAGAAACAACAGCGATTTATTTCAAACCATGCATGAAAAACTCAAATTATGGGGTTGAATGCGATATGCATTTATGTGTCCCTGTGCTTGTCATCTCTAAAGTCTTATGACAGACTGGAGGGATCATCTGCTTTTTTATATCAGTTTAATCAAATAGTCTGGCAAGCTTAATACTGGAGAATAGAGCTGCAAGTGTCTCTTTAAGGTTAGATTAAGTAGCGAAATACTCTGAAATCTGCCAAAATGGATTTAAAATTCCAAATGTATCAGATTATGCTAGTCTAATACAGTCATTTTATTGATGCATAGTAAGTCTTTAAATCAGAGTCTGCACAAATGTTTAAAATATAAGCTGTGGATGCATTGGCTGTATATTTGCAACTTGGACTTGGCGATCAGTGCATAGCCTAAATCTGTGTTTGGTACCAGGCCAGCAGGCATGTGTGAGGTCCCCAGTGTGGGGCATAAGTGACCTCCAGCACACAAACATTTAGTCTGCAGGTGGATGGTGGAGACAGGCTGACAGCCACGTTGATGCAGCTCTGCAATTCAGAAACTGCTTTGACAAAAACATCATGACATACAGTACTAAACATTACTTGACCTATCATACTCTCTATTCCTGCTTAGTTATCAGCCTTCCAATGTTGAAGTTTCATCCTCATGGTTTCATGTATCCAAGTCTAGATGTTCTGTCTTCTGTATCCTCTTGTAAAGAAAATCTATCTCTCAGCTCATTAGAAGATTTTCTGTCCATCTACAACTTTTATCTTCTGCAATAGCCCCTGTAAAAATGTAACTGTTCTCATGCACTGATACGTGTAATTGTGTCATGAAGCCATACAGCCATGGCATTCAAAGTACTTTCTAGTCAGCAAATTACATAGAGATAACTCAGCTATACTGCAGACAGACACAAACACACAACCATATTAGCACAGCGTGTTTTTAATTAATGCAGGTAATCAGTTAATTTGGAGTCTTTAGGCTGGCTAAATGGATTCCTCGGATGCAGTGGGTGGCTGCTAGACAGGCTACTGAAAATCACCTCATCCCTTGGAAGATGCCTCCCATGCTTTCCCCAGCTGCTGCCTGCCCTCCTCCCTGCGCTTTGCAGCAACAGAAACTGGCTATTAGACTGTGAGGCTGGTGGTGGCGATGCGAAAGAAAGCACGCTGTATGAGTCAAAGATGGGAGTGAGAACAGACAGGGGAAGATGGAGGGGCACAGAGAGTGAGATACAGCGGAGAGAAGCTGTTTGAGAGGTTAAAGAGTACACGAGGAAGGAGTGGGAAAGGTGCAGCAGAGAGAACCGAGAGAGAAGAGGTGGGAGAGGGAATTATAAAGGAGATACATGCCCAGGATTTCTTGTTCAGGAAGAATCCTGTTAGTCTAATAGTTTGTGACAAATCAGCAGAGAGACTGAAGTGCTGTTGTGGTGAATTTGAGATATCTCCCTCTCCTACTCTTGTCTGTCTATCCTTATTTTGGACAGGTGTTGTTGTTGTGGCAGTTTGCCCCACACTGTAATCAGCAGGTGATTTTTACAGTTTGACCAGCGTTTAGATGGCAACAGAGAAAAGTGATGCAGCTACAGCCATGTTTGCCGTGCCACTTAGATAAACGTGCATTCAATTTAGATGAGATGGCTGTCATGTAACCCAGCTAAGGAAGCCGCCACAAATAACTGTTTCCAACCGCCTGCCTTCGTTAAACACGTGCACCCTTAGAGACTCTGGAAAGCGGTGACCGAAGCCAAATCATTTCAAGCAATTAGTATCTACCTTGTCGGGTGAATTTCTTGCAAGATCGCACTGTCAACACTCGTGAAACTGCTGGGAGAGGTGAGCTGGGCAGCTTTGCAACACTACTTCACCTCAACCAGGAAAGTAGAATTACAAGAAATTTCTAGAGTATGTTTAGTGCAAATTCTTGCTCCATGTCTCTCCCAGAAAATCTTTTTTTTTCTTCCCATTTTCAAGTCCGTAAATCAGCTGTATCCAACTTTGAAATGCAGAGAGCCAAAAACTCTCTCTGACTAAGATATGTGGAAAGTAATAAAATGGGTCATATGATGTTGTGGGCAACTCGCTCCTATAGCTTATTTAATGAGGAGAAAACTTCTGAACTAATGCCACAGCTCTTTACTCTTGCAGCTCACCCTCATGAAAAAGTGTGATTCCTTTTAGCTAACAGATTGAGTGTCTGATCATTTATTAAACACAAGAAGATCGTGTGATGCTATTAAAATATCCCCAGTTCCTGGTTCCTGGCATTACAAGACCTACAGCATGGAGTTTGTAAATGGAACATTAGAGCCTCAGTTAGTTTCAGGAATTGCTGTAATAGCTGAAAACTAAAATAACAACCTTACTGGTGGTCATTTGGAAAATTAATGTGTGTGATTTTTTTCACCTTTAGTGAGGTTTTGAAAGCTGAAACTACACATGATATCAGAGCAGAGCCAAATCCTGTGAGAAATCTTGTGACAGAGTGGGTGAGAGAGGCGGTAAGTGGCTCTTGAAGCTAAGCACCTGTACACAACTCCAGTCTTATGCTGACTGTGCTTTGGGACTTGCACACAAACACACAGATAAATACACATTCGGAAATACACTCAGTTGTGTACATTCACTTTACATGCAAATATAGTGTGAAGAACATCCTCTTACTAAAATAGACACCCGGATATAAAAACCCAAACATAGGGCAGTCGTTTCATACACACATTTAAACACACACCTAGACGCTGGGACAAACACTCAGACAGTACACACGCAAACATATATCGCCCAGAAAAGACTTAGGTGCAGCACTTTCAACCAGATTGTTTTGCCTCAGCATTCCAGCTTTTCAGTCAGCCCGGGTGTTTTGCCAGCGCAGTTGTTGGCTGCTAAACATGATTGATCGCAGGATTTGTGTCTGCTGCATTAGTCCTGTACACCACCAGCCTCCTGAGGCCTGCAAGGCTCTACGCCTGCCTGTCGCCCGTCAAAGGGCCTCTCTCAGCAAGAATCCTCAACGCTCTACTGAGTCGCTTTACAAAAACTCACTGTCCCCCTCCCCTGCCTCTTCCTTCCTGCCTTTCTCTATCACTATGTTGCTCCTCTCCGCTTCCACCTGCTCCATCTCTCCCCCCATATCATCACATCGAGGTGTCTGCAAGGTTGCACAAAAAGAAAAAAAAATTCTGAATTGTAACTATTATTGAATGAGGGAGAGTCAAGTAAATTTTTCGAGCGCTGGGGAATAAGCATCAGCAGCTGCTTTCTGCAGACAAACAACTTGTAAGGGGAAGGAATCAGGAATCAAATTGAAGGTGAGCCCCCCTGGGGGAATTCAGGGGCGGATGAAGTGAATTGAAGGTTGGTACAGGTGCATGTGTTTATATGCTGACATGGGGTGCTGGGACATTCATTTTCATTTGGAATAACAACACTTTGAGCACCTAAGAGAGAAGGAGGCGCTATAAAAGCAATGTGGAATTGACTTCTAGATTGCTTTTGGTAACGTCTGGAGATTGTGCCTCGTGTCCTGCCTCCTGGTGCTTTAAAGGTGCTCAGTCGGGGACTGATGTTCTCTGTAGTGTCAGAAGTCTTTAGAGTTGTCCAGATACTGAGAAAAAATGCATCATATCCTCTGGCTGTGAACAGGAAGTCAGGGATGAGTTCATAGCAGTACTTACACATACTTACATTCAGCAAACACAAGCAACACCTTTGACATCAAGAATGCCTCAAATTAAGATCCAAACATATTCAGTATGAACCTCTCCCACCATGAAATTGAAGAAAAGAACTGCCATGAAGAAAATATTTTGAATAGAAATTGTCACTTCAGTGAAGTAAATAGAGTCTTTGAAAGTATTTGTGTGACAGTCTTTGTGAAATAGTGAGCATTTTATTCCTACTCATTTGATGGGTTTGCCCTGAGGTGTAGTCAATAACCAGTTTGTTGAGTCCAACTCACTCACACAAGTAGTGACACAAAGCTACATGAACTCTCACAAAGACACATTTAAAACCATGCATTTGGTCATGGACACACCCGCTCAGAGTTTCACTTTTAACTGAACAAACTAGAGAAATTGCTCAACAGCTTGTGCCTTTTAACATGCTGAGCCCCCTTCTATGCAACTTGATTATAGGCATTTTTGATAATGCAGTTGCTTAAAATGTTTAAATGATTAAACTGGCACCACTGAGGAATAAATGAGCTAGGATTTCTGCCAAAGTTTTTCTTTTCCTGACACAGCAGGGAAGTTTAGCTATAATTTGTTAAATCTTGTACAAAGAAGACAGAGAAACCGCAAAGACACATGATACAGATACGTTTGGCAGCACACTGCAAACAGAGGAGACCTGATGACCTCAATGAGCTTTGATAATTGAGCTTTCAAGGACTCTAGTTTAATGGTCACATCCTTAGCAGCCAGTTAACACAGTTTTTCACTGTCATGACAGCAAAGCCATAGTAGAAGTTAAATTAAAACTATTAGGATTTTATGTTAAAATGCAAAATACACATTGATTGTGGTTATAAAACACAGTACAATGTTAAAGGGGCATTTGTGTAGCATTGTGTTATTAGACTGAGGGAAATGACACAATAAAAAATCTAAATCAAAATGTCAGAGGCAGAGACATCACGATTTATAGTCCATAGCATAACTCCAAAAAAACACTTCAAACTAAATTCCCTTCCGCAACTAAACAGCATTTTTCATTTCACTCTAATGACATCATCAGGGTCATTTTTACAGACTGTACAGACTGTAAAAAGGTCACTACAGAGCCACAAAACACATTATACAAGGGAATACACACAAACATAATAAGACGGCTTTGTCCTTGTGTTTCATCAGTTAGCGGCAGGGGACTAACAGCTCATCCCTCAGTGTGTCCTGGAACTGCCTAAAACACCAACATAAATAAATTCACACACTTTACCAGGAGGATTCCCCTATGTGTGGTTTTAAACACATTCAGGATGAATATAATTGATTTCCTCAGTATGGGTCCAGTTTAATGCATCAGGGGAACATTAATTTCCAACAGCAAATTAATTATCTATATGAACATTTAATTTGATATAGTGGAAGAAAAAGCAATTAGCCAAAGTGGAACACTATGCAGATGAGAACATTTAAAAATCTCCAACTTTGGCGTTGATAGTTTCCAGTACTGTATTTTAACTTAACATAATTCTTACTCTGAACACACTCTTCTTGTACTATGCCAATCCTTGCTCCTACAACACTTATCATGTCTTCATCAATACTGTGGTACAACTAGCCAAAAGTGAACAAATCATTTTAAAGGTGAATTATTTGCACACCTGCAAGTAGGTAAACAGTCACATCACAACAGAACATTTTGAAATATCAGGGGCTTCCCCTTACCTACAGTACATATACTCCAAAGCTCTGCAGAACAACTTTTACTTATTGAACTGAAAGACTTCCAACGTGTGCTTATGAGTCACATGTTTCATGAATGAATTAACTCAGTGTTTTGGTGGAAAGGTGACCTGTCAGTGAATATGAAGTCAGATATTCATCAGAACTTTAATGTGCATTATATTTTCTCAAACGCTGAAATAAGGCAGGTGTTGGTTGAACCACAGAATGACTTGGGTGTCCTTTATGATCTTTAGAGCTAATTTAATGCCAAATGTTTCATGAAATATTGTGAAAGATCACAAACTAAGGATCCTCGAAGTTAAAACCGACAACATAACTGTAACAGCCCAGAATATTTTAGCAGTAAATCAGCTAACTTAGCAGTCAGTTATAACCTAACTGGAGAACAGTGTTGTATATGCAAGTTGGAAGTGGAATAAAAAGATTGTTAATTCAGTTAAATGTATTTGTACAGCGCCTTTCTACACGTCATTCAGTGCTTCAGTGAGTCCACAGATCTTAGGTCCAATGGGAGACAGTTCCAAAGTTTTGGGAACAACAACTTCAAAGCACAGCTTCAGAAGAAATCTTTTGGTGATATGCAGTAAAGCTGCAGGAGATCTCAGGGAGATGCCTGATCATGCAGGGATCTTAAAGTAATCAGAGGGATTTAATTGGATTCTGAATTTGATGTACCTCTCTAGTCTCTCTAGAGCAGGCTTTTCATACTTTTTTCTAAAAAATAACCCACAGGCATCAGAATAGGGCTGCATTCACACAGAGATTGTTTTAACACAGCCCCCTGTGTTGCTTTAATACATGGGGGGTCCAGGCAGGGGTTGGTAGAGGTTTGTTGTTTCAGACACCAGTAAGAACGACGAAATACAATTTATGTCAACACCATTTAGGTCCAGCTGGAGGAATGAATAGTTATAAAAGTGCATTAAATGCGAAAACACAGAACAGTGGTTTAATACTCAGATGGCAACTGTTTCATCTTTCGTCATGACGAGCTTAAAGCAAACAGCAGAAACATGGCATTCACAAAATCATCCTACAGGCACGTGCGCTTGCATGCCTGTGCTTTGGCCAGGGCAGCGTGGCAAAAAAACAGAACCAGATCCAAATTTCTCTCTTCATGTGGCTGCATTGTTTTGCCATGGCCCTCTGTGGTGCTGATCCCACTCCCCACTGAGATGCCAGACAACCTTAACGAGTTATACAGTCTCCTCCAAATGTATTGAAACAGCCAATTTGTTTGTGTTTGCAGTACACTAATCTTGCTTTCTGATGAGGAGTTTCTATCTTGTAGTATGGCCTCTACATTTCTATTCAAGTCTTCTTTGAATGCTGGATAGTGTTGTTAGTGGACCATGACCTCTTCTCTGTGGATGTTCTTGGTGATGTCACTGACTGTTGTTTGTGGGTTTTTCTGCACAGCTCTCACAATGCTTCTGTCATCAGCTGCTGTTGTTTTTTTTGGCGGGCCAATTTTTGTTGTTTAGCAGACCAGTGGTTTCTTTCTTGCCCAATGTCTGTGCAATGTGTTGGACTGTTTACACCTCTTTTATCAGATTAAAAATGGCTTCCTTTTCTTCTATAGACAGCTCTCTGGTCTTCATGTTGAATTATACTTACATACATAATTATAAGGAGTCTTCAGAGGCAAAAACTCAAGGCTAAAAGCAGGAGTAGACATTTAGAGCTAATTAATTTTTAACTATTATTTCACAGGACACACCTGAGTAGCAAGAAACACCTGTGAGCTACATATTTGAATAATTTGCTCACTTAAAATTTTGGTCATACATGTGGGACCTTGAATGCAGAGAAGGAGCTCTGCATTCAAATGAGAAACCAACCAGTTGCAGTAAATCTCAAGGATTTGATCCAAATCTTGCAGGACCAGCTTCAATCAAAGTAAAAAAAAAAATCTGAAACAAGAGAAACAAATATGTAGCAGACTAAAATGTGACGCAGGAGAATAAAACTGGTTATTAGAAACTACAAAAATACAGGGTATATTACAAAGCTTCCAGTTAGAAATGGAAATGTTGCCTTCTGTTGGTAAGTAGAAGTCATATGAGCACATGAAAATAGGTCATAAAGAACCAAATCAAAGCTATAATATATCCGTAGCCACTGCTTCATTTCCAATGCAAAATTCTCTCATGAGTTATGTTAGGTTTAAATCCTCAGAGGAAAGACAGACGGGACAGAGCTGGGGCAACACACACTGTTAAAAAAGCAGGCAACAATCCTCAATAAACCTGTGGTTTGTAAAATATGGTTAAGAAAGCCTGCTAAACTTTCAAGGAACACATCACTGTTCATGATTGCTCTGCCGAATGAATGTGTATGTGTGATGTCGCAGCCAACAATGAAATGCCGCTGCATTCTACAGACAGATGGCTGCAGAGGCTGCCAGTGCCAGACGAAAGGCTGCCTCACATTCAAATAGTCCAATTAGGCCATGGCTTACTGGGTCAGGACAGGCGGAGGAGCCAGGATGTGAGCAAACAGTGAGACAACGGCCGCCATACAGACACAGTAGTCCCTCTTTCCCCACAAATACACACAAAAAACTATTTTGACAATGTCTCTGTCTGTAATAGTATCTGATGTTACCAGCCCTTGTAAGTAACAGATGTATAGACTAAATGTATCCACAGTTACAGTTACCTGAGAATTTGACAAGAAGTGCTGTGGAAGTATTAGTGAATTTCAGTATTGAATTTCAGACTGTTTTTATGTAACTGTGTGAAAGAACAATTTCAGGCCAAATATCAATTGTCAACCATTTAAATCTTGTTAAACGGTTGCTAAAGAAATATCAATTCTTTCTCTAATCTCTGATGTTTTAGCTTCTCTCACACAGTGAGCAGCATTTAGGTAAGCAAAGAGTTTAATATTATCCAAATAGCCAGATGATAGTAATAACCACTAGATTTAGTAAGGGGTTATTTGTTTTTCACTGCAGAGCAAAGGGACATGGACACTGTGAGTGAACAGGTAAACTGGGCCTTCTCCACTAACTTTGCTATAGACACTTAGTGGTTTCTATATTTTGTGGCTTTTAGTTTCCCAGCATTCATGGGACATTGCAGTAAATTAATACATTTTTGATCTCTGTCAATCCTAACGTTATGTAACGGTGTTAAAGATTTCAATCAGTGGTAAGCAGCTTGGTTGGACAGCATAGGAAATATAATCATCTAGGATAAATATTACAATATGGCAACACTGATTGAAGACATAAGATATAACATATTCTGCATCAAAGACAAATGACACACACACCTTGTAATGGCCCTGATTGCTGACAGTGGACATAAATGATATGTCCTGTAGAATAATGTAGTAACTGTTTGCCAATAAAGACTGGGCTGACACTGTAGTGGGCAAAACCCATGTTTTCTGTGGCAAGTAGAATTGTAGAAAAAGTCATAATTAAATGTGTGATCCAAGCAAGTTTTGCATTGATTTAATGACAACCAGCTATGCCACATTGAAAACAAAAGCACTGCAATTAGTTTTGTGGTTGATGCCTGCCCTTTGATCTCCTCTTTTGAGAATCCATCAGGAAAGTGAAAAACTGGGCTCAAGGCTTTCACATCTTTCTGTCCCAGTTTGGGTTGGAAGCAAATGTAAGGGGAATTACTGGATGCACATTTACTTTATATGACAGCCATCAAAACGTTGTCCTAAAAGAGGGCTTCAGCTCAAAAGTATCAATAAATAATATAGTAATTATGAATAATTTAATTGTTTTGCCTATGTGATGAATGTATTTTGAGTTACTAGGCCAGTAATAAACAGGTGAAAGCCCTTGTTTCTGTTGAAATAACATTTACATTTAAGATTTATGGGCCAATAAAGTAACTTTCTCTCTCTGCCAGAACTTAATTGATGTAGGCAAGTTACTGATCAAAACTTACATCATATTCCATGTCACATAAGACCAGTAAATGTGTAGTGGTGTGACTCACATTTCTGTGCAGAATACCCAATGTAGAAGAGGGGGTTCTACATATCATTTTAAACACTGGTTGGTTTTATATTGCAGTATTCCCAATATTCTAATAATCTGTGTGATTGATCATCTTGCATCTTGAAGGTTTCAGCAGTGGATCCATACCAAGTGCCATAATATGGCAGTTGAGATAAAGGAGATTTGTTATATGACTTGAGCACTTAACTTAAAATTAGGGCTGGGCACGTTAACGTGTTATTATCGCGTTAATGCATTATTAACGCCGACAATTATTTTATTGTGCGTTAACGCAGTTTTATTATTATTATGATGATGAAGTCCATTGCTCACTGGGTCTGAACAGGGCCGGGTTAAGGATTCTTGAGGCCCTATAGGCTGCTAGCATTTGGGGCCCTATTTGTCGCCTTAAAACAAATAAAACATTTTATGCTTATAAGACTGTGCTGCTACTGATTAACAATAAACTAAAACACTAAAAGACTTATGATTCTATCACTGTAGTCATATGATGCTCTGGTTTTTGTAATGGTTATGAGTCAATATGTGTGGGTGCTGAATCCTCACAGACAACGAGCACTTCATATATTGCATGAATATTTTGGGGAAACTGTCTTTTGGATCCAGGTTCACATTGATAATGTAACAATTAAACACAATAATGAAACCAAACATGCGACTAATATCTTAACAAATTAGACAACTCCAACCTGACCGTCAGTAAAATGGCACTGTACTGCTAAGAAGAACAAAAGGAATCAACAAAAGTTATCCTCAGAACTGAACTGAACTATGTGTTGACACAATCTGGCTCTCATAACACTTAGTTCACACCAGCAGTGAACCACAAACTCTGACATATACTAAAGTGTACAAAACACAGGCCATAAGTGAAGTCTGTGTTTAAATCAACTTAACCCTGTAAAACCCAAATATAAAAAAAAGTGAGGAATTTTTTTTTCACCTTTCAGATGTTGTTGTAGGAGGCATCTGATGCAGAAATAAAGTAGTTTAAAAAATCTTTTTGTTTTAGTAAGTTTTTAGGAAAATGTTGTAATATTGCAACATTGGGCCTAGGTGGGAGCAGAACTTCTACATTTTGCAGTCACACTCTCTAAACAAATATAAACACCTGAGGGTCTAATTGCATGTTTAACTGCTCGGTTTCCCCATAAAGCTATATGTTGTGAATAATAACTGTACACATTTGCATTTTTATCAATTATGATTTATTTATAATGATAATTTAGAAAACATGGTATTTAAAATTGAAATCAGTTTAAATGAAAATTGTCATTACAGACAGACATTGCACTTGCTGCACAGCGTATTGATATATCCTTTATCACAGTGTCTGCAGCATCCTTTTGTTGTTGCAAAAACCTTGTAGTTCTGACCTTTTGGGAGTGTGGAGACAAGCTTCATCACAATATCACCTGACAATTAAAATTTAGATTTGGCTCATATACCATCAACATGATATATGAGTATATGAATGAATCAAACTATGGTCTCAGTTTCCAAAATTTAGCTTGTTTTCTGTCTTCGACATGGTCAAGTTGTCAAATGCAACGATGTCAACGGAGATTGAAATCTGTTGCCTGACATCACATCTGAAACAGGGGTGTACTGTGTGTCTGCCTCCCAATACATTTGGACTCCAGACATTTGCACTAGGCCC
>JAUMHL010000010.1:5456454-5490116 GCA_032362345.1 Sandelia bainsii
AAATCTACTTTGATGAAAATATTCCAGAGTAACTTAGTTTATACATGCTTTAGACATTCTACTAAACACATAAAAAATATTTCAGGCATTTTACTTACTTGAATGTTGTAACATCCAGTCCAATAAAACAAGGGGATGAGCTTCGACTTTTATTTTAAATCTCTTCAACACGGTGGAGATCATAGAACCACAGTTATTTGTAACCACTACAAAGTTGAATTTTCCTGTCACCGGAGAACTTGGAGTCTGACTTAAATACAACACACACCGTTGATGCAGCAAATCACCCAAACAACGGACACTGACACAAACACTTAAAGGAATCATGACGTTCATGTGCTTCTTTTAATGACAGCAGTCAAATTAACAACTGTGTTTAAAAAACACTTTTCAGGTGGTTGATGTGAAAGATTTTGCTACGTGCGCTCTGTGTTTGTGTGCGTGTGTGTGTGTGTGTGCGCGCGATACAGAGATCAGAGGAGAATAGTAAACGTGACATAAGACATGACATAAGATAAATAAGATGAGGCTGTTTAGTTAGTTTAATAAAAGAACAAGGTACAGACCTGTGGTTACACACAGGTAGTTCTGGACTCTGAGAACAATAAACTAGATAAACATTAATGTCAATGACAAATAACTTGGTTTTCTGTTTGATTTGATTACATTACTGTTTAAGTTGAGATTTACAAGAAATATTTAACTGCTACTGTGTAAAGGGAAAACTGCAGTTAAAAATAATCTTATTTGTTTAGTGTTTGCAGACTAAATATTATTGCAATTTTGTTCATATAGCAGTACTTTTAAAATAAAAGTAAAAAAAAATACTTTTGAATTCATTATTAAATTTTGCCCGTAACAGTGTGATTAATCGCAGAAATATCATGTGATTAATCGCGATTAAAAATTTTAATTGCTTCCCAGCACGACTTAAAATAAATGCTACCAGATTAGCGTATCTCAATTATTAATTGAACTAATAATGCATCCTCCTGCTGGCTTTAAAAGGGGTCTCAAAACTCTGAAGTGGTTTCATACTGAGATAGCCATGCTTTTAAAGTCTTGATGCATGCTTAATAATCCAGGTAAGGAAATCCTAGAAAGTTGATTCTGTCTGTAGAATTAACTTTCTAGGATGCTTTTAAAGGTTCACCCACAAAAGGCAGCACATGTTTCCAGTGTAAATTACTAGAGTGCAGTACACTCTGTCTGATTAATTGCGTTGGATTAAATATAGGGCAAAGATATAGAGTAATTATAGTGTAGGCTACACACAGACAGTCCATTTCATAAGATTCAAGATAAACCTATTTGTCCATTGTATTATATTTCCTACTTTGTAGTAAAAAGGGACTAAATGACACAAGACATATAGTTACATGGCTGATTACTCTGCTTCTCACAGGATGGTTAAGAGTTGTGCAATTAATTACCACATTATTGGTTTTACTGTTAAAGCCAGATTAAACCTCCCTCGCACAAGATCTTTCTGTCAGTTTTCCTAATGGTGGTTGGCTGCACTTTTGACCTTAATTTAGGGGAGGTTTTCCTCAGAGAGCGCAAAAGAGCAAAGGTTACCACAGTAAGCTTATCAATTTAAGTATCAGCAGGGCCTAGTTCATGGTTTCTGAAATAGTGTGACAGTGAATTAAAACTCACCAGTTTTCAGGACCCGATTAAAAGGCCAGTCACAAGAGCCTCAGAGATGAAAGGTTTCTTTAATAAAAAAACAAGTAAGTAGGTTATGTTTGAGTTGATTGTCAGGGATGAAGCCAGCAGAGAGTGCACAGGAGAGTCTGAAGAGGAGAGGCAGGGTGAGTGTATGTTCACAAACTGGGGAATTAACTTGTAGGGGATGACTTACTTGAAAAATGATGGAGTGGGTGTGAACAGGAAGAAGACAAGAGTTCAGAATGCTGGGAAGTGAAGTCACCAGGAAACAGGAAGTGCGGGGGGTCTTGGGATGATGGGTTGAGGAGAGGGTTAGCAAACTAAGAGGGAGAGGATAGTATTATCAGGGGAGAGAACAGTCTGGGTGGGAAAGCAGGTTATTCTGGGGAAGGTCCCCTTCATGTGCACACTGGGAAGAGAGCTTACATTTCAAACAAATCCTAATCCGTATCCTTGATCCTTGTCACAAAACAATCCAAGTTCAGAAATCCAGTATCGTTAGCAGACAAGGTCAAGTCTTGGTCCAATCAAGGTCCAGAGAATCCACAACATAGAACAAGGCTAAGACAGACCCATGTTATCACTAAGTCCACAGATCAAGGGGGGAGAAAAGAGGAGAAATCCAGAAGACAGAGCCAGAGGTCAGAACCAAATATTTATCAGATAACTCAGTCTTTCCAGGGAGTAGGCAAAGAGTTGGTCCAAGGCAGAAAACAAGGTCAGAATCCAAATGATAATCAAAACAGGGTTATTCAAGGCAGGCTGAAGAGTAGACGTGAAGTCAAACAATCTGGCAGGGAGTGAATACTTGATGAAGGCCCACAGAGAGCTATGAGACTGAGAGCACAAAAAAGAGTAACAGAGCAAGTGAGAAAGCAGGGAGTGAAGCAGTCACTGCAGAAAATGAAATGAAATGAGCCATTGTACTGTGTGTGTGTGTATGTGTGTGTGTGTGTGTGTGTACGGATTCAGAAAAGTCCCACTGGCAGGGACAATCAATGTGAAAGTATGGGTGTGTGACAACGAAGTATACATATAGGCGCTACATGTCAAAACCATGTCAAGAGAGGTAATGAATTGGAGATTTAGCTAGAAATGCTAGAAGCAGAGAATGCACAGAAGAAAAAAACAAGTAAAAATGACCTAGCAAGACAATGAACAAGAACGGGGCACTCTTGCAAAGAGAACACGAGCTTGATCCTGGACCCCACCTGACAATGAACTGATTTGTGTTTTATGCAATGCAGCCTATTCTGCAGCAGAGCAGCCGTACCATCCAGCATCTTACCACTCCTCCACCCACCAAGCTTTTATCAAGCATAAGTACTGGCAATTTTCATTCCAAGGGTTGTCAAAAATTGTTTTCACAGCTGTGTCTCGCTCTTGCTGCATTTCTCTTTGTCATGTTTGTGTGAAGTTGTAGTTTTAGTTACACTTTTTTTTTTTTGTCGTCATCAGGGTGCATAATGTGAGCAAAGAAAACACAGTTTGTAGCAGTGACACATGCGGACCAGCCGAATGTTTGTAATACATTACTACACTAGTTGTGAAGTTTTAATAAATTTCCACAATTCTGTTTCCCAATTTGGCATTTTTCTAATTTATATTTAAAATCATTGCTATGAGCATGATGTAGATCAGTGCTTCATAATCTGGAGGTTGGGAGTCCAGATAAACATTGCAAACAATGTTGTGTTTTCTTGTATTCATTATTAGTGTTTAAAGACAGTTCACTTTGTTTCTCTGTCATTTTTCTCTGTCTTTGCTATTATTATTATTATTATTAGCTGCAACTAATTAAAAAAATATACTTGTTTACCAAAACTAAAGGTGGTGTCTTCTTGCTGATTTCCTCACAGCAACTTGTTCCTGTAAACACACAAGCAAATACAGCACTTCAAGGATCTCTAGTGCAGGAACATGACAGTGACAGGATCCTCAACCAGCTTTACACCAATGCATTTTGCTCACTGTACTTCCTAGGGGGCAGTGGAGATACTGCTTTCCCTATGAAATAGGAAAAGAAGCACTTTATAATTGTGGATACCAGCAAAGGGCTGTAGGTGGAGGTATGAGTGCAATTTTTTAATTCAAACTGCACCACCTAATTTGCATTAACTCTATTACACTCCCTTTCTATTTTTGTACGATGTGACAGCAGGTCATGAAATTACCAAATGAGCAAGGCCAAGATAAAAAAGTGTACTTGTGGCCAATGAAATTACTGCATGACACACATGATGATTGAGAGGTCACTATGTGGGCCAGCACAAAATTAGGACTCCAGCAGTTACACAGTCACACCCCCATCATTTTCCTTTCATCTCTCTGCCTCCTTCACAACCTCTTGATATCTTCATCTCCCTCCCCCTATCCATTTTCACCTCTGTGCCACATAGCCTGCAGGATGTTGGAGAAATATTATAGCACTTGACAGTATCGCCTGCCATCCATAGGGACATATGAGTAACATAATGAATTCAGACCAAGGTTACAGATATTGAGACACGAGAGGGAATCAAAGACTCCTTCATGTGTGTGCATGTGCATATTTTATGTTTTCATCCAAATTATATCATGTGTCTTGGTTATATCAGTCTGTCTATATAAATTCATGATGCTTTCTGTTATTACACTGGTGACATCTTTGTTGCAACAATTTCTTAAGTGTAATGAAGGCAAGATCAACTGGGTGGAGGGTTTTTGGATCATAAAATCTTATAGCTTTGATAAACTGGGTTTGGTTCAATTATGAATCATCAGAACCAAGAGTCATCCATTCACTCACATGTCTCCTACTAAGTTATGTCTACTACTCAGCAAATTAATTTGTTAGTAGTCAGCCAAAACCAAATAATATACGTCTAATTTGATCATAGTGTCCATTTCATTTGAAATCAAGTCAGACACCAAACTATGTGAAACTACATACGTCAAGAGATGAGATATGATATTTTTTCCTTCTTTATAAAGGTTTGCATAAAACACCCTATTGCCATGCATGTACACAGTTCACGGTGTGCCTTTGCTGTAAAAAGCTGGTGTTTTCCTTTCTTAACCTTATCTGTTGGCATTTTGATGCCTGAAGACAAGTACTGTAGGCAGTGTGCAAGTTATAACATGGCTTTTGGGGGAGCTGGGTTTTTTCTTCTTTGTTGTGGTCAGAGTCAGAAGCAATACTGTAGGCCTATTTATCTTTATTTGTAATTACAAGAATATTAATAATAAGAACAAAAAAACAGATGAAAGATAACTTGTGCTGTGCGAATTTCAGCACCACAAAGGTATGAAGAGGTGCAACGTGAGATAGAGAACTACTAATTTACCTCCAAAACCAAATACTGCAGTATACGACCAACTAAAGCAGGACACATATACCTACTGTCAGAACATGGGGTGGGGAAAGGGATCTGGTCTGCTCTGGCTCAGCACCTTCTGTATATGTTTTGTACAGCAGAAATTCTAACCAGAAACCACTGACACTCAGATGAGTTGAGAACGTATGTCCTGCTATTCAAAGCTTTTTCAGCTTTTTTTCTGCTGCTTAATCTTGTAACTTCCCAATGTGGAACGCCTCAACTCTTCTAATTAGTTCACCAAGTGCTTCAGCCACTTTTGTCCCTCATGCTCTTCTATCTTTCAGTACAGATACCAGCAGGTATCTGTAGGCAGTCTGGTCCAGCAGTGCTCTGCATTTTTGCATTTCTGCATCTCCTCAAACCAATTCAGGAACCCCACAGTGCAAGCTACATTTTTGGTGAACTTTTTGGTGTAACTCTATATCCTGATGTTTCTTTACACCATCCAGTAAGCCTAAGTAGTGAGCTTTTGAATTAGTAAAATGACACCAGTTGGTGGAGACCTTTTATTATTTGTTACAAAGCAAAATAATGAAAGAGAACTGTAGATTCTGCTCTTGCCGTGGTAAACTGAAATGGCAGAGTGACCTAGTACTGGTGCAGAGAGCTCTCATTTTTAAAGGGAAGGGAAAAGAGGACATTTAATTTATTTCTCCTAATCCCTACCGAGCCATTACCAACTAAACCAGGACATGCTGTCCCTTTTGCCATTAAAATACCAATTGTCACCATTGTTGACTAACCAGAGAACATGTAGTGCCATATACACAGAAAGATTGTGTGAGCTTGTGTGAATTGATCTGATTAAAATTCATGTAATTATCTGGTTCAGCTTAAATTATTCTCTTATTTTCCTTACGTGCGCTTTTTTCAGTTTTTGTATTGTGTGTATAGTTTTAGCACTACATGTGGTTTGTGGATGCTTTTGTTCATTACATGTTATACGACATCACCTTCTGACAATAACAAAAAATGTTATTAAGTAACTTAGAATGTATGTCTTTCCTCTCTGAAGATTGTAGGGATGTTCTCTCCAACACCATATAACATTATGACATAGAATAAAGCAACATGGTAAATGTACATTACAAAGTTAATCCATCCATTTTCTTAACCGCTTGTCCTCATGGACCGCTGGGGCCAATCCCAGCTGTCATTGGGCGAGAGGCGGGGTACACCCTGGACAGGTCGCCAATCCATCGACAAACAACCATGCACCGTCCTTCTAGCTGTGAGGCGATAGTGCTAACCACTACAAAAACAATAATCCAAAGTAGAGCTCTGAAGCATGCACCTGTTTAACGATCTTGCCTGTTTAAGGTACATAAGGACAGACTCGCCTCTCTCACATTGTCTGCCCTCTGCACTGATAAGGCAAGTCAATTTTCCATCACATAGAGGGAGCAATAAAAAGATATGACAGCACTGACGCACACAAGCATGCACAAGCAACCAGACACAAGCTGCCTGTGTGTCTATCTTCTCTTTTTCTGTGTATTTTTCTTAAAAATCCTCCCTGAAATTATTTGATGAAGCATAGTTAATCTGAAGAAGGAGCATATTTTCACTTCTCTCTCTCATTTACAAAAGTATCCAAACCCTCAATTCAGTACTGTGTAGACGCTGTTTGACAGCAATTACAGCTTTGAGTCTTCTTAATCTCTGCCAGCATTACAAACCTTGATTTAGACCGTGTATCTCATTTTTCCAGACAGATCCTCTCAAGCTCCATCACACTGGATGGAAAGTGCCTGTGAACTACCATCTTCAGTGCTCTCCACAGAAGGTCTATGGGGTTAAAGTAAAGGCACAACTCAAAGAGCTTGGGGTTACGCTTCAGCTATTCAGTCTGGGAGGATGGCCAACTTTAGGAAGAGTTCTGGTCATTACAAACCTCCATTTCACAATTACTGAGGCTACTGCACTACTGGGAATACTCAGAGCTTTAGAAATTATTTTATACTCTTGCCCTAATCTATGCCACAATTTTATTGTGAAGGTCTACAGAGAGTTCTTTGCACTTCATGGCTTTGTGTTTGTCCTGACATGTAGTGCAAATTGTGGAACCTTATATAGACACACGTGTCTTTATAACTATGCAGTGGTGGAGGTGGACTCTAGTCAAGTTGTAGACAAGTTCTAGTTCAATAACAGGATGTAACTACATTACTTAGTGCCACAGCACTGAATACAACACCTGATTACGTTTGCGTATAGCACATTTTAGTACATTTTCAATATGTTTGAACAAAAAAAGTTCTAAAAGCCATTGTACCAATATGAGCTAATGGGTGTAATTGAGGATTTCCATTTAAAATTAAAACTGACTCACAAAGCATGCAATATAAGTTTTGAATACTCTCTGAAGCTGCTGTGTAATGGAATGTGCCACACTACACTTGACTTTCTGTCCAATTCACTGCGTCCGCCCTGTGATAGATGGTCTCACAGTAAATTGAACAAGGCGAACACAAGCCAACTTGGACAAAACCCATACTCAATTCAATCTTCCCCATGTGGACTGCTCCAGTGATTGTCACATTATTAGATAGGGGAGTTCAACTCTTTTAGCTCTAGACAAGTTGCTCAACCACTTTTATCTGTCCCCGTTGGTGTTACCCAATGTGGCCTTTAAGTACAACTACAGCCTTTTCTATGCAAGCAAAACAAGGAAAGATATACAGTACATTGTACATGTAATACTGCACAGAGAAGAGCCATAAGTTTAGAAGAAAGGGCAAAGAAACTGAAGTTGACATATAACATATACATTAAAGAAAGAGTTAGGAAGCAAAAGAAATAGAGGTAAGGAAAGACTGAAAAAGAGAGAAAACAGAACTAAACACTATTACTTTCCCCCTCCTCCGTTTTCATCTGCACAAAGAACTGTGTGTGTTTTCTAATGAGGAAAGACAGCAAACAGATAAAGTGTAGAATGGGACAAAAGAAAAAGAACAAAGTGAAGGAAATTGACACAAACTCATAAGGAGAGAGGAAGCAAGCCTTACAATAAACCTTATGAAAGAAAGGGGAGCCCAATTGTTATTATATTGATTGCCTTTCCTCTTTGCCCATAGCTGTGTCAGAATCACGCACTGAGCCAGTTTATTAGAGATGACAGAGCACCAGCATTGTCATGCAAGACACACACACACACACACAACTCATTGTTTATCTGAGAGAGCATGATGCTCACAGAATCTGAGTGAGTTGTAATCCTGGAAAAAATGATCTGAGGCCTTTTATTGTATTGTTGACAGATGGACCTGATAAAGTGGCCACCAAGTGTATTTCTTAAACATAGCTCTACCACCAGTAGCTTCACAAATGGATGAATGAATGGCTTAATAAATAAACTAACAATTTGCATGACTACAGCTTATTTTTCTATAACATCATCCTTAAGTGGTGGAGAGGTGAGTGAATCAGCACGAGGGATCCAAATTTAATTTATTACTGCAGAAACAGTTTTGACAGAGCCAAATCACTGTTTCAAAAACTGCATTTGTCGTTGTAATATTATGAAGCTCATGCATTCCCTGTTGCAGCCAAGGTCTCTTAAGTAATTATGTACTTTTTGCAGGGTAATGAAAATGTATTCCTCATGGACCACAGTGCAGCATTATAACAGACAGAAAGAAAAATAGGTTTCAGATTTAGTCCATAAAATAATTGTTGACTAAATCTAATAAAACCGTGAACTAACTTGGCATGTGCAAACAGCACATAGTAAAAGTGATCACTCTTAGATTAGCAGCAGCAGCTTGAACGCAAACAAGTGTGTTATCTCCTCTTGAAGCAAACATGATACGATGGTGAAAGCAAACAGCAAAAATTTGCCCCCCAAAAAAACCATCCCAAAAACCGTTAGGACATGATTGACTAAAGGTTTGCATGTATAAAAACATGTACAAACATGATATCACCCATAACACCAGTGCAAACTGATCTACTAACAGTGCTGTCTTTCAAATGAGCAAAATAGAGCAAGCTTTGGATTTTTTACCTT
The DNA here is from genome assembly GCA_032362345.1 of Sandelia bainsii. Classification (NCBI taxonomy): domain Eukaryota; kingdom Metazoa; phylum Chordata; class Actinopteri; order Anabantiformes; family Anabantidae; genus Sandelia; species Sandelia bainsii. The sequence goes on from JAUMHL010000010.1 coordinate 5,465,494, forward strand.
TTCTTTTATACATATGCAAGCATTTCTGCCCCAGTGCTTAAAATACAGGGAGGAAAAATGCAAATGCATAAGTTGAGCACACGCAATGTGATTTATCAAGCCTGAAAATGATTGCAGTGGCTGTGATTGCATCTGTGTTTCATATTTGAAAAGCAGGTGCAATCTGCTTGCGCACAGATAGCTGCTGTTATTTGGGTCAAGAGGAGGCACAGGAGAAATGAAAGAATGCGTTGAGAACGTGGGTTTGCCACTTTGGAATGACAGAAGAAAAAACTAAGACAAGCATATCATTTGACCATTTTGGAACTGTTGGATGAGCTATAAGCTGATTTGGAACCAGTCTCATGAAGGAGCCATGTGATACCTGACATGCCAAAACCAGCATGTCATTCCAACATAGTTGTCATGGTTGTCGAGCCCCACAAATATTTGTAACTAGTATAAATAGTAGAAATAAATACTACAGGCCTATATATAGCAAGAGGATCAAATATCAATTGTTACCTTAAATTCCTTTAATCACTGAAGAACCTGATTTTGAATTAAAAGTTATTTCTTGATTTATTGTGAAACTGATGCAAGATCAGCCTGTGATTTCACTAGAGAAGAGGGGGTACTGAGTTTTGAGTTTTTTTGAGTGACCTCTCATGTTACATACAACTACATTCAGCAGTGGGCTCTGTATACAAAGCAAGTGAGGAGATGCAGTTTCTCATGATTATAACAGAGGCCACAAAAGCAATACTGCTGACCCAGCAGACCTGATCCTGCCGAGCTGCTCTTGGACCAGATGCATAAAACTTTTGCAGTTTCAGGACTACAACAAAGACAGAACTGTGATTTATAAAGACACACATATTCGTGCAGGTGCTTTTTTATAAATGGCAGTGATTGTGGAAATGGCCTCATGTGCACAAGCCTAATTTCCACTTTCACCATTTCCCACCACTGGTTGTAGAAACACAGAGTCATCATTATTACGATCGCTGACAGATAAATAATGGCTGTAAATAGAGATAAAGTTTATTGCTCATAAAGAATTAGTCAAAATTAAGCTTACAAATTTGATTGAAATCTGTACATTTTAAAAATAAGACAAACCCCTGCTGTAAACAAACAATGTTCTAATATTGGATTATGTATCATATTTAATCTCATCCGTATCATTTGATGTACACTAAAGCCTCTGAAAGGCTGCTCCCAGCAGTTTCAAATCTCTTCCATCTGTGACCACATCCAGCATTAGTGATGGGTGTAGTCAGAGAGGTTGTAATCACACCAAGTAATGTGTACATCACTGAGGGTAAACCACTGGAGATAGCAAAAAGATTCGCTGGGGGTGTTAAGTCAGAAAGCAGATCAATGGTTTTTACTCCTGAAGGGACCACTTTGTGATGCTTCATAAAGACGAGCAAGTCATTCTCAAAATGAAGCCAGTATATCTTTATCAATGCACTTGTATAATAAATGTGGAAACCAAATGGTTCGTGTGGTGTGTCCACAACCCAGGTGACTGACTTTATGGACCACAGTGACAGCACCAGTGGTAATTGCGGTGGTTCATAACTGAAATTAGATCTGTAATATAACATCCATTTAAATGGGAGGTATTAAAATGTAATAAAGTTCAAAGCCATCATGTTCATAAAGAAGCTGCAGGTTATTTGAACTGAAATAATAAGAGTTGTCAAATCTTTACAGAGCACTCTTTCTGCGGCAGTGTGAAATACCTGTTCTAAAGACAATAACACTGCTCTTGTGATGCTTAAATTGCTGGAGTCAATATTGAAGTTTTGATTTTTTTTTTTTGGTTATTACATTTAAAATTGTAAACAGCATTCACAGGCTTCGATAGAATTTAGTTTAACTTCCAAAGATGCAAAGTGTGATTGATTTTAGTACATTTAAGATGTTATCTTACTATAGGTAATGAGACCACTGGGTTGAATTTTCTAGGAAATCTGAGTTAGTTTCATAGTGGTCTACAGAATTTGAGAGACAGTGTCAGCATGGAGAGCACGTATCAGTTGTTACTATTGCAGGGTTAAGGTGGATTTAAGCATCATCCTTAGCATTAACTAAATACTGAACTTTATATTAAACAACAGTTCTCTAGAAGTGTGGTTTACCTGCAAATATCACACTGTTGTTGAATGATATTTTGTGGGTCCAAGGTTCACTTACACAAAATGCTGTTTTGTGTGAGTGAACCTGTTTCACACCTGTCTTGTGTGAGACCTATACACATAGATAACAGTGTGCTAGAGTCTTATCCAGGTTGTTGTCATATTCAAGATAGAATTTGTGTGTGAGTAACTCCTCTGTTACACATTTCACTGTGAACATAATTTACTTTGTTGCTAACTATGGAGTTGCATGCAGACTCCTCTTGTTGTAAGTTGTGCAGTGACTAACACACAAACAAGGACAAGTTTGCTTGCCTTTTAGAAGAAAAATGTCTTCGATTGGCATCCAGCGTTGTGTATATGTTATATTTAGTGGAAATCTTCCCCATGCCCATATTGCCTCACCTGTCTGATGGCGCACAACAACTTTCCATAGCAGAACACAATCGCCAAGAACGGCACAACGAGGCAGAATACAAACAGGCAGATGATGTAAGAGATGTTATTCGCCGTCTTTGACGTCCAGTTGACTGAGCAGGTGGTCCCAGGGCCTTCAGGGCCATAGTGACTCCAGCCAAAGAGCGGTGGCAAGGTCCAGAAGAGAGAGTATACCCAGGACAGGGCGATGCCCAGGGAAATTTTACGGTAGTTGGAGGAGTCCGCCTCGGTCGGGGCCATCATGGTGCTGTAGCGCTCATAGGAGAGGACAGCAAGGGAGATGAGGGACACAATGCCTGCAGCAAGGTAGACAGGACACACACATACGTAGGTAAGCATCAAATGTTGTACACAGGCAGGCACACAGCATGCTGATCTTTGTACTTTAATGAGGTAAACACAAGAAGGTGGCGTTAAATACATACATACATACAAACTAACATTGGAGGAAGCATGTGCAACTTTGCTCTACTCTTTAATACTCTGACTACTGTTCTTCACATTTAATGAGACCATCAAATAGAAACATAATGCACTGTCTGTCCAGATGTTTAGCTACTCTAGTTTATCTACAGGACACACACATCCATAGGTACGCAATAAATGCAACCATGCACACAGGAATATGTGCACAGTCACTGTGATATAAAGCCTCACAGAGAAATCAAAAGCCCTGTTAAAGTGAGCTTCTTGGTTTATAGCTTCAGAGAGGGGGGGGTTGTGATTTCAAAAATAAAATTGCCTGAGCAAACTGTGCAACATAATAAAACTATAGCAAATGTGTTGGTGGAATAATCTAATATTTAACTTCACATGCCGGGGCCTGCAGCTGATACACATTGCTGTATATCATAAACAGTACCAATACATGTAGTGTCTGTGCTTGACGGGAGCAATGCAGTGAAACAGAACACAGACATTTTTGAGAAGCTTTCTTATCTTTTTATAAGTGTTCAATAAACCTTCATGCTGTATCTCAATATCTCTGTCTTTTTTTCTCAGCAGAAGCAGAGCAGCAGGGGCCTGGGGCTCAGTGATCCCTCAGCGTTTTTATCATGTTTGCTATTTGTTTTGAAGCATTTGTGCTCCACAGGGCCATCCATCATGCCCATTGATTTTCAGGGGCAATGAAGTGGACCTGAACTAGATGCTCCTTAAAGAAGGCAGTCCAGGGCTTTCTTTGAGGTGTCAAAGCCATGACTACTCAGCACGATGAATGAATAAATGTAAAAATGAGGAGGGGCAGTAGAACAAGACCGAAACGGATTTTAGCTCTGTGATTGACAGTTTTGCAGAATGTTCTTATGTCGGTTTGTGCACACTTACATTGCCCAAATACACTGACCACACTTTATGCCTGTCTCTTGCCCCCAGATATCACACTCATGTTGCTTTTACTTCACTGAATGCTTCTGTGCTTTTAATAACTTGGTTACTGCAACATTATATAGTAAACACAGTTTTACAACAACTTATATGTGTTCTTTTTTGGTCTAGTCTGAGCGAAACATATTTCCTGTGTATTTGGACATGAGATGCTTTCAGTTTAGCCCACTGCTGTTTTGTCTCATTTGAATTGGCATTTTTCCAATGTTATTCTCTGTCTGCTCTCAGTAACATTTGAAATGATACAGAACTGCAGGTAGAGTAGCTGATGTCATTTTTAAGCTAAAATCTACGTGTTTATTTTTGGGTGCATCCGTAATCAGTGTAATCACTGTTTTAGCGCAAAAGCAACACTTAAAACCTGTTTGAAGTAACCTTTTACTTCAGTAGGTTTTAGAACTGAAAGTGAAAGTCCAACAAAACTTTTTTTCTCATTGTTTAATAAGTAATATTGACTTTATATCATTGTCACAGAAAATACTGTTTTCTTATTGGCTGGAAACCTAACAATAGTTATGGCCAATGTTCATCTAACAGTTTGAATCAGTGCATCAGTATTAAGCTGGATGAATCCATAGCATCAGTATTTACTAAATTTTATGAAGGAAAACTAATTTACATTGATAAAATTTATCTAACCCTCATTTAAATTGACAACAAACTACTTTTTTATTTAAAGGTATTTTGGCATTTGATAGTGTTAGTAAGGAGGCAGACAGATAAGATGGGAGAAGAGAGAGGAGTATGACATGCAGTAAAAGTCCGAAGCTGGACTGCAGTTATGAAGTTTTACGCACTGGGACCCATTAACTCATATGGCAAAGTGTCCCTGACCCCAGGCACTGAGGCTGCACAAGCCAGTGCACTCGGTGTCTGTCCCAAGTCCAATGAAAATTTGGGAGGGTTGCTTCAGGAAAAGCATCCAGCATAAAACCTGTGCCAAATACATGTGCAGACCATGCTCTGCTGTGGCGACCCCTGTAGGACAAGCCAAAAGAATAACAAATGCAAAATATTATCAACTTTCCATGGTGTTTAAAATGTCACGTCTGATTCTGAATTGGATGAAGGCAGTGAGGATCTCACTTTTACAGATCTCACAGAAGCCCTCTCCTGTAAGACTAATAACCAGTTTACCCTTTCTCTACATAATAGGAGTATAAAATTAACCTGATTTCCATTGGTTTTTTTCCACATCCACAAGGTGGAATTCATTAAGGCAGTTTCCAGAATTGCCTAAATTCCCATAAATGAGCTGTGAATCACACTCAACAACAAGGAACATCAATTCTGCAGGAGTACTGCATCATCACAAAGCTGCAACAAAGGGATTACTGTTCTTTTGGGATGTTACTACCACCCCTTAAAGTGCTGATGTCAAGGACATTTGCTTTTAAAGACACCCCCTCAGGAAAGGGAGCTGGTTTTATAGATATCACTGTAAAAGTTGGCCAAACATCTTATGCCTTTTGAGAATGCATTTATTTAGACAAAATTAAAGGTATTATAATTATTATTAGACCTATTATTAAAGGTCTACAGTAAGTAAATAAGAAGGGCATTGTGTCAACAAAGCCTCACTGTTGCAGAATGTGCAGGGTCTGGCATTGTCCTGCTGAAATAACCACTGGCTTCCTGGTGAAAGACGTTGACCTGATGGCAGCATATGTCTCTCTAAAATCCCAGTATAGTATATATAGTACATCACACGACCCCCAGAACTGTGCCATGTTGGCAGGAGTCTTCCTAAATCAAACAAAGTTAGCTATAGCTGTTCAGATTAGCTACAGTTAACATTACATACGCGGCCTGTTGTTTATGCTGATATTAACAAAGATGGTGTAAAAGATGTCTGTAGCCCCAGCTTGTGTCTCAGGTCACAGAGAACTGCTGATAACCAATAAATCAATATACAACAACATTTTAAAAATCCAGTTTGACAGTAGAACTTGTACTTCAGTACGACTTCTGAACCCGTCTGGTTCATTCTGAGAAATCGCCAGAGGCATCATCATCCGTTACTGTCCGAGGCGCTGGGTAAAATTATCTTAAGCTTTAGTGTTTGACATTGATAATGACATTAATCATATTATAGATGCTTCTCATAAAACATGTTTTCTCCCCCTTGTACACCTGGATGTAATGTTAGACTGTGTAAATAGTATAATGTTAATTTACTACCATGGTCAAGTGAGGCACAGTTCACATTTTCAAAACAAATCTGTGACCGGTGGGTCAGATTATTTCATTACAGTATCCAACGGTAGAAAGAGCCTAAAGGAATTTGGGAACAAGCTCCAGAGTTTGGGTGAGTGTTGTCAAACTACTTCACAGATTTAGAAAATGTTGCCATGTATTGATTTTTTTTTCTCTGAGCACTCTTCAGTGCGAGGTGATAAAGGCACCAGCTGGAGCTACAGATCCATAACGCTGTCAATTCCAGCTGTTTCAAAATTTCTGAAAAGCAATGTAAGGAGAAATGTCAGAAATGTTTAAACTATTGAATTTTGCAACATGGAGTGCGGTGTATTTGTTATTAAAATGCACAATACACTCAGGTGGCTTGAAAGCCATTCATTTTCACTGATGATGTTTCTGACAACATGGCAGTGTAAACAAATATAGTCAAATGACGCCCAGGGCTCTATAATCTTCTGTGTCGATGGTACCTTGGTATGAGAGCAGTGATGCACCCCCATACCATCACAGGTGCTGGCTTCAGCACCTTTTGCTGATAACGGTCTGTGTGGTCTTTTTTGTCTTTAGCACAGAGAACCCGACCTCCATTGTTCCCAAATACAAGCTAAAACATGGACTCGCCTGACCACAAAACATGCTTCCAGTGTCCTTCAGTCCATCTGACATGAGCTCAGACCCAGAGAACTCTGCAGCGTGTCTTTACAGAATTGATGCATGGCTTCCTTGTTGTGTAATAGAGTTTCAGGTTCAGTAGCAAACTCTGTTAAGTGCTCCTCAGCTCACATGGCTGTATTCATCATGGTAGCATGCAGTGCTGCTTGAGGGCTTGAAGGTCACGAACATTCAAAAAGTGGATTCTGCCCTTGGCTCTGAGACACTGAGATTTCCCGAGAGACCCTGAATCTTTTCACAATATTATGTGCTGGGCATGGTGAAAGACCAAAATATTTGCAATCTTGTGTTGAGAAATATTCTTTTTCAACTGAATGGTAATTCTCTCACATGGTTAGGCGGATGCTTCTTTTATACCCAATCTTGATACCCTCACCTGTTGACAATTAAGTGTTTTACAAGGGACAAACATTACTTAGAAAATAAAGTTGGTCTGTGAACGCTTCTCTCTACTTTTGTCAGATAAATCACAGATTTTAGCAAATGGGTTTGGAGCAGAGATAAAAAATGCTACGACAAAAAGCATATTCTTTCTAACTTGAGCTCTGTACATCTTTTAACCTAAATTCTGTTTTACTGCAAATCAGAGTCTGAGTCCTTCATTTATCAACCAACTGTACACACAATTTTGAGCTTAAACCATGTGTATGCTCATTTCTGCACACAGAATCCTATTTATCATTTTCTTCCTGTACTTGATTTACTGTATGTAAGTGTAACGTATGTGTCCACTAGAAAATGTGCATATATTTAGAACCTCTCCTGACCAGGTGTAACAGTGGCAGACAGGTTAATGTACTGGCAACAGGCATAACCTCATTTTTTACAAGCCAGTGCTTCCACACGGTAGGGAGCTCATGTGTTGACATGCACACCACATCAACACATTCCCTTGTAGTAACCCTTTGTGTGGCACCAATAGAGTGTGGAAGTGGTGAACATATTATCCAGCACAATGCAAAACAAAGTGCTGTTGTTTGTGATGTTTTTCATATTTATTTCTCTTATTTGCTCTTTTGTACACAGGTGCCTCTTCACATTAAGACTAGCAGGGCTTTCAGAGGGCTGTGGTTGTCCATGTTTGGCATTTGGAAGGTGCTTCTTTGTGTAAATGAGTCTGTACATGCATGAGCAGATGAATGTAGAATAGGTGAGATTTATCATTGTTAGTTGCGAGAAGCTGTGTCTGCACAGCTTTCATAAATACCAGTTTTCTTGTTCTTGCTGACATTTCCTACACATACACACACATTGTAGAAGTTACACATGATTCATGAGATGTCAGGTTGGGAGCCTGTGTTGTTTCAAATCTTTAAGATGACAGGTTGATAATATTTGCGAATGTCTCCATTGCCTGATTATCCAGCACTGAGTTGCCAAAATCAAATCTGCTATTTATCAACACTCCTCTGTAAAATCACACTTATCATGACAGTAACATGAACAAGGGACAGCAGCCCTTGCGCCACAGGACCTTGAAAATTGTAGTAGCTGAATGGTATTTATCACTTTTAATATAAAACAGTGATTAACAGCTCATCCCAGCGCAAATCCCCCTCTTGTGAAAACAACTGCTCTTCTTATGGTTACGCAGTCGTGTCAATGAAATCTTTGTCCGAGGCCATGTAATGGCTTAGTAAAAGACACCTGGGTAACTTTAGATGTAACTTCATAGAATCTCAAATTAAAAATAACTCACTTTCTTCTTCTAGACTTTTGGCAGGATCAAAGGCAGCAGCTGAAACTAATATTCCAAAATTAAATATCTTATGATCAGATAATGTCTGAAATTACAAAAAAGGAGCATCTTTGTTCCCCTGTCTTTGTGATTCAGTACTCCTTGACTGCCTCTATATTATTTTTCTGTTAGAAAGCATCACGTTCAGAATCACAAGATGAAATGAAGCTGTGTTTGTTGTAGAAATCCCATCTCCGTATAATCCCACATGCACAGAACTCTTTAAATCCAAAAAAAGAGAAACCTTTCAGTAGGTTGATGGCTCTGGCTAAGAACTTTGAATGTACAAAAGTGATTATTCACACTAATGTCTGACTAAAACCAGACACCTTACATCCACAAAACATATTTTCGTTTCTGCTTTAAGAGACCTATAATTCACTATTTGCTACAACAGCTCATTAGCTGGCTCGCTGGCTCTAACCTTTATGGGAGAGCAGCTGTGTTCAGCATTCTCCCTGCTGAGACTTCTTCTTTCTGTTATAATATAAAATCACTCAGGCCAGGTGTTGCCTGTGCCTGTGTGAATCGCTGATGCACATGTGTATGCATCTCCTTTTCTCTGTACAGGTTTTTGTATCTGTGATGGATTGTATATGTGAGTGTATGTGTGCATACAAGAGGGCAATCTAACTTCAGCAGCACAAGCTTAATCTTGTGACTGTGTGCACTGAGTCCACTTGAGGTAAAAGGAGGCAGCCAAAAGTATGCAGAGACACGTAGGCTTGATGTCAAATGAAAACAGAAAAAAAGATTTTTTCCTGATCCTTCACACTATAATTGAAGACAATAAAATGTCGGTGAGAGACAGGAAAATGCAAAGAGGTGGACAGGAGAGGTGAAGTAGCTAAATGGGTGCCAGGAGGCTGATGGCAAAGGAAAAAGTACAGGGTGTGAGTGTGTAGACTTTAGCGCACATGCATCTCAGCAAATTGTCTTCAGTTTGTTGTTTTTGGCATTAAGTCAAAGTGGTAGAGCTTGAGTTGATCAGTCATTCACAAATCTAAGACCTTATTGGGTACAAGCAGGAGACTGCAAGCAGAAAGTAGAAATCAATGTGAAGACAGAGCAGAAATACTAATAATACTGCCCTAACACCAAGTTAACAATGTCTTTTGTCACAGTGAAGCCCTCTAATTTGAAGGAACATCGGTCATTTGGAAAAGAAGAAGCTTCATAGAGATTTGGTGAAGACAGACACGGTCAGTTTGTCAAAGCTGCAACCAGCATTACTCATCTAAACAATCAAGTTCACTTTTCCTTCCTCTGACCGTCCCTTATTCTTTCTTTCACTCTGTTTTTATGAGCCCATTGAGGAATTACTCATCCATAACTAGTGGAGGCTCTGCAGTGATGTCTGTCTCTCTCCCTCTCTTTCTCTCCACACACACACACACATACAGTGTCTCTCTCTTGTTCTGCGATATTTAAGTTTGGAGAAGCCAGATTTGTACTGTAAGACAGATTTTAATGAATTGGCTGCATGCGCAACACATCTTCATACATCGCTTAATCTTAGCGTAAAAGTCAAGTTAGCAAGTCACTTGATACAATCAGAGTGCAACAAGATACAAAAAAACACCGGAAGCTTACTTCATTCTCCGCAATATGACTGAAATGAAGTAATCCTGTTTCGAAAATTACCAATTTATCCCAGAGGAAGTGGAAGCAGCGCTCAAGAGTCTGCTCTCAATTTAAAGGTTTGACAGATTCAAGAGGCTCTAAAGCAAAGGAAAATTCAATTTAGTTAAGTTGAACATACTGTCTGAAAATCTTAGCAGCAAATCAAGAAAAGCAACAAGGCAGCCTGGTGACAAAAGCCAAGGAGGGAAAGTCTACTGAACTCAACTTCTGTGTGAACGTGAATCACTGACTGTAATGTGTGTAAATATTTAGTTCCTTCTTTTTCTGCATGGATAGATTGTTTAATAGCCAGAGGCCCAAGATGGTTTCATCCAAAGGGCCGCAACTGTTACTGAAAGAGAAGATAAACTATCAGCCACAGCATCATAACCAGCATGGGCACTTTGCATTGCACCAGTAGCAATTTGTTCTGCAGTATTTCTTCTGTGAGATCAGCTGCTGTCAGATCTTTAGCTTCCCCAGTTTTCCTGCTTCCAACAGATCAACTTCATGAACTGATGCTAATATACAGTCAAAGACCAAATTATTTGTCCTCAAGGAACTATGGAACATTTCCCTAAAGTTCTGCCTAATGTTTGCATCATTCATAAAACATCAATGTTTAGGCCCCTAGGTACATTTTGTAGCGTAAAATAAATCTTCAGGTTTTTATACCAAATGTATTGAAAACTGAGGGTCAATACAATTAGCCCCGAAGAACAGTCAGCCAGCTTTCAAACCACTCCTGAGCAATCAATCAGCATTTAGCTTTGCTTTAGATATGCAAATTTATAAAAAAAACAAAAGTTTTCTTTTTCTTTCTGACAATCTTGCCCTGTGTATGTGGTGTACGGAGACCATACCATGTGGACAGTTATACATTTTTATTCTTTTGGCTCTTTGGTCTTTTTTACTTCACCTTCTCCCACTTACTTAACATTAAGCAGTTGATAAACTGTAGGACAAGTCTCAAATCTTTATTTACAACACGAACCAGACATCCTGATATTTGGCTTAGATTATGGGTGGTAACCAACAGCAGCTTCACTTTAAACTTAGTGAGGTTAGATGCAGTAAGCCCTTTATACAAACTGGATCAGAGGAAAATGCATGGCTGCTGACTACACATGTCCTGCATGCAAGGTGCAGTCAATTCTGCATTCTGTAACAATTAATTTAAGAGATTGGTTGTAATTATTAAGAGCAAAATATGCACTTGACTGGATGACAAGTGAGAATGTGAATAATATAGAGAAGAGTAAATGTGAGAAATGAGTGTTATTAAAAACTGATATCTCACACTGACTGGTCTGTGAAAGTTGCTTGGAAGCTTTTAGTGCAAGCAATTAGTGCACACATATCAAGAAACCCTGTTCATTAAAGAACTTTAAATCAGGCATTAGGCCAAAGATTATTGATGATGGAAGAGCATGTTTATGTTTAACACATAAATTAGGTTTTGCTCAGTTCTAATTAGTTTAATCAAAATTGTTGAAACACATACATTAGAAGTTCTGGTTGAGGCAGTGCTCAGGGGAAATGTGCTTTGTTAGTTTATTCAGCACTCCTTATTTGCAACTTTACTCATCCAAAAATGAACACAAAGCTTTTTTGGCTCAGCATCCTACGCTGGCCCAGTTCCAGGTAAGTAAGTGTGTTATTCTCAGTTGCATCATTGTGCCCCATTTGCATCGATATCAGCGCTCCTGAGCAAAGGTAGACCTGCGTCCCTGCTCTCATTACAGATTTCCCCTGGGTGATTTTATTCAGCAACAATTGCTGCTGATGTATGCCATAGCCTCCTCATGGCCCGAGACCCGGTCCCTATACGGCCCACCTTAGACCTGCACTGACAGCTAAAGGAACAGTGATGAGGCTTCCCTTGCCTCAGGCAAGTTAACTCAACTGCATGGTAACAAGCATTTTGACGGTCCTGTGTGTGACATGTTTTCAGAGTTCATAATGAAATATGAACAAATGGTTAAGGATCTGCGAGGGAGCGCTAAGCACAGCATATGCTCCTCTAGATACCCAGAACAATCTTACGCCGTGACAATGCGTGCACGTGCAGCTCAGGAAGTGACTGGAAGTGATCCAACTGTCTGCCACAGCTGGAGATAATGACCAGCAGCGCACCACGAAGAGCTAGTCCTGGACAAAACCCGCGCATTCGTCCGCATGTGCGGGCAACATCTGCACCGGATCACCTCTCTTGACTTATTGGCTGCATTTATAATGAACTGATCTGCACTTTTACATACACCTTAACGATCTCTGTTGTGAGAGGCTGCAGAATGATCACACCCAGGAGGACTGAATTAAAAGACACTTACATGCAAATCGATTCAGTTGGTCAATTAGTACTAAGTTTGACGTTTTCCAATTTTGCGCATAAGCAGTTTTGTCATTATTCAATCCATACGCTTCTATGGAAGTTTGCCATGTCCATAAATATGCACCGCGTACATTAGAAAGACGGTCTAAATGCCCATTTTCCTCCCAGACCCCACAAACAAGCTTAACACCTTCAAATCAAACAAGCGCGGGGCTCTGGGAAGGATCCAGCGCACCATCAGTCACAAACATCAGAATAAACATGCAATACAACCGAAATGACACAACACATATGAACATCACTCCTCACATTCTACTGAGGTTCTACTCACCAAAGAGGGAGTTGGCGAAGCCGTACCACACGCACCCCCCGTCTCCTATTAGCCACCTTCCCTGCGTGCTGGCCGCGAAGCTGAACGGAGTACCCAGTACGCACACCAGGAGGTCGCTTATGGAAATGTTAATGAGAAGCAAGTTGATGGGCGACCGCAGCATCTTATAGCGGCAGAAGAGCACGAGCACCAGCAGGTTGTTCGTAAGTCCGAAAGTGCCGATGAAGCCCAGGCACACAGCCACGACAAGGTTCCCTGTCGGAGTGAGGGTGGTCCGGTATGAGCCGCCCCCCAAGTGTTCTTCCCCGGCTCCGGCAGACAGAGCGCTTTTGAACCCCGCGCAGCCGCTCAGGCTCACGTTAGACACGATCATCGCAGTTCGGTGTTACGGCGGTGGCACACTGGGCGGCGAAGAGCAACTAATATTGTGTTGACATGTCTGTTTTTTCTCAATGCAAAAAGAATATAACGACAAGTATAGCTCCTGGGCTGCAGCACATTTGCTTTAAAAGAAATGCCAAATAAAAAAAAGTAAGGAAATAGAAATATGAGACAATAATTAGTTTGTCTGTTTGGGATGTCAAAACTTTGTGTCTTTGTTCAGGGGAGGGGGTGTTTAAGATAAATAATTTTAAGAAAAAGTTTGGTTAGGCTTTGCTCCACCGTGTGGTAGTCTGTAATGCAAACTCTCACTCTTCCCAGACACGCTGCTGTCCCTCATACAGACACCTTCCCACTCTGTCCGTATTTAAATCTCTGTTGCCCGCTCTCCAGCAGCTGACGTCTGGGCGGAGGGGGGGGGAGCCGAACACGCAGGTGGTTCAGTAGGAAAGACAGCAGCATGCAAATCCAGCGGCAGACTAATCATACTCTCATTGTGTGGCTCAAAGGCAGCGCTGCGTTAAAGCCCACCTGCTGTTCTCAGAAGCAGTACAGAAAACGTCCACCTTAAAGTTTCAGGAGCTGTCCACCGGTCACGTATTAATGCGCGGCGCTGACCGTGGTGCTGAACACGGTCTCTCAGGAGCGATCATCTGTTTATTCCAGTCTAACGTGCATTTTAATTGCAGTTTTGAAATAAATGATTTAAGAATGCAAAGCTGTGAGCATTAATTTGCTACATTCATGTCATAAGTACAGCGCTCAGGACCATTTACTATGCAAGTGCCAGCTACCTCTTATTAATAAAAAGCACAAGGTGAGTTAATGATGCTCACGAAGTCAAATTAGAAATAAATATATTTGACTTATAACCTACACGGCTGTCTTTAGTTTAAAACGAAGGAAATCATTATTTGGCACAAAATATTAAGAATGATACGTTTCTAAGTAAAAGACAAGGACATTGTCCTAGATTTCGCCACATCCAATAGTGTGAATCACTCCCATGTTAAAGATAAGATTTGTGCTGCTGAAGATGGTGATGAGATCTCTTCTGAGTAAAAAGTGATCTCCAGATGTTTGGATATTTGGCACATTACTTTCTTTTCACAGAAGAAATCCATTTAAGTTGACTTTTGATTGTCCAGTTGCTTTGTTTTTCTTTTCTGTCTTGGTTGATTCTGTCGGTGAAATTCGGTCATCAGTTTTTTCCATCTGTCAGCACAGGAAACATACACTCTAGAGATGGCAGTTTCAGAGTGGAATAATGAGAAACAGCAAAATGCTAAAACATGATGGGTGTCAGGCCTCTCCCCTCGTGGTGTTCATATATTCTTCCACAAGCTGAGAGAAGCTGTGTTAGGGCAGCCCTGCTTGTAAAAAGCACAAGCTTTGCTTATGAAACTCGTTTGGCTTCTTTCTGAGCCAAACAAGCATAATATGGATCAACTACCTTGTCCAGTGCAGTGCTAAGTCCAGCATGCAATGTGCAGTTAGTGTTTAGCTACCTGCTTAACATGGCTGACAGGAAAAGTACTAATGAATGTAGAGGCTTTTAATATTTTGGGGGGAGAAACGGCTTGATCTAAGTATAATTAGGCTGTTTCAAATTAAGAATATGAAATTGAAGTAAGAGTTAACAAAGTGTGCTCTAATGACTTCCACTGAAAACAGCATCTGGTTGCAGGTAACACAGAAATTCTCCTTTGGTAGCTTTCTGTGTATGTGTCTGCGGCTGCCAAACTTGCAGACAGCACAGGCAGCCACTATGTGATGCACCAAAAAAATAAAATAAAATAAAAAAGAGTCAAGCATGAGTTCAAAATGTCAGCATTTAGCTGGTAATTAAAAGCAAATCATTATATTCAAATGCTGGCATTTGGTGTTAAAGCTGTGTTCTTCATTATGTGTGACTGGCTAAAGCTGTGCCCTCTGCAACACTTGGCTTTGTACTCCTGCGGAAAGTTATAGAATCGGATGGGCAAACTAACTCTTCCCCTTTATGCTCTGTTCTCATCCTTTCCCACCAAATAACCCCCTTGTCACTCTGGAGCAGGGCAATTACCTGTGAAAACTGTACAGCGACATTTACTCTGATAACATCTTCTCCATACACAGTGCTAATTGGGTTGAATTAAGACACTTGGGTTCTACTGTGAGTACCACAACCATTTAATCATCGCAGTGGGACTGGGCAGTTGGTATTTTAGTTGGGTTCTTAGGTCAGTTTGGTCACTGCACTGGTTAGAAGGTCATCAGAGAAACTCTATGTTATATGTAACTTGGAGAACATGTAAAGAATGATCACACACATCTAGAATGTTGTTTTACAGTTATTATCCCATGTATATAAGTTGTTATAAACAGTTATCATCATATAAACTCTTGTCCTATTCTTGAACCTAAATTTGAGTTCAAGTACAGACATGAATCCAGCAGTCAATTCAGTTTCATCAAGCCCCCAAAGCTCAGGAGAAACGCAGCTAAATCGGTTCCTGATTTGGATATCACAAGTTATCCTGTAGCTCCAAACTTTGCCCTGTCTCACAGAGTTGTTGCATCAGAGCAGAAATAACACTAAAATAATAATAAATACAACATTATTTATCATCCTTGTGGTTTGTGTTGTTAGGATGCCATATAAAGCAAAACATACAATATTCAAGGGTATGTTTGAAGAATCTGTCCCAAGGCTGTTCCAAGACAAAAAATATTATATTTGTTTCCCAGCCAAACTCTCTCTCCAACATTGAAGTCAAAGGTCAAGTAAAACCCCATACAGTCAAGAGATTCAACAATCTGAACATCTATTAAACATCAACTTTTGACATGCAAACTGTAAAGTACAGCATTACAGTCTTCCTCACAGAACAGTCCTTGATTCATTGATGCTTATGTAAGTAAGCCCGAGTAGAGTGAGGATGATAAGTCAGAAACAAAGGTGTGCACTTAAATGATCACAGATAACTTGACATCATGGTTGATGCAGTGTGTTTGTGAACAGGATTAACTATTAAGATACAATAAGATGGTGTTTGTGTTTTTCTCGGTTTTTGGTGGTTTTAAAATGTTGTTGACATTTAAGTTTGGTTTCATATTTTTGGACATTTCTGTAAATCACTGTATTTAATCTTTCCCAAATGTCACTGTTTCAGTATCAGGCCTGAAATTAGTACTTTTGATTTCCCCCGCCTCTGCGGAAAGGACTGTGGTTCTCTGTTTGTGTCGACATTATGCTGCTGCAAAGGATGCACAAGTCAAGGTAAAAGTGTCAGCGGTGTCACTGCCCTGCATTCAAATAATCCACAAGTACATACAGTGGATCTTTGTATGCAAGTGGTCCACCCACTGCCATATGTTGCAGGATGACATCTCACCGTCAAGGAGAGGAAATGGATGTAGAGGAAAATGAGTATTGGGTGTGAGAAGAGGAAGGTCAGTAAACATGAGGGGATTTACTCTGTGTCAGAGAGTGTGCCACAGTGCTTACACAAATGTTTTTGTTACACAAGATTTGTCAGTGAGATTGAGTTTTAAAGCCCCATAACATTTTGTTCCTCGTCTCCTCCACCCTTGCCCTCTTACTCCCCCGTCCTCAGCCCAACTCGTCCTCATCAGCGCTGCCTTTCCCTCTGACACTGACCTTGGGAGAGTGGCCGATGCTGCTCTGCAACCTAATATACCCAAGGATTTAAGGAGAGCTCAGATGAGGTGTGGATCCCATATTGTAGATTTATTGTCCAGGTGTAATGCGTGGGTCCGCCACAGCTCCTGGCTTATCTGGACACATGTGTCACCAGAGGCCCATTCTTTAAATGCTTGACACACAGCCTGTCATGTCATGATTCATGTAGGGGAATATATCTTCGGTGATGGCTGAGTGGGAGAAATTGTTTGAGAATACAAGGGCAATTCATGATGCAACACGACATGTTGTGACAGAGTGACAGGTGTAAAATCAAGTGCGTGTGCCCGCACGTCTGTCCTCAACACGATACATTCAACTGTATGTGTATGAATGTTGTGACCACAAGTTTTACTGTACAGCGATGATTTGAAAATCTGGCCGTAAAATTTTATCATTGGCAACAACAAACAGTCAGAGCTGGCCTGTGGCACAAGCAAACTAGATGGTTTGCTGGATCCATTCACATGACTGTTGCTGCCTGTGTGCAGAGTTTTTTTCTGGCTGTTGCAGAGACAGATTATTCATTGGTTGTTCGTAATTGGGCAAAGAGCACATCAAGTACTCGACTGACATTCAGCGGAAGCCGACCGGAGCTAGCCTCTATCAGTGTTTGACATGGATCAGCTCCATCTCCTTCAGTATCACAGCATTGCAAGTCTCACAGTTTTGCCTTGAACATTGCTGCTTTCACACAAGCTGTTTCATTTTCACCGACCAAATGGAATGTAGCTCCTTTTATCTGGCTTTATTAAAATGTCTATGGCCATCAATTCAGTTCAATTTAGTTTATTTATATAGCGCCAAATCACAACAAAAGTCATCTCAAGGCATTTTACAGTGTAAGACTTAAAACCTTACACTGTAAACTATCTATGTAACTAACTATTACACAGAAACCCCAACAGTCCCACTTGAGCAAGCACTAGGCGACAGCAGAGAGAAAAAACTGCCTTTAATGGAAGAAATCTCCAGCAGAACTAGGCTCAGGCTGGGGGGCCATCTGACTTGACTGGTTGGGATGAGTGGAAAGAAAGACAGAGCGAAAGAACAACAATAACAACATGCAGCAGATGAGACACTGGGCAGGTTGGTAGGGTCAGTAACTGCAAACTGGAATCATACAGCTCAGACGCCGGGGATACCTGCAGAAAGTACCAGAGAGAGGGAGACAGAGAGGATGAAGCACAACTATGTTAGAGAAAAGACACGAAGTTAATGACATATAATGGTCGCATATGAGTGGACATAAAGAAGGAGAGGAGAGGAGAGGAAGCTCAGTGTAATTATAGACTAAGTCGATAACAACATAACTAAAAGATGGTTCAGAGTCACCTGAACCAGCTCTGACTATAAGCTTTATTAAAGAGGAAAGTCTAGTTTTGTTTAAGTCTAGTCTTAAAGGTAGAGAGGGTGTCTGCCTCCCGAACCTGAACAGGGAGCTGGTTCCACAGGAGAGGAGCTTGATAGCTAAAGGCTCTGCATTGTTTTATACATTTTATATATTATAATCTTATGTCTCCATCATATATCAGTTAGGGAGGACAGGGACATACACATAAGCGTCTACTTTATTTGTTTTCTTAGTGTATTCCCTGATTTTCTAGCAACGTTAGTCAACCTATCCCATTCTATTGTGACATATCACATCACACATATCAGTGACTCTGCCTCTGTACAGTCTGTATCATAACAACTCAGTTTTTATATGGCTTCCTGCAAACGCGTGTGTATTTTTGTACAGAAATGTGGGGAGTGCACTGCAGGGGGGTAGAGTGTGCCTCATGCTTTACAGCTCTGCTCCTGTGTCCCTTTTCAGCTCTTTTTGGGATGTTAAACTTGAACTAAAACTTGGAAAATGAATGACTACGACTGCTGATTTGGTTTATGACTTATTTTTGTTTTGTATTTGAAGAAGCAGCAGTCCAAGAAGAATTCATTAAATCCTCCTAACACAGGAAACTGCTGCACTGCACTCTGTTTGAAACCTTCAAATATACTGTACGCCTCACCGCGATCAGTGATGTCACAGTAGGTGTGTCTGCCATCCGTTCAAAGGCTAAAGTCTTTGTGTGGTGAGATGCAGTCAGTGCAACATACTTAAAGAAAGCAGTGCAGTATTCTGTGCTGTGTTATTTTAATCTTTAACCACATTTATTTATTTTTGTAGTTTTTCTAAAAGTGAAAAACTTTTATTTTTTTGAGGTGTTATTATCATAATTTCCAGGATTAATGTAAATGGCCAGTGTTTATGTACAATAATGTTGAATCTTTGCAAATCAACAATATTAAAGCCTCAGTCAGATAAGCTAGAGGTGGTGGTGTTTATTCATCATAATCTGGACTGACTGAGAAGAGAGACTGAAAAGGCCCGTGTTTAATATTTTCTACAAACCAAGCATCACAATAAAGGATCAGAGTCTGGAAATTGACAGAAAGCAAAAACACTACTGTAAGTGGTTGTTTGTTATTTTTACGTGATTGATTGATTGATTGTTTCTAGTCAGGGGAAATACCCAGGATATGTTAAGGGCACACACACACATTTATTTTCATATTCACTAGAGCATTGTTGTCTTCAGTGTGTCTAACTTTTGTTGTTTTTTGCACTCATTACCTGATTGTTGTGTTGAAACTGCTGACCGCTGAGCCAGTAGGCTGACCCCTGTGAATAACATTAACGATTTTCATGTCATTTACCACTCATAAAGTTAAGACAATGTTCGTTTTTGTGACTCTTTTTCTGTGTTGTACCTTGATCAGTTGCTACAGCACAGTAGGGCGTTATTTTAGTACCACTTCAGTGGAGTCAAGCCACATTGATAGTTATTCTCACCATTAATTCTACAGATGTAAAGACAGAAACACAAGGAAGCGGTGCTGGAGTGACACCAGAGAAAAGGCTGTAATTCAGTCTAAGAACAGACTTGTCAGGTTAATCACCAGGGTCATTAAAGGCAAACTGATACAATAAGCTGACTGGAATAAACGTGTTGGTGTGAACATTGTTAGTGAAGTGACTTTTGTGTTTGTCTCTCCACACGAAAAGGTCAGAGGTTGTGAGTGTCTGGAAAAAAAGAAACCTAAAAAGAAATTGGAAGTCACAGGCTGCATCCTGTATCACTCTTGCATTCACTAACGAAAACTCACTATAAGGTGTATAGATTTACGCATTCAAATTCAAATTCAAATGCAATGTACTATGTAGGATAGTCTAGCCAGGCTGTAGTGACCACGCAAAGTACATCAAAATACCCTAAGAAGCAACACTGTCCTGTGTCTGTCTGTGATTTCTGTCTGTCCATTGATCATTTAAACCTTTTAGAGATTTCACCGCTATGAAGTTTATCATAAAATTCTTCATTTCTGCAAAAAGCAAATGAAGAAAAGCTATTCACTGTGCAGTCTGAGAGGGACCAAGTGTTAAAAGCTCTCAGCCCTGAGAAGTGCCTCTTTGGGTGGTTATTGCAGCAAAACCTCTTTTCATGCTACATCAAAATATTTATTTGCTGTGTGTTTTCCACCACTGCCATCACATTACATACAGAATCAGAATGTCTTTATGTATGTGTAACTACTAGTCAGACAGACACATTTGCTTTTTCAGTGTGGTCCCTGAGGTGCATTTTAAGACTTCTCCAACACGTCTTTGACAAAGCACTTTATGGCATCATGAGTTTCAGAGTTTTGAGCAACTGCCAAACTACTGTAGATTCATCTGCGCTTCTATCTCGCTAACACAGTGTCCTGTGAGATAATTACAGTTTCACTTATAGCCAGAGAACAATGTCCAAAAAATATTTTTTTGATGACAACAGTTGAGCAGACAATAAGATGTAAAACAGCATTTCCAGCAAATTAACTGAGTATGGACTGAATGACAATGAATAAACATTTGTAAGAAGTTTCTTAAAGGCAATAATTTTTACTGTTGAGAAATGGGGTGGGATGGTCTATCAACTATTGCTGCCAGTACCGTGGCCCTGCAGTAAAAGAGGATGATTCAGTCGAGAAAACTTAAATCTCATTTTTTCATGACAAAATGAGATGGATGTGTTATTAGCATAGAAATGTATCATTATTTAAATTGTAAATTACCCAGTTCTGTACACCACCTATATTTCTCTACAACTGTGTTATGACTGTACAATGTGTGATTTACAACTGTATATCTACCTGATTGATCCATAGTGTCTTATCATAAATAGCACACTGTCTGTCCATCTTGACAGACTTGATAAGTCATGTTTTTTTGTACAGCAATATTTAGCTAAATGATACTATTATTAGCGACCGTGATCTCCTTCATTCCAGACAAGTAGCAACAAACCTCTGAGTGTACATAGATCCACACTATGCAACATAAACTAGCACTGCCATGAGACTCAAAATCAATCCACCCTGCACCTACCCAGCCCTCCCTCTCCCTGCTCAGCTGCCACGCTCCACCACACTCTGCCCAGCGCATCAGGTAGCATTCTCATATATTGTAATTTCATAATGATGACTACCTGAAGCACTGGGCAGAGTGTAGCAAAACAGAGCAAGGAGAGAACATTCACAAGTGTGATTACACTTCAGAGTCGATGCAATAATGCTTGTTGTCACAAGTGCAACAAATCATTTGCATGTAAAGGCAGAAACATAAGAAACAAATTCAATCTGATCAGAGCATCATCTGAACTGTTGTTCAGAAATTCACAGTGCTCAGTGTGCTGTTTAATGAACAATAATGCATCATATTTTGTTTGTTGTATTTTGAGATCTGTGATGCTCTGTCTAGAGTGCTCTGATCTTAGAATAAATGGTCAGTTTGAATTATGAACCCAGCGATTTAAAGGTTTTGCAACTGTTTTGTTAAAGTTTCCGCTGCAACAAACCATCCCACTCCTCCCTGTACTACCACTGGCCCGAGCAGATACACAACTCACTCCACAATCCACAATCCACTCATAAATGTTAATTTACATGAGAAAATGAAGCAATGTTGATTCTGTCGTTAATTTGTTTCTTTGTTCTCTTAAAAAATACCAATACCATTGAAGTACTAGATCAATAGGCAGCCCTGTGTTCCAGAGGCACGTTGTGCTTGCTCATGCAATTTGATCAATTTTTGAGGCTAATTGATCAGTTGACCACAATTATCTTAGTACAGATGAAAACTTGTATGTTTTTGGAAAACAGGGACATTTCAAAGTTACCCAAAACTTTTGAATTTTATAGTATATTTAGAATAAAAGTTAGCAAAGCATCCTCTGCACCCCTGTTGTTTCTGTATGGAAACTGAAGCAGAATAGCATAATTTCTGGTTTTGCCTAATAAGTGCAGTCAAAGCACCCTTACATCGTTTCTCTTCAGGTCTCCCATAGTGAGTTCATCGTCTATCTGAGAAAGTAAAAATCATAGTATCAGCAACAATAGTGCCAGTAATTCTACACTGAGGGTCCACACAGTCCTCATTTTATAGCATCAGTTGTAGATGTACAAAACAACCTTGCTATGCTTGGTTTGCTTGTAATGACCAGGTTACTGTCTGTGCAAGCTGCACCAAAATCAGATTAGTGTCATGACCCTTGAATACATGCTTTATGAAAGGTGAAGGAAGCATGTGTTTGAATGATGCTTGCCTGTCTTATTCCTGAGAGATTAAACAAGGTTTCGTAAAATGTAAAACCTTTTTTTCCAGTCTCACTGAAATGCCAACTTTTTTCTTTTACTTTAATGTAATCAGATGTAAATCCAGTTCACAGCAGCACACTGATCAGTGTTCAGCATGACAAGACAGATATGTAGAACCTAAAATGAACAGGGCAGGACTTTCCCAGAACCAGGGGAAGAGCACTTCCTTCCTGCTCTCTAATGTTAACTTTGTTCAGGTTGAAAAGGTTAACAAAAAACTCATTTTCAAAGGACAAACTCTGTTCACGAGCATGCACAGTGACCTCAAATGACTGTGAAAGTGATGGCTGTTATTACAACATATTTTTTGTTATGAAGAATGAGTCACAAAGTGTAACATTATAGCCTATCACTGCCCATGTTTTTGAGAGTTTTCAACAACGGAGGACCATGGCACAGACAAATAAGTAAAATTTGCTCTGGATACACCAGACCTTTGGGATTCATTGTTGGTTTTTGTCTCTGATGGAATTTGTAAACAATATTAAAAATATAGAAAATCACTGACCTTTAAGTTGAGGGGGTTTGATGATTGATGTGTCTGTTGCAGTAGAAACCGTGTGAATTGGATTCTTCTGCCGCATAGTTGTTGTTGATCAAACAACAGAGGCTGATTGGGATAATGATTAGTATTAATCTTAATTATAATTTAATTGAATTAGGTATATTTCCATCTTATTGTTTGCCAGGTAATGATCTTTTCAGGTGTAGTGACTGAGACAAAAGCACAGGAAAGCACAGACACGTTCAGTTTTAGGTGCACTACCTGCACAATGGTGACAAATGCTCAACACTACAACTAATACAAAGGCACAAAAAGGAAAATGGAGAATATAACTATGTGAATAAATAGGTAGCAGAGTTCAAGTCTATTCTGGACCTGAGCTATAAGACATAAAGCAGATGAAATGACTGTTACTGTGAGTACTGTTACAAATCAGTAGCACAACTGCTTATTAGTGGATTTTCAATGAAAGTGGTGCTGGTGCTCAAATCCAAAAAGGTAGAGTTTTGTGGAACAGTTGCATGCACCCTGGAGAGTCTTATGTTGTAGAGTTGGGTCCAAATAAGTCTTGAGGAATATGACGCTTTTGGTGGTGAGTGGTAAGGAATGACTAAGTAAGTCTTTGGCTAGATAGGGTTCACGAGAGGAGAGGAGAGGAGAGGAGAGAGTGCAAGGTCAAAGGGAGCAGGATCTGTGTGCTGTTCAGGTCAGCATGGGGTTTGCAGCTCTCTCTAAATCAGAAGTTCTGGTGTGGTTTCCAATGTGTTTTGGACAGTATCCCTAGGTGTTTTGGATAAAGTGCTCATTCTGTTGTCTGCTTCTAGATTTCCACTGCACTAAAATGGTTAGTTTAAATGTTCGTCTTGACAACAAGTCACAAATTCAAAGACATTTGAACAAAAAAGTATTTTTCTTTTTCATTCACATATGTCTCACGTGCTAATCCCTGGTCAGATGCTCACACAGTTTTATTTTAAAGACTTTATAGTGTATTATTGCCTTATGATGAATACGAATATGGACTGCTGAGGTTCCAGAGCTAAACATGAGACCAAGGAGTCGGGTTATTTTTTATGCAATAAAAGTGGTACAGATGAGGGATAGGTGGACATTTACTGAAAAACTGACAGAAGTAACATAAAATTTACTGTTCACGTTTTCACAATAAAGCCAAGCAAGCTCATTACGTACAGCAGACATCTCAAGGCATGCAAATTGGGCACACGATTTATCATCATACTAACTGCTGGAACGCAGTATAATAATGTTGCTTTGTCATTAGCTTTTATTGCTCAAGGACAAAAGGCCTTGTGATTCTGGTTACCCCCTGGTGGCTTTTTCTATTGTTGAGTAGCAGAATATGCTCAGAAAAAGAAATGCAATTTAAAAGCAGGTGCAGGAAGGAGAACAACTGCTACAGTGTCTTTCTCAAGACACATACTGTAATGAAATATACAGCTCTGGAAAAAATTAAGAGACCACTGCAAAATTATCAGTTTCTCTGATTTTGCTATTTAAAGGTATA
>JAUMHL010000010.1:5490216-5500995 GCA_032362345.1 Sandelia bainsii
ATGTTTTAACTTAGGAAGTGTTCAGAAATCAATATTTGGTGGAATAACCCTGATTTGCAATCACAGCTTTCGTGCAATGGTCTCTTAATTTTTTCCAGAGCTGTATGATGGTCAGCTTACAGTCAAATTAAGAAGTTGGCAGCTGATACAGAGTTAAACCCAGAGTAATATGATCACAGGATGTTGCTTTTTGTCTCCATCAATAATCTGGCAGCAGGGGGGGCCTCCATTGCCTCTGCTCAGTCAGCACTACACATTTCACACTGCACAAAAGAATCACAGTTTCCATTTAAATCAAATGTTGCTATTATGGAACCCGTGAATCGATGAAAATTGCTGCATTACTCACAATTTCTCATCAGGGATTTGTGTTAGTGTGTGTGTTTGTGTGTGTTCTTTGGCATGCAAGAGCATGTGTTTCCGTTACACCCTCGCAGGAACAATGTCCCTCCTGAAGCATCATCTTTTCATTTGACAGCCATTACTCTTTGTCACTGGCAATATGAGGAGCAGAGTGGAAAAATAAGTGTGTGCTGAGGCTGCTCTCTGTTTGTGCACACAAACCTTGCGCATCAACATCAGTTTTCAAAGCGACAAGCTGAGGAAGCAGAAATCTTCAACATATCAATGTGATGCAGTTATTCATCATTTTACCTGAGGGACCTCCTTTGCCATTTAATAAACACAATGGTTATTGGGACTGTGAAGTTACACAGAGCACAGTTCTATTATTTGGCAGTGAATAATAAAGTGAAGATGTCAGGGGAGGTTTGAATCCAGCTGGGTGCTGAGATTAATAGTTATATGATAAGATAATGGTCTGCACAGCTTTATGGGTACAGTCAACAAAGGTAAGTCTGTCAAAGTTTCCATTTTAATGAACAAAATTGCAGTGAGCAGCACTGTGCTCGGTGTTCCCATAGAAAAACATCAGAATATGCACATGAATGAATTTGTGTCTTCTTAAGTCAAACCTGAAAATGTTTTCATACAAAATGCAACATCATCAGGATTTTTTTTTTTTCTGGCTTTAATACAACATGAATCAGTTTGTTACTGATGTGAGAACACCTGCAAGCTTTTGCCTTTATCATTATGTTTAAAAGTAGAGTAATAACAGGAAAGACAGAAAGGAGGCTGACAAATAACACTGGCCATCAAACAGTGGAAGAGAGAGGTCGCAGTTAAATGTTCAGTAACTTACTGGGAATTCATGTTAAAAGTATTCAGCATTTCCATTGTGTGGTGTGTGTCTGTCAGCAGGACAGGCAGACAGACAAAACGGTCTCCACCAGACAACAGAAGTTTAATGACCATGTACTATGACATGTTTACTGTCTCATGTCGGCACAACAGGAAGAACTCAGCAGCGTTTTTATGTATGGATTCATTGATTTTATTGATCGTTGGACAAAGTGAAACCAGAAAGCTTACAGTGAAACTGGGAGCCTGGCCAGTCAGGCTACAAATACACAACAGGAGATTTCGTGATTTAAATAGCTGTAATTGAAAATTACATTTAACTAAATGCACCACAGGAAAAAAATACGCTAGAAGAATCAAAAGAGGCTTTTTAATTCTGTGATAGGCAAGTTATAGGCAAGAAGCATCTAAAAACACATTTTTTGTCTGTTGTCCTTTACGCTGCTGGGCCACTTAGATACCTAATGTTCAGTAATCCACTACCTTGAATATTGATAGTCCAGTCATGTCACAATATCAGGGTTTAAAATAACATCAGCTGCATTCTGCTCTCTGGAATATGAGGAAGTTCGCACAGTAACCACAGCCATGATATACTGCTCACAGGCATCTCTCAAGTGCAGATTTGTAGATATTTTTTCCATTTCATTTTAACAATGTTTTTCAGTGGATTCACGATTTTATTTTCATTGACATGTTGTGAGAGTTTATTGCATCTATTGCACTGTGATCCTGTGCATATATTGTATGATTCACAATAAAAAAAATGTATGTGACTTTTTGCTGTATTGTGTTTAGAATTTAACCAGTAAAACCACACCACAGTTATACTGTACATAGTAAGTCACATCCTGACAGCACGATGTAAAATTATGTAACAATATGAATTTATGAAAATTGCATAGTTAAGAAGAAATCAAGATAACTGCAGCACAGAGATGTTGAAGGCTGCATTTGAACGTTAGGAGAGGCTGTCAGAATCGGATCCTTTTCATGTACACTCAACACTCAAATTATTAATTATACACATTTGTCCTTTATACATGAACAATAATTTTGGGAGGTTGAAGGGTGTCTAATTGGAAGGGCACATGACGCACCACAGACAGGCATTGAGCTGCCCAGTGAACCCCCCATCTGTCTGAAATCAAGGTTTCATTGTTTGAGAAATTACTGAGAATTTGAGTTGTAAATCCGCCCATCATCAGTGCAAAGTTATTATCAAGTTCCCCTCTCTTTCATCCTCTCTATCTTCTTTTGTTATCCCTATGTTGTTCCTCCATTTTTATTCCACTTCCACATTCCTCTAGTACCCCCTCGCTTTTGACTGAATTGCTCTTTCCACACAGCAGCCTCCTGTTAACACTCCCTTCGCTCTTGCTTCTCGTCTATCTCCCTTTTCTCCGCATTGACCCGGTCACCTCAGCGGAGTAATTTAGCATCCAGTGAGTCCTGGGCCAAATCTGTCACTATAGACATACCAGCAGCAACATGAGCAATTTCCCACCAGGACCACATACACTTCTAATCACATCCTCAGGGACACAAGGAGACAGAGGGGATAGGGTGAAGAATAACAGACAGGTGGTGGAATAGAGAAAGAAGAATCCCATTAGGCAAGCTAGTGGGGACACAACCCCTAATAGTGTTAGATATCATTACCGTGAATTAATTAGGCGCAATAGTCAGCTATGCAGGAAGTGCAATAACCTCACAACTGGGACTTCCATGGTGTGGACGTCTGATTGGTTGAAAGAGTTTCTACGGATTTTATTCATTGCTAATTTTAGCACATACAAAATAAAGCTGAATGTAGGGTCATATTTAACATACGTATGTTTTCAAACTTGAAAACTAGGGCAGTGCTAGTGTCTGACAGAATACCCCACCACACCTCAATTTTACCCCACAGTATATCCCACGTGTCATGGAATATCACCTTCGTAAATTGTCACTGAGACCTCTAAGTAGTAGTTTCTCCGTCTGATTAGTTGTTGGGCAGAAGACAAAAAAAAGTCCCAGCTATACCATGATGGATCACACTCGAGCATGAGGAGTTAAATAGGTTTTCTCATATGTGCTGTATGCACATTTACATAAATATAAGCTGTTCTGGTGGAGGAGGATGGTGGTGAATACGTAGGTCCAAATGCACATGTCAGTATGTCCCTTGTGCGTGTCGACTTTCTTTGATTGAAAGGCGACCTCCCCTGTCATCTTGTGTGCCGCGTTTAGAAAAAGACTTATGTCCACATTACGCCCCCACAGCTTCCTTCCTGATTAAGAGATGGCAGATGGAGAGATGGACAGAGAGGTGACAGAATGGACCCTGCGTTTATTATGTATCTGGATGTGGCGCTGACAGCTGTGGTGAGTGATGCGGAGAGACTGTGGAGAGGCGAGGAGCTAGGTAAACTCTGTGACCACAGGAGCCTTTTTTGCACTGACTGTGTAAATATTGTGCTCATTCAGAAGATGGAAAAAATTGTTAAACTCTCAGACCTGTCATGTGTGGCCCTAAAGAGCACTAACAAGCACACAGCCTATTTTCTCAAGCAAAACAAATCGAAAACTATCAGTGTCTGAGCGAGTCTAAAACTAAAAAATGTTTGATCTTTAATGCTTAACATTAAAACTATGCATGCCTGTTAGATGCTAATAGAATGAACTATATCAGTGATTTTGCAGGTTTTAGCCCATTAACTACAAATTGCATAGACTCTGAATTACTGGTGTCCATTTTCCAAAGCAAGAGCAAGAGTTACATTATCATCACATAGGAAGCCGATGTCATTGTACTCTGCATATTTTATATACTTATCATTTGTACTAGTTAAAAATATACATATATCAACACTGAAGGAAGTAAACTCAATATAAGGTGCAGCTGGACCTGGAAGCTGGAAGGTAGAAAATTGGTCTTCTTGCACTTACACACAAGCATAGTGACAACTTATTAAATGTACCCCCTGCAATAGCGTGGTATATTTAAATCTTCAATTTTCTGCTCTCTTTACTGCACCAGGTGCTGCACTGCTTACCTGAAAACACCTGCTGCTGCTGCTTCAACACCTATATGGAGGAAACACTTGTTGTGGTGTTTTGGTCCCTGCTGCCTGTTCTTGCTGCTTGCTGCATAACTCTGGAGTTTTCTGGAGGTGGCACAGGACCAACTCGATGACATATTTCCTGCCGTTACTCCTGAAGGCGCTGCTTCATTTCACCCAGGTAAGCAAGCTGCTGGTGCTAAAAAAATGCATATGATGTTGTGATTGTGTTTACTCAGTGCAGTAAAGGCGGGATCTCTCATCCTTCCATTTAGACTGTTTAACTGTTCTACAGATGTGTTTGTACGGTAGTCCACAATGTTTGCTTAGTGTTCATTTTGGCTATTCTGCTACTGCTGTCTGTCTATCCATGCACAATATTTGCTGTGGTATTAACTGTGAATTAAGCTGGTAGAATAGCTGAGCTAATTTCCTTGTGGCGATAGTTTAGTCAATGTTATAATCTGTTTTGTTGGCTGTCTGAAATGTAACTTTGAATAAATATTTATGCATTATGAACACGTTTGGCAACTAAATTCACAAATTTGACAAGATCAAATGTAGACCACATTTCATAATAAATAGAGAATATGGAAATGGAAACTTGCATTGTGGCACCAAATCTACACAAATCAAGACATCCTTACGCACTGCTATGCTGAACCCGGTACAGCACATATATTTTGGGCCAAAAAATAGGAACAATATGGAAGCAGACAAAATTACTTTTACTAAGCACTGAAATGATTAGAGATGCTCCTCTTGACCATCTCCCACACCCTTGAGGAAATAAAGACCTTCGAGTTTTTTTAAGTTTGTGGTTTGTGTAACACCATTACACTAAGCACCTCTCCAGGTCCTGAAGGTTGCCATAGTGACTGCATTGTTCACCTCCCTAGGAGTGGTGCTGGTGGGTGATTACTGCAGATGAGATTTAACCCCATTATGTAGAAAAGGACTTGACTCTGGATGAGAAAACTATATTCTTGCTCTACAATTAAAAAAATGCTGTGCAAATATTCAGACTAAGTCAGGTTACTGTAAAGACTGCCATATTTTTTCAGTGGTGTGTCTATTTGTGTGGAGCAATTGGACGTTTATGTCAGCCAGGTGGAACCGTGTTCAGCATGTGTAATGTGTTGGAAGACTGTGTGGAGTGTGGATTAGAAAAGAGAGTCTCCTGAAGGCCAGAGACCAGAGGTGAGGTTGGTAACCAGTACAAGAGAGGTCTCATTACAAAGATGTGATGTGCTTGCAGCAGGAGCACAATAAACATGGATATCACATGAACACTTACTTTATATTTAGAGCATTTTAATCATTCCCGCCTGTACATACTATACCCACTCTTTGTAGTACCATGTACTACAGATTGAGTAGTATGTAGTATGAAGTTGAAGGTGAAAAACATAAAAGGGATGGTTATCACAGAGATGTTAGAGTGGAGAATATTTCAGCTACAGTAGGTGATGTTATACCAAGTAAGTAGGTCTCTACTGAATCCAGGGTTTTTTTCTCCATGTGTGCTCCTATGCCTCTTTGTCTGTGTGAAATCCACCCTTCCCCTACCTGTTCCTCACTATTTAAATTGTCTGTTTCACTCAGTGCTGCCTGAATTACACCCCACTTGCAGTAATTGAAATGCATAAAAAACACACACTGGTCACTGTGCAATCTACTACAATCCATTACAGCATCTCTGCCATGAATTCTACTTTTACAAGGGTGTAATTTCTCAGTTTTTTTTTTCTTCTTTCTTTGTTATCTGACTTCACATAGCAGTGCAATTTAGCTGCTAAAATGTTCCACCGTAGCAGACAGTTGTTAACTTTGTCTGCTATTTGCTGTTGGTAATGTTACTTATGCTTTTAGGACTTTATTTAAAAAAACAGGGTTGATTAGAGCAACATTGAATCAAAAGAGTAAAGATAATGGGATTCATAGACCTGATGGGAGCTTACAGGTCCTAAAAAATATCTTTGTGTTCCCCACTTTAAGCAACCCCTTTCACATATCTGTATGTTGATGATTACACATATTATCCTCACCTGCCTTCTTTGCCAGTCTTTTTTAAAGAGAGGGCTCCATCTCCATCCTTGAAAGAACTATTTTGCAAATGAAGGGCAGAGTTTTCTTCTCTTATTTCTCATTTTCTCTCAGGAGGCAGACTAAAACATATTCATAGCTAAAGTGCTAAAACTAAAGCTAAGAAATATAAACAAATTTTCTTAATGTCATTTGGTCATTTTGGGCAGCATGATAGCTCAGTGGGTAGAGCAGTTGTCTTCCAACCCAAGGGTGAGCGGTTCGATTCTCCGTCCCGGCAAGCTACATGTCCGAGGTGTCCTTGGACAAGACACCGAAACCCCGTAGTAGCACTGACACAGGTCTAGCAGTTGTCCAAACAACAATTTCCCCAAGGGGATCAATAAAGTATCTATAATTATTATTATTAATGTATGAATTTAAAAAAATTATACATTCATCCCTCATTAATCATGCATTACATAACTCCTACATACCAACTACGTAGGTAGTTCTAGATATGAATACCAGTAACATTGTTATGCATGTTGGCACCACCAATATTACAATGAAAATGAGTAGCGGAC
Organism: Sandelia bainsii; assembly: GCA_032362345.1. Taxonomy (NCBI): domain Eukaryota; kingdom Metazoa; phylum Chordata; class Actinopteri; order Anabantiformes; family Anabantidae; genus Sandelia; species Sandelia bainsii. The sequence goes on from JAUMHL010000010.1 coordinate 5,497,079, forward strand.
ATATGACCTTGTTAAACAGACCAATCAACATCAATTAATATGTGGCCATAACGGTTAATGAAGTTCGCAGCAGGTTTCTTGCCCTGCATTTGGATCTGATCTGACCTGACCTGCTAAAAGTGGATGGCCTTTACCACGCCGATAACACTATTTTTTCTTGGAACATAGATTACTTGTCAAAGCATCATATGGCAGGACAACTAAATTGCATCTCAGGAAGCAATTAATAGGCCTCTAATCTTGCATTCTCCTCACTGACAGTGTGGAATCAATGTACAGACGCACAGCAGAATTTATTCTCTCTCACCAAGCCATTTGCCATCATTTAGATGATTTTACATGTGTGAATAGTACTTACTAAGTCTGTGAGTTGTATCCACTTGAAATGAGCTGGAATTTTCTTTAACCTTTTTATTGTTTTTATCAGTAATGTTGTTAACCACTATGAAAGGTTTGCTGTACAGTCAGCCGTTACAAAAAGCTATGAATAAGAATAATTTAATTTGTTGAGTTAACTAAACAATCCATCAGATGTTTAGTCAACTGAACACTTTTAAGTTTTCTTCTAAGATTTTAAGTTCTGAACTATTGTTCCGTAACAATGTTTATTAATTTGGGTAATAATATCATACAGTATTTTTTAACATGGTAATCTGAAACATAACCAGTAGATGTAGCTGTCAAATAAATGTAGTGGAGTATGAAATATAGTATTTCCCTCTGAAATGTGTATGAGCAGAAGTATAAAGAAACCCAACACAGAAATTAGTTTAATATTAAACACACTATATTCTGATACAATAAACATGTGGAATTTGTTTTCCTGTATTCCCCAAGTTCCTAGTTTGTAATGAATCACAGATTTAGATTCAAAGTTAGCAGGATTCAATCATCAGTGAATATTGCACAATGATCAACTAATAATACTGTCAAAGTTTGCTGTGAGGAGGTTGGGGTGGATGGGTGGTACAACAAAGCACATGATTTTCATGAAGGAAACTAGAGTTGTGTATAATTTTATCTTCCATCACAATGATCACAAGGGAAAGGGTATAATTGCAATGTTAATGTTAGAAAATAATTCTCCTGGAATTACATTGATATAATTATATTAATCACAATGTGCCAGTGCAATTTTTTTTGATAGTGTGTTTTTAAAATTAGTTCAAAACAGCATCGCTAGGAGCTCTGCAGACGTGAATCAAATCAGTATATTTGAATCAGTTAATGTGACTCGCACTTGCTTAGGACCTGTCTGGTTCTGATGATAAAGCCAGGAAAACATCAAATTATGCTAGTCTGTTTTTTTCAAGCTGGGAGAGGACACTTCATCTGTACTCTCTCGGAGAGGATAAGGCCAGATATGTCAGCAAACTGCTCTGTTCTGAATATAATAGGGACGATGTAGGTGTTTTAGACATTTTCCTAGGTCACCATAGAAGCACATGGCCATTCATCAAACTCCCTCGCTTTTAACATATAAAGCGTTTTAACATATCATGGAAATTCACCTGGAGAGAGGGGTGTGTGGAAGTGATAGACGAAGAAAATAAGAGCAAAGAAGAGAGGGTTACTAACAAAGAAGTATGGTGTGATATATTAACCATTCTTCATGGTCATTCTCCTTATCTACTCCTTCTTCTTTCTTTAGTTTGTTTTAGAAACCATTATAGACTTTATTCATGTTTCTCTGGGTGTTTTTTCTTCCCTTTGTGTTTGTTCACAACATATTCAGCATCATTGATTGGGCTTTGGCTAGGATAAGGAGGTGTGCGATGCATTCTTCACAAATCATTCACTTGGTCATGAAGCATTAGCAGTGAAGTGTTTGTAGCACACCTGTCAAAACAAGTACCAAAATTACTGTTAATGGCAGAGCTACGCATTGACAGGACAAACGGGATCAATGACATTGCTCAAGAGCAGGAAGACAAAAAGCCACGAGATTGGTGGACAGGTGAAATAGGGTAATAAACCCAGAGTTAGGACTTCAGTAAAAACAGACATCATAAAAGCATTTATTTTTTCTGTCTTCAGTTTGACCTCATGATCGAGTGTGCTGCTAGTGAAGATGTTCTTCAAAAGTGATGCAAAAACAGATTCCACTTATTTCACTTCTGCCTTAAAATCATTATTTTTAATGTGAAAACTGCATCTAGTAACCAGTCTTTTACAGTGTATCTCAGTGTGTGTGAAGACGTATGAGTCAGTAGTTGATTGAGACCAGCTATAGGGACTTTTACCATATACATTAGACTGGAAAAATGGTTAAAGCCTCATTGCACTCAGTCTGGCTTTGTTCCATGTGCTCAGAGTGAATGTTTGGTTCACTGGGCCATGGCATACTCTCAGATATCATTCCTGCAAAAGGCCGTGTCACCCATAACCAAAGAAACCACAGACAGAGAAGAAGAGGAGGTGATAGGAAAGGAGGGAGTTGGAAAAACAAGGGATGAGAAAAGCGTAACCCAAAGAGAACAACTTTATGGATTGTCTTTCCTTACATCTAACAAGGCCACCTACACACAGGGATGCACACAGTTCTTCCCCAGAATGCAACTCATCTCAATCATGAGTGCACAGGGGTACAGGATAATAACCTGCCCTCAGCCCATTGAGCTGCTCCCCTCACTACACAACGGGCTGAAGCAGCAAAGAAAATTAAATTGGAGATTATAGAAGCTGACGCATGTGCCTCGATGCCTGGACTTGACTGTGCTAATGTATTTTCCTGACAGGGAGGTGTGTGTGTCTGTGTGTGTGTGTGCAATAGCAAGGTGGAGGGAGATAACAAAAAACAAGCTAAATGGTTTGTACAGTGTATGAGATTCCTTGAGACATTATTTTTCATACCAAAAGGGAAGATGGATCTTCTTTTGAGTATGTGCAGTACAGTGTATAGTGGGTCTACAATCTTAAGACTTTTACATTTTAATTCTTTGCACATATTAAATAGAAATGGGAGTGGGAAAGTCATGGACAAAATATTTGCTTTGAGGTTTGGTTCAGACTACCCTGTCCTAGCCTATTCTGTTGTAACAATATTAATGAACCATCTGGAGAGACTGACTGGAGAATTAGTCACACTGTCCTTATAATTGAGTTGTAAAGATTATTAAGGACTCTTTTTGTGTTTTCCATACCTTTACATATCTGTGTTACACCTAAGGGGAACTGAATTTGAATAGTATGAGCATTTGCCAAGCAGGGTGGGTCTAATGAATTGTGCTTCCAGATCCATTATGGGATGTGTAAGATCCAGGATTTCTGGAGCTTGACCGATAGAGTCATAAGTTTGGTAATAATTTCCTTATTTGGTCTTTAAATTGAATTGAATTCATAATTACACTGAAAAACTAAATCACAAAATCATATTATATCTCACAACTGATTTGTCTTCTGCGTCAGCAGAATTTCCATTCATCAATGTCAAAAGTTCAACTACGACCCACAGCAGATGGAGCTCTGATGTTCCAAACTCCTGCTAACAAAGAACAGCTGCCAATCAGAGCACTGGTTAGAGCAGCAGGTGTTAGCTACATCTTAGCCCAATTAAGCTGGAATTGTTAAGTTAAACAAATAAACCAACTGCTGTGTTATTACCACATTCATTTGCTATATGATAAACAAGTTTTATGACAAGTATGACAAACCTGGATCAGGTCTTTCCTTGTGATCATGAACTCACCACTAAATCTTTCATTTGTATCTTGAATATTTCTGTCTTGTGCATAGAAAACTTTGCATTGTTGTTAGTTAAGAACATACAGCTCTGGAAAAAGTTAAGAGACCACTGCAAATCAAGTACTTGTCAGGGCCAGCCCAATCTCCAGACCTGATTCCCATTGAAAACCTCTGGAATGTGATCAAGAGGAAGATGGATGGTCACAAGCCATCAAACAAAGCTGAACTGCTTG
>JAUMHL010000010.1:5501095-5529128 GCA_032362345.1 Sandelia bainsii
GTAGTTTATAGAATAAAACAAAAATGTTAATTTTACTCAAACATGTACCTTTAAATAGCAAAATCAGAGAAACTGATCATTTTGCAGTGGTCTCTTAATTTTTTCCAGAGCTGTATTAGTGTTGTATTAAGAATGTCATGTTTAAATCGTATAGAGTTATGTTTCAAGTGTAATGCAGATTCACGATTGCAGCAAACGTTATTGTAAATTATAGCTTTGTATATTGGGGAAGTACCCACAAAACAGTTAGAATAAAGCATTTGTGCTGATTTAAAGTATACTCTCTCACAGACACAGGCTATGTACACTGATATTGAGGTGTTTCCATGAAAGAAAGAATCTTAGAGTCACCTACTCAGGGATCTTGGTGAATTAATGAGAATTTACAAGGGCAAAGGTGCTTAAGTTATTGGATTTTGGCATCACTGTACGTACACAGAATGAGATGAGATATTAGATATGCTTTTGAGAAAAAAAAAAGTTAGACCTCCTCAGCAGAAAAATGACATGCTCAAAAACATTTGCCCTATGCCATTCTGGGACAAAACTATAAAAGACTCAATGACAAAGTTCCAAAGTCAAAGAAGAGAAATGGAAATTTAGCAGAAAGTAGTTTATACACACACAAACACATACACACATCCTCTGCAATTCTATCTCTTATATCTGAATTCCTCTATTGTTTCATCTCTCTTTCTCTTCTAATTGAACACAAAAATGTAAAGTTTTTGTGAGACATATTTTCAAAAAGTAATTAAATTCTTATATAAAGCACAGTAATATGTAATATATAATCACTGACTGCATTATGTTCTGTCAGTGTATTTTTTTAATGAATGAAGCGCTACTCTTATTCACAACCATAAAGTTGCAAGGAGGTGGTTAGGGTGGATGGTGTGCATAGAAAGCAAACGACTGTCACACTAGAGAACCAAGTTTGACTCTTTAGTATCTAAACATAACCATAAAAATATTTGATCACATTGTAGTCAGAAGGACTAGATGTTGTACTACAAGATTTTATAGTTTGGCAGAAAAGAAAGGAGTTATATGGGAACATTTTATTGATAAGTTCAGTAAAAGTTACTTTCCATTTATATAAATTTAATTATATAACCAAATGTTAATAGAAAATTGATTCCAGGCATAATTAGTGTTCCCTACAAAACGTATTTGCAGAGCTTGTCTTTTCTGTCACAGAAAAGAAAAGCAAAGTACAGTAATTTAGCTTGCAGGTTTAAAAGCTTTGGGAACACTGTGTAACACTGTTACCTTCAAATCTGTGTAATCATCTCTGCCTTGGAAGGCACATTTTCCACTTCTACGTTCTGAGACAAGTGGGAGGAAAATGCTCTGAGACATTTGGGGAGCGGAAGAGAGATAGAATACCTTGGAGAAAAAACTAGATTGCTTAAATATTAATGCTTGACATTCCTCAGCCAGATTCACAGTGGCATCACTGTGTGTGAAGAGGTGACATATTCAAGAAATTGGGTGGCGATGACAGTCAGCGTGAAAACACACACCCTGTGCACTCTCGCTGTCGTTTTGAATGAAATGAGAGGTTGCATTGCTGTGAGGACATCTGCTGACTGCTCCACACATTTTCATTACTGCCCGCATTTATTTATAATGATGTAAACAAATACATTATTTGTGTTTTTGCTATCAAGCAGATCCTAGTGGAGAGTGTTCATTTTAATGTAGCACATTACACATGTCCAGCCACTGTCAGACTAGTGGCACAGCACATAAAAGAGGGAAGGAAGTACCTGATACCACAAATCACTTAACACCACAGAAACAGACTCTGTTTTTTATTTTCTTACACTAACTAGTATGTGCAATAGAACTCTGTCATATTACTTACCTACTAGGTGCAATCTTTTTTCCTTTTACACACTAAGTGTGCATAACATAATCATATAGGCAAAATAATTCAACAAAAGAGGTGCAAAAGTTATATCAATGCAATATCAATATCTCAGGGAATTAGTGGTATGATATTTAGCACACATGTCATTACGATATATAGCCAAATTGTATACATGTCTATGCAGTGTATTTATTATACCTCTATGTTTGCTTTTTAAATTTTTATTTTCTTTTTATTACTTATGTGTGTTTTTCTACTGTCTTCCTATTATATTGCGACCCAGATATACGCACAAGAATTCCAGTGTGCTTGTACTTAATTGTACCTGTGCAAATGGCAAATAAACTATTCTATTCTATTCTATATAATAGGTATAAATTTAGCTATATGCAAGTTAGAGACATTAGGCATAATAGTAACTATTTCCCTTTCATTGATGCTGCTATTGCTGTAACAGGGCTTTGAAATTGAATACCAATAACAACTGAATAACAACATATGTTTCTGTACAATCATTGCTGTTCCATCATCACAGTATTACATAAATACATAAGCAGTCATTAACCTTAACCCCAACCCTAGCCATAACCCGAAATGCCCAACACAGTGCCAATAAACTGCTCCAATTCATTTCTATTCACGGTGGTTCAATTAAGCTTTAATCTGAAAAAACTGCTCACTTATCATCTTTTGCAACTCATCGTTGTGTTTTTTTTTCTTGGATTTTTTGAATGTGAGAAAAGTTATGTGCTAGGGGTTATGTGCATCTTTGAACAATCGCTTGAATATTTGCGAGCACAAAAATGATAAAACTATATGACTACTTTTTCACTCATTGCTTACTCACAGCTTTCAAAATGTCCAACTCAAAACCACCCTAATGAACCACAGTCCATCCACCCATCCATTTTCTTAACCGCTTGTCCTTGTAAGGGTCACGGGGGGTGCTGGAGTCTATCCCAGCTGTCATCGGGCGAGAGGCGGGGTACACCCTGGGCAGGTCGCCAATCCATCGCAGGGCCGACACAGAGACAAACAACCATGCACACTCACATTCACACCTACGGACAATCTTAGAGTCACCAATTAACCTAACATGCATGTCTTTGGATGGTGGGAGGAAGCTGGAGTACCCGGAGAGAACACACGCAGACACGGGGAGAACATGCAAACTCCACACAGAAAGGCACCCGGGTCCGTCTAGCTGTGAGGCGACAGTGCTAACCACTACACCACCGTGCCGCCCCTGAACCACAGTCCAATATAAAAAAAAAATAATGCCTCAATCTCCACAAATGAAATGTAGCTATGAAATAACTTTCTTGTCCCAAGAACATGTTCGCACAGGCAGCATTTGTCCTCAGACTATGTACTAGAGAAGCTCTTCTACTTGACCATGAGTGGATAGTTACCAAAATTTTATCATTTCTAATTTTGCCCCTTGAAAGAAACTATTGGGTTTATGTATCTTAGCAACAGTGCATCCTTACAAACTCAGTAAAGAGCAAATACATTTCTTTTGTCCATTTTTTTGCCCAGTCAACCAACCGAATGTTCAGCGACCGAACAGAAGGGAGATCTGAAGAGACTGCATTTTTTTTATTTAACTGTTTTTGTTTTTGCTTCGACATATAATTTCTTTAACAATTATTAATTATTTTAAGCACTGAAAAGATTTTGTTTTAAATTTCTAATAAAACCTGTAATCAAGTCATTTTTAATTTCAATAACCACATGAGAACACAGTTCTCCTGGAGGGCCCAATTAGTTTGTTAGGGGTGTCTAATTGAGATTGCTTTTGCATGAGAGATCTGAGAATAAATGGCACATATATAAGTTCATAAATAGACAAGTAAATGACCCAAGTATAATCTACACACTGTGTTGCTGAGGAAATATTGTTACACGCAGATAATAGAACATAAATATAAATTGGAAATGTTATTAATTGCGTCTACAGAGGCCGTTATATTCAGTAGTTAAACATAATAGGTAAATTACACGATACAATTATCCAGCCAATTATCAACTAATACAAAATTATACTCTCATATTTTGAAGCACCAAGCTCCAACAAATGTTTGAAGCTGAGATAAGTCATTTGTACATCCCTGATTAAGTATAGTATGTAAGTATCTTGTTGTATTTGCAAATAGTTTCACTTATACTGCACAGTACATGTGATGTATACACAGCAACAGATGTTTCTATGACCATGTGTATGTTTCCATATGTCCATATGATCAATGCCCTATCTAGGTAAGGATCAAACAATGGATTAGGGTTTGTTGGGATTATGGCAAATATTTCAGTTTGTCACAGATAACAGATAACTGTACAAATATTTGACCCAGTTTCTATTGGATCTGGGAAACAAACGCCCAAAAATCTTTGAAAATAACCTATTGCACTTCTAGTTTGTATGACATGTGGATACAGACAAAGATGAGAGCACAAGCAGATCACCTTCAAAGTGTCTGTTTTGGGGTCACACTCAACTTATTCCAAATAATACAGCCACAGTCTTCAACATTATTGTCTCTGGAGTCTCCTTTTGTGCAGTAAACAGTCAGAGGCGAGTCGAGATCGAGTGAGATTGTTTGTCTCATCTCCAGATGAGTGCTCAATAGTGTACCTGCTGTGTGTGAATGCACTGCAGCTGCAGACTTTCAACTTTCAGGTTTCATAAATCAGCACATGAACTGACATTACATCAACATTTTTATAAATTTTTATTACATATGTAGTAGGGTGTTCAACAAGCATATTGGATATCATCACATCATATTGCATCCTAGATTCTGCTGTCATCACTGAACTATTTGCTACTGCAAACACCACAAATTCACTTAGATTTTACGATAACTACTGTATTCTATTTTAATATTATACGCTGTCACAATATACCAAGAAACACAGTATTTGGTGACTTGCAATTTGAGATAAACCCTGCAGCAGTGATGTGTCCATGCAAATAAACCGCTACATGAATAGAATAGCTGGAATATAATTTAGAGAATTTCCTATTTATTGTTGGTTCCTTTATCCAGAGCCAGACAGTGCATTCATCAGGCTGTCAGTGCATAAGAAGTGTGTCTAGTATTTAAGGATGATAAAAAATAAATTCAGTAAAAACTCTGCCCAGTGCAACCTAAAGATTAGGTTTGCACCTTATGGAAATGATTTTAAAAGCCTTTTTTTCTTGTTTATTTTTTGATTCATGTTTGAGCATGTCCCTTTGAGCTATGTACTTACTTGCATATGCCATTTGCTTTAGGGAGTTACCATCATTTTTGTACCACTATAAGTCTGTGGTGGAGAGAACCGTCAACATGATGATTGTTATGCACCATTACTCTTAATTTATTATAAGCCTGATGCTAAACGTTAACCAAGTAACAACCTTCTGGGTAATATTAAGAAATCAATAACTGGAAAACCAGTAAGATACAGTATTAGGCACCTAGAACAAAATTGATTGTTTAACTTGAGTGCAAGTCAATATGTTATGTTTGAACTATTTGGATAAATGATATTAACAGAAACATCTGAGGCTACAATAGGAATATACCTTCATCATTCATCAGGCTGCATCATCAAAGTGTGTTTTAAGGCTACCATATCTTCCCAGGAGGAGTGTGTGTGTGTGTGTTGGAAATTACGTGTTGCATGTTGCTAGCCATCCATCTGCAGTATATTGATATCCACTTATATTGATCACCTCCCAGCACTCCACCAATACCAGCCATCTGGGTGAGAAAAATCAAATTCTCCAGTTAGAAGAAGCAGCTACAGCTGGTCACAAGGGATTTTGATACATGATGCATGTGTGCTCATGTGAGAGACTGACAACCTCTCCACAGTGTGCCACTTCCAGACCTTCTATCGGATATGCTTGTATAGATGATGGGTTTGGATTTGGATTTGGAAGTGTACATGCATACTGAATAAGTATCTAATTGATCATTTTGACCATGTTGTCCAAGCCTACGTTGGAGATTGGACACTGGTAAAACATTACATTAGACAAAGAAAACTATGCTCTTGATTGAAGATAGAAGATTCCCTCCATCTGCAACTTGAAACTGGTAGTTGTGTTGAGACCACTAATCCATGAAAATAGATTTCTCACTTCTAATGGGACTATTTTGATTCTGCCGTCTGAAATTGTCGCTGGCGGATTTCAGCTTTAGCTAACTAATAAAGGCAAAGTTTCTGTCACACCCTCAGTTTAAAACCACACGCTATTAGTGTTGGCTGCTCAGTTGGGAAGCACTGTGTTGTTTTTTTGAGATTTCTACCTCGAGAATGAACAGTTTTGAGGCACTAGAAGTTTTTACTTCACATTCATAAATCAAATCAAATATGCTGGGAAGTGTTGCATCAGCCCACTAGTGACCAACACAATACTGAGTGCATACGTTGCTTCTGTAGTCAGAGCCTGCAGCAGATGATGAGCAAAATAGGTCATAGGAAGTGTGCTTTAAGTACTAAACTAGATCTTTTATGACTCCCACAAAAACATCATAGTCATAAACATCCTTTCTTTCTGTTACCCAGCTAAAGGAATATATTTATATATATCTGTTTTACATTTGAAGAAATTAGTTATGTTGTTTGGACTCTTGGACACGATTCTGCTGAAGTCTCCATTGTGCAGCAGCAGATTTGACCCCTTCCCATCTAGTAGCAGACACTACTTCATAAATAGCTATAGCCTATTCTGTCTTAAGCCCTCAGCTGCAACCCTAACTTGATGTAAAGATGTGTCATAACAGAACTTGCATTATTCATTAGAGGTAGGTGAATAATGCAAATTTTATGTAAATAGCTTCTGAAACAGCTGCTGGAGGACAAAGGGGAATCTGTGCTGTGCTGGAAAGATGAATTTAGAGAAATAGAAACAACTTTTGTTGAATAAAATGTCACAGTTGGGTTTAATTAGTTTAATTAATTAAAAAGTTTAATTTACTTTTCATCAAGAAGGGTCATGATACCAGTCCTTTAATATGATTGCTATTGTGTTTTTGTTTTCGAAAGACTAAAAGAATTACATGACCTTTTAAAGTGTCATTTCTGCTTATTATCCACAGTTTGAAGGGGTGTCCCACACGCACCACATCAAACTGTGGAGAAATCCAAAGTCTGTCAGTCCAGCTGTACATTGTTATGACTGTTAAGGTTTGAGGGGGGGGCTTTAGAAAATAGTCACTCAGTGTTTGAGAAATGTTTACATTGAACAAGACATGTAGTTGTTGCATTCTTTCAGTTGAGAAGAAACAAAGTCTGTCCACTAAATGAAAAGCAGAGGTGAGTGGAGCTCATTACTCACTGTCACCGAGCGAGAGACAGATACATCAGACCTGAAAATGCACACAGTGAGCTATTTATAAATACCAGTGACAGGACCGTAAAGTTGATGTCCCATTTCTTGTTTTTTCATCCCCCATTCTGAGAATGCTCCTTCTTGAACAGCTGGCACAGATGTAGAGAAAGATCCCAAGTGCAAACACTCTGACACAATAACCTCTGTCTTTATAGCTGTCTTTCATCAGAAAACACGCACACATGTACGGAAACCCAACATGGCGGTCTTGTCCACCTGTCATACTGCTCCTTGAGAGCAACTCTCATTCAAGGTTTCTTTTAATTGGTTGCAGCTCTCCCCAGGGTGGTAACTGTGTCTAACAGCAGACACAGTAATGGTTTTCCATGGGAGCTGTGCATTAAACATACAGTTCAGCAAAGTCACCAAGGAACACTTCAGTACATACAGTGTCTGGGCTGCTATCCCTTATGGATTCCCACTGTTGAGGCATCATCAAGTAGTCCCAGCATATTAACAGTCTGGGGCCATAATAATGAATGTATTCAATGCTTCTTTTTTTTTTTTTTATCCTTAGCTAGCTACCTGTCCAACAAGCAAATCGATGGCGCAATCTTCTGTTGGCCTCCAGGGATCAAAGTCAGCTTTGATAAGGATTTTCTTGATTTGGAGTAATTTATATTGTGAAGAGGATAGAGAGATACACTGCCGGCACTACAGGAACATAAAAACACACTTATGGCCAAACCCAATGTAGGCACATCAAGTCTACTTTGCATATGCATCAGACAGAACAGGTGTGCTTCAGACAGTACAGGCATCTACACCAACTTCAGAACAACTCAAGCCTTATGCATCCAACTGCCACTCAAGGCATTCTTAGTATTTGTGTTTATGTTCTGCTGTGTTATAATCACAAATACAGTACATTCAGTAGCTTGCATACGGGTCAAGGGCATAGCGGTACTGTGGCTCAATGCATCCATATACAGAGAGCTGAATCTGCAGTGGATGACATGCTGTTTCAATAAATACATGAGTCATCTAAGCTACTGTTTGTTGTTTTTCATTCCTATAATTCAGATGTATTTACCAGCAGTCAGTCTTTTAACAATTCATCCTTCCTGTAGAGAAACCCTACAGAGACCATTTTTAGGAAATATCTGAGCCAGTGTTTAATATCAGATTTTAGTGACGCTAAGCTAGCTGTTTCTTTGCCACAGTTAAGCCCAATAGCCAGATGTTTTTCTGATTCGGTCGTAGGTTGAGGTTATCGTCATTGTTTAGCAGGACCACAGTGAGTTAAGTTTAATATTACAGGACCTACAGATGTGAATTAATTAGTGTCCAGAATTCTTTGCCAGCACACCAGCAGGTATTGTGCATGTACATGACTTGAAGTAGAAGGGCGGCACACACACAGAGTAACATATGAAAGTGCATGACTCCTCATTCTCTTATTCCATTAATTGAGAACATGTCCCTGAATATGCCGTACTTGGCACAATTCACCCCCGGGCCTCCTTCTCATTTTCCCTCTTCTCATGTATCATCTAAGACAAACAAGTAAATAAACTACAGCATGGCCACTCTTCAAACCTAGGTTTAATTATCCACAGGCAGCTTAATAGAATGGAGGGGGTGGAGGGTTTTTTTTCTGAGGGGTGACAACCTCGGTGCCTTGAACCTTACTACACACACATAGACAAACACTTCTAGCGAACATAAAGCCATTCATCATGGTGTCAGTGGGAAGCTTGTGGGAAGGGACTCCTGGGTAAAAACCTCTCAAATTAGAATTCTGTTTCACATGTGGACTCAGCTCTTGCTTGTCTGTGAGGTCTGGCATTGTTAGGTTATGTGTGAGTGTGAGAGATAAAGAGGCTCTTCATACTGAGGGAGGCAGCATATTAACATGATAGGATACATTTTCAACAATTTGGTGTGTGAATTCACTTCTTCCATGATAAATTCTGCGCTTCATTGTCATTTGCAGAAGCAAAGTGCAAGAGGGATCATTAATGGTCATTAATGGTATATATTTTTCTACAGGGGGCTCTCAAGAATGACTGCTGATTTTGAATTACATCTCATAATGATCTAAATATACTAGTATTGAATCATACATCAATTATCCAACCATTAGCCATAGGACATCAGAGCAGGTTAAGACTTTACAGAATTACACAAAGATATACAACTATACAAAGTTAGAAAACCCAACAGTGAAAAGTCTAAATGCAATTTTATCCACACAGCCTTGAGCCAAAATACAATCATTTTCAGGAACTTGTTACTGTTAGAAATACGAAGCTTATTTTCCAGGAATTAAATCTGTTCTCAGGACTGCTGCTTTGCTCCTTTTTTATGACACCACTACGTGCTTATAGCTAAGAGCACAGACATTGTAGTATCAAATAGAAATGGGTCCTTGCTGTATAACAATAATAAAAAAATCCTCTTATAAAAGGCTAATTCCCTCTAAAAGTATGTCACTCAGTATATTAATAATGAATTGTCGACTGATTGTTTGCTTTGAGGATACAGAGAGTGTTTGAGGTGAAGGAGAATGGTTATACAGCACATGGCATCATTTTCTAAATAGCTATTATTGTTAAACATCATTATTAGTAGTAAGTTGTATTATTTCTATTATATTTCTGTTATATTGTGTACGGAGCTTTGCATTTACTTGGATTTTCAGTGCTGCAATTGTATATTGTATTTCCATTGTGTACTTGCATGGAAAAAAACAGATGTATTCTATTTTAGTGATTTCCAACCAAGCATAAAACATGCCCATATTTCTTGCAGTAACATTGCGGTAAGTCTCCTTTAACTGCACACACGCAGTGTTTCATTTGCTGTGACCATGGTGCCATTCAGCTATTGATTAACAGTGCAGAGCAATACAATATTTTGACAGCAGAATACACAACCGACCAATTTTATCTTAGATTTAAAAATGTTATATCCTCATAAGAGACTTAGAGAGGTAACGATTTCAGATAAGTGAAATTGTGATTTCAGTCAAAGCATCACTGTGTTTACAGCCTCTCAGAGACGTTAGCATAGCTGTAAACTCCTAGTTTTGTGAAAGTAACCAATGAATTATCAGCTGCCACTGAGACTATGCAAACTAGTTAGCACCTAAGCAGAAAGGTTGAAATAGTCTTATAAAAATCTGCTTATATCGTCTGAAATTTCTATTTTGTCATTCTTACTTATCTTTTTAATTAAATACTGGCAAAACCTTACTCAAGAAATGCCTAAAAATTATATGCAAAGGAAAAACAAAAAAAAAAGTCAAAATTCATTTTGGCCAAACGACATCCTCTTATCCTCTTAAAATGTTTTCATTAGCAGAAGATTTAGCCTTCTCGTTCATCTGTGTCCTGTTTTATTTTACATCTTCTTTTTGTGGTCTCAATCCTCTGTCGCACACTTCTTTGTACACCACATTCACATGCATGTATTGCACATTCACCACATCACCACAGAAGTCATGGTTTTGCAGACATACTGCATTCAGAATGTGTATTGTCTTAGTTTTCTGTTTTTATAAAGCACCAGATTCACACAGAAAGCAGAACATTGCCAGATGGAATAACAACAGTTTTTATATGTTAACATGCAGCAGTTGAAAAAAAAACACTTGATCATGCATGGCTAAGAACATGACTTTTTGTCAATGTGGCAAATAAAACTTGTTTTTCACCTTTATAACACATATTTGCAGAGTAAACTGTGGAATATTACACACACAACTATAGAACCATGTTTCACATCCACTGTTGTGTTTAGCATTATTGGTGCATTATCAGCTTCTTCCTGTTTTATGCAGCAGCCAGAACCAGAAACATTTTTACACCAGGCAATGCATCATCTGTCTTTGTGTGCAAACTCATTACTGACCAGATTTTTGTCAGAGGTAACTGTGTGCTTCGACCCTTCCCCTTCTCCTTTGATGGGAAAGGTGAGCTGTCTGCAATGAATGCTAAACCACGTAATAGAAAATGAGTGAGCTATCTCTTTCATATTGTTGGATCTTTCATGGGTGAAATGGAAGTCTTTCATGCTGGGAGAACGCAAAGGCCAACGAAGGAGGAGGAACCTGCCATATGTAAATTAAATTGTGGTTATTTAATTATTTTCTATTCCAGTCTTGTTTTCTCAATCTTGAATGTCACTGAACTGCAGTAAAACTGACATTTGCTTTTGAAGCAATATCAGTAAAAAAAGATGAAAATTCAAAGGTTAAAGACATATGCTCATAAGTATGTCCATATGGACACACACTCAGGTGTTAACACATGTGTTTGTATCCATGAGATGTCCTTTTCTGTCCCAAATGAAATTCATAGGTCCTGTAGTAACGCCTTACCTTTTCATTTATTCCAAAACATGCATCATCATTATTTACATTTGATAAATATATTAATTCCAGTGGAATCACCATGAATCATGTGTTCATTTAAAAGAAATCATGTGCAAAGTTTCACTTTACGTTTGACCAGATATGAGAGTTGATTATGTAGAAGTGTATCTTTTGAATACTTCTGTGAAGACTACAGCACCATCCACAGGTGAAGTAGAAGAGACTGGGCATATTGCAACAATGCTGGGTTCGTCATGTGCTATAGAGACAGATATAGATATACAGATATAGAGGATGGCCTGCTGTAGGCAGATTTACGTATGTGCCTTTTCCCTTGTATTTCTTAATGGTAGATTTAACTCTACTCCAAGAGAACTTCCATGACCTGGAAATGTTCTTGTATCCATCCCCTGGCTTCCATCTTCTTTTCAAAAACATTTTCACTGAGTTGTTTAGAGTTCTCTTTTGTCTTTATGGTGTAGATTTTGGCCAGAATATTGATTTATCAGTACAACAACATCCTTAAAACATTCACTAAACTTAAGTGATCATCATTTAACTAATTGTGTGACTTCTGGCCAATACCAACTGGCTGCACCAGTGATGATTTAGGTGAGTTACTTTTAAGTGGGTGAACAGTTGTTTTTTTTATCAATAAATTAATATTACTCTGTAGGGATCTGTGTTGTGTAAAAAAGGGGAACATTTCCAAGGGGGGTGAACACGTTTTATAGGTATTGTACCTCATTCAAAGTCTTTCAAACCCATAAGACTGATGACAGTTCTCTGTTCCTTTTAACCCAGTCAGTGATTACAGTCATTCTTCTCAGCCTCAAATTAGCCTGGATCATCTGTAGGTTGTCTGACTCTTTTTTAAAATAAATAATAATGAATCTATCTTAATTCAGAGAAGAGGAGGGGCGGGGAGGTTAGGGGAAAGGAGAGGTATTCCCTAAAGAGCTGGGAGCGGGATCCTGCAAAGCCCCATTATTTCAGCTAGCCCTAATGTAAAGGGACACTCTGCTGCAGCTGCACATACAGTTCATATAGACACTACACAAGCAGAAATCACCACCAAACACCAAGCTCCCATCTAAACAGGAAATATTATTATTAAATGTCACAAGCAGTTTTTATTAGTATTATGTTTAAAGCAATTCCTGTGTGTATTGAGGTATTTCACATGACACCTCAGTGTCCACCATATTGAACATGTTGTTCCAAACACATAGTCTACGGTTCAGGTAGTGAAATAAATAAGACATTCTCATGGGATAGCTGAGTCAGAGAAGACTTTGATGTATTAGACAAATGTGTGAGCACTTGCTGACAGTGAAAGGCATCAAGGCTCTTGTAGACTTTTAATTCCTGACACGTGTATGGAGATTAGTTGAACATGACATAATGATACCATGCAGGGAAGTGAAAAAATGGTGCATCTGTCGGATCTCATTTCAGAATGTCATAAAACATGCCAGGAGGGAAAATATATGGGTCATCTATCCATGATTATATGAATTTCTTCACATATCTCTTCCTGCTTTCCTCATCCAGAGAAGCAACATAAGTAGACCTGGTGTGAGTCCAGCTTGTTCCGTTTTACAGTGTTGTGTAGAAGTCTGTCCACTGAGAAGTTTTTCTTTATAGCAAGCATTTAAAACCATACACAAGGTCTGGCTTTAAATGCCAAGTAGTGGGGCAGAAAGTTGTCATTCATAATTGCCGACTTACTGTATCTTGAGGTAAAGCTCTAGCTGGCTAAATATTGGCTGTCCATCAATACGTCAGTGCTTCAGTTGTAATTTGTTGTAATTTTTGTAACCTCAGGATGCGATTTCAACAAGTTAGTTCACATTTATGGAAAGTTATATCTAGCAAGAGCATAAATTCAAGACATTTTGGAAGTTATGAACAACTCTGCATTTTTAAACTACCTTTTTACATTTGTTGCCTTTTTTAGTTATGTTTCTGACCACTTGGCAAACATAAGTTAGGTTATGTAACTTCAAGGTGAAACACACCTCAATGAGGGAGAAGACTTTGACACAACGCCAACATGATAAACTTTCCTTGTAACATCTATTGCTTAGCAAACCACTCAATAGTCAATTCGTATGCCCAGGGCTGTAGTACTTCAGCCGAGACTCACGTCCTATCTTGAACTTGGCCAATGGACTCACCCACATACTTTAATAGGACTCAAGCAAGTTTTATTATTTATTTTACCTCACCTGGCTGCAGTAATGTAGAAGTGTACTACACGTTGTACAGTACAGTGTGACATCACTGCTGGTTGTGGATACACATAAAACACAACTGAAAAATTTAACCAAAACACTGCTTTTCAGCCTAGTATTAAGTGACTTGGCCTCCCATTGTATACGGTTACAACCAGGGCTTAAATTGGGCCAGAACCCACCAAAGGTGATCTCTGGGTCCTGACATTCAAATTGCACCCCAGTGGAGTGGAGTGTAATTTGGCTTGAAACATCCACTTTCCAGACTCCAAGCTGAGAGGAGCTGTGCACAATTTCTTCATGTGGCACAGCACTGATTGTTTGTATCTTGTAATGATACACTGTGATGACACAGTAGCTTAATTAAAGTACATGCTTTTCTGCGTAGCAAACAGGTCAGCTTTTGTACCCAGATTCACAGTTAATACAGGGACACAAAGGGACTGTGGTCACGATGAGTCCAGCAACATCAATGCTGCCACTATATTTTAATTTTAATAAGCATCATATCCAGGTATAAAGACTTATAATAATACTAATAATTGTAATGATAAAACAGAGAAGAAAAAAGAAGCGCGTTAAGTGCTGAGGTTTAAAGAAACAAGGAATAATTTATATGGAGAGCAATGAAGACAAGGAAAATAGGAAAAAGCAGAATTTGTCTTACAAAAAGCAGACCCACATTGACAAACCCATTATACTAATTTGAAGATGTCTGAATGAGATTTTTGAAAAAAGAAAAAGTGAAGGAGTTCTAGGTTAAAAAAAATGCAGAGTACAAGTACATTCAGCTCCCTAAAGTTCATCTCTACCTATAGATACAGAACATACAGTGCTGTAGCGTTTATGTTTGGGGTGATACATGTCATCACCAATTCCAACGACTTCATGACAAGATCATGCTTCCATACACTTTACCTGTCTCTGCTCTCATCGCTCTAGTACATTTCCTCTCTTGCCCTCTCCTGTCAGCTCTGTTCAATGTTTTGCCCAGCAGCCCCAGGCATCCCCAATGGCTGTTCACAGCACTAATGGGGCATTGAGACGAGGGTGTGTGTGTGTGTGTCGTGGGGGGGTGGGGGCATCTAAAGGAAGAGACAAACGATTGAGGTTTCAGTTGTATGGCAAAAAAAAGAGGTTGATCAATAATAGAGCCCAATGGGCAAGGCATCATGCTGGGATCTAATGTCTGTTAGCTCTACTTTTTCTTGTAGTGGTGTCAAATACCTGATTGACACGATCACAATATAAAATTCTATTAGATCACAACACGTTAAATCCAAGGTTTAATTTTGGTTTTATTGTGGATTTTATCTTTTCAATGTACAATATAGTATAGTATATGGTATACATACAGTCATTAATACAGAAAACAATCAAACCTAGAGCCCAGATCAATGTAATTTATATGTGTGTACAAAATGTAATGCCACTTGTCCGCAGCGATTTCAAATAAAAATCAATGACATTGCTGCAGATGGCCAATGTTTGTGAGTGACTGTGCATGAGCTGCAGGCAACCAAACTGAAATACCACTGTTAAGTAATATACTTAACAGCCACCATCTGCTTCATGCTCTACATTCCCTAGTATTCAGCATAAAATGTGCTTAAGTTAACAACATTACACGTTACAACATTGCAAAAATCACTATAAAATCTTGGCAGAATCTGTTCCCAAGACAAACGGCATCTCGGACCATCAAATTTAGTTTTTCTATTTGTCCTATTATTTTATTTCCATTTCTGTGTGTATATTCAAGATTTAAGATCCAAAAAACGTTATTAATCACAAAGGGAATTTGAAAGTGTTTAACATATGCATATATACAGTGTATATGTAACATACAACATAATAATTAGTTTAAATGTGGTATTTATTATTAATTGTTGTGTTGTTCTGTCACTAAAATGACTCTGAAAGTCCATTATTATTGAACAGGTCTACCTAGTAGAATTGACAACAAATTCATAAAGTTACAAAATGTGCATCAACACAGCCAGAAAGACAGAATACATACGCCTGTGGCATTATTGACTGATACCATTTAGAAGTGTGATATTGGAGGTCCTTATCCATCCATCCATCCATTTCTGCTTCTCATCAAGCCATACGGGGTCCACCCAGCTGAAAGTTGCCCACAACACCTCCACAGGAAGGTGTTCAAGAGGCATCAAGATCAGTTAGATAAGTTAGACCCTTGGATCATTTCAGGGCTCATGTCTCACTTTATTGTCAGTTGAGAACAAGACTACAAGATACTTCCTTAACTGGGGATGTACTGATTTGCTCCTAACCTAAAGGGAACAGCCATTTTCCAACAGAGCACTGTGACCTCAAACTTGGAGCTTGCGATCCTCATGCCTGAGGCTTCATGCTTTAAAAAAACAGTAGATATGCCTCATCTGCCTAGATGCAATCCTTAAACCTCATACTGGACACTCTCCACACCTCAGCTGTGCCATGAAATTCAGTCCAACAAAATCATAAATGGAATTGGTCCCAAGGTATAACCCTGGTGGAGTGCTAACTGAGAATGTACATGAGCCTTCCACGATTGCAAACAATCACACTTTTGTCTTACAAGAACCAAATGGTTTATATTGACAGCCAGAGTACTTGCAGAGCACCTACACAAGTTACACCAGGGAAAATGGTCATAAGCCTTCTCCATGTCCACAAAGCATATAAACTCCCCTGACCCCTTCAGGATCCCTGCTGACCCATTCTTCCACATGTTGCATGAGTGAGTGAGTAAAAAATTAAGTTTTAGAATCCATCTTAACTGCTGTGAATTCAGGCTGGTTACAACATCTGTTAAAAATAAACAGCAAACTTTTTACAAACACTTTTGAAGGTTTCCTACTGTAAGAAATTGGTTTCACACTCAATTTACGTTGTTTACGTATATGCTGAATTCATTTGACACTCCACTTACTCTGTCTATTATTACATGTGCTGAGGTAGCCAACCTTCCTGTTTTCATTTGAATTATATACATTCATTGTTATAATTTTCAAGTGCACTAACCATGGAATATCTCATTATTCTGGGGTAAATCTACATTGTATTACATTTACTGTCTTTCTGCTTGAAGCCAGCTTTCTGGGTTTTTTTTTTTACCATACCAAGTGTACTACAGCTCACCTTTTGTTCTGTTGCCCTTGATCTGTATGTAAGAGCTAAAATATGCTTTATCTGGTGTTTTTATAGAAACTTTGATAATCTTAGTTCTTAAACATCAGAAACTGGGCCCAGGTCAGCCGGAGTCTGCCGGCTGCCCAGTTCTGTTATGGTCTCTACTTCTCTGTTCATGACAGAAATAAATGGACAGATGGCACAACAGAAAGAGGCCAATGAAAATCAGCCACAGTGGCAAGGCAAGATGTTTTATTAGTTTAGTTCTCATTTTAGATTTTTTATTCCCCCTGATACAATGGCCAATACAGTCATATTTTAGGTTATTAAGAAGTTACATTTCACATTAAACAAGTGGAAGAAGCAGTTTAACGAGGACAATATTGGCCATTACTTGGTAATAGAGATATGGTTTGGAGGAAAGCTGTATTGCAACCTCCAACAGCATTACCATCATCCATGAAGGGGATGTACACATCAGATTTCCAGAAAAGTTGGGACTTTTTCTAAAATGCAATAAAAATTAAAATCTGAGATGAAAGCTGAGCTTTTTGTTTTAAGGCTCCAAGGCTCTGGAATGACCTGCCTGAGGAAATCAGGCTGTCTGACTCGTTGTCTTTTAAGTTTAATCTTAAAACACATTTTTATCAAATTGCCTTTTCTTCTAGTGTTTGTTTTAACTATTTATTTACTCATTTATTGTTTATGTAATTTTAGTTTACTAATTTTGTTTTACTGTACAGCACTTTGTACTTTGTTTGATAAGTGCTTTATAAATAAAGCTATTATTTTATTATTATAATATTGTAGCACATGCAGAACGAGTCCTGGCATTGTCCTTCTAATATATCCAGAGACTTCCCAAGAAAACATGTTGCTATGATGAATTATGACAGACTAATGCATATAAATTTGTGTGTCAGATGGTCGACCACGGTGGGCCTGGTTCTATTGGAGGTTCCTTCTGTTAGTCAGGGAGATTTTCCACTTCTCTGTTGCCTAGTGCTTGCTGAAGTGGGATTTGTTGGGTTTTTCTTTATATTTTTATATGCACTTGACCTTAGTATGTGGAGTATGTTTACATATTTTTTGTTATGAATTGGTACTATATAAATACATTGAATTGAATTGTCTTTACAGTGCAGTTTTAATGTATTTTGTGTCTGTGCTGCTTTGTTGTAACCTTTCTTTCTGTTGTTAGATTTTGCACTTCCCCTGCTGTGATTTTTCAGTTATCGATGTGTTTGTGATGAATGTGTTCCAGCATGTCTGTAAAGTCATGACACTGATTAACCACATATTTCACACAGCCGTCAGCACAAAGCTCACTGGCCTTAAACAGATGGTGGTAAATCTTGCCTTTCTTTTAGAATATTTTATCAGTTTTTAGAAATGCTTGTGAGACTGTGGATGGCCTTGCAAGCTGAGCAGAATGTCATTAGTTAACTCCCACATTGTTTTGTGGGATTACAAGTCACAGGTAGTGTTCAGGACTTGAACATCTATTATCCACTATATTGTAGCCAAGATGTTACTCTATGACAGCTTATATGCTGTTGGTCTTCAGGTTCTTGAAGAAAGGTATTTAAATGTATTGTATTTATTTCAACCAAAGCCAGCTCCACTGGCATCTGGCTGTTTAAGTTCAACTGAATAGAAGCTTGTTGACCCGAGAGACTAGATATTCCTATTCGGTCTTGTGACAACTCCTTTGTTTTGTTGTTTCTTTCTTGATATTTCCTTCTGCAGTGATGATGAGAGTAGTAAGTAGTCAGTGGACGACTACTGCATTAGGTGCTCAATAAACATTAAGACGGGTTCAGAAAGTGTCTGAAGGAATGTTTACCTACCTACAACCTTTTCAGTTTCCTCTGGGATCCACATTGGTTTGGTCCACAATCTGAATAACTGCCTGGTCAGAACTACCTCAGGCAAAATGTACCCTTAATATAGCAAAATACTGAAAAAGAAAATTGAATATTTTGTTCTCACGGGTTGGAAAGGTAACCAGTTCCAGCAGAAATCAGAAATAATGAAGATTGGAGAGTTGGTGTCCAGTTCTGCAATGTGTCCCTCTGATAAGCACCCCATTTCATCATTTTTTGCCAGGGGGTGAGATGTAGATGCCAGCTGAAATTATAAGGAGTGAAATTGTCTGGGAGAGGAGGACAGTTTGCAAGCTAATGACTAGTGATTCCTTTAAAAATATACAGTGCTGTGAAAAAAAAAACAACCCCTCCTGATATCTTCTCTTTTTAAATGTATCTCATACTAAACTATTTCAGAACCACCAACCCTGGGGTTTCTAAATGCCTACCCTACCAACTGTGCCACGGTCACCCCGCAAAAGTTGTCAGACAGCTGCCAGACAGTACAGTAGTATCAGTACTACTACAGGGTTTTGTAGTCTTGTCCAGGGACACTTCAATTTGTAGTCAGGAGAAACTGGGAATCGAACCACTGAGCCAGGGGTTCTTAGATGACTGTTCTACAAACTGAACTACTGCTGCCCCTAAATGATGAATAATGACATACTTTGTTGATCCCCTTGGGGATTATGGGGTTTGGACAGCTACATTAGATGATGGAGCTACTGTGGGGTTTCAGTATCTTGTCCATGGACACCATGACGGGGACTCGGGAATTGAACCACTCACCCTGGGGTTTGTAGATGACTGCTCTTCCCACTGAACTACTTGCCACCCCAAGCTACTTGCCGAAGCAAAGAGGTTATCCAATACCTAAATCCATTACCGAACTCAATAGCTAGTTCAGGTCTGGACTTTAACTAGGCCACTCCAAAATATTAATTTTATATTTCTGAGATATTCAGAGGTTGACTTACTCTTATGATTATACATTTATGCTTGAGCTTCAAGCCACAGGCTGATGACTTGAGTATAGACGCTGGTAGACTATAGAATTCATATTTCCCCCAATTATGGCAAGTTGCCCAGAGCCTTACAGCAAAGCACACAGCAAAGCATCTTCACAACATTACACTGACTTCCGTGCTTGATTGTAGGTATGATGTTCTTTTTGTGGAACTGAGGGTCGTCTAGGTGTGTTGTGGCAGACAAGCCTTGTTGTTATCCTTAGTTAGCAATGGTTTTCACATCTCACATTCTGTTATTTTTCTTATTCCAATCCAGCGTCTATAGTGGAGTTTTGATAACTGACCTTCATTGAGGTGACAGCGGCCTTCAGTTCCTGGATGAGTCACTGCAGTTGACTAATTTCTTGTAATAATTTTCGAAGGTCCATCACTTGTGGGATGGTTCACTATTGATCCAAGTCTTCTCCATTGTTCATACTAGTACATACACCGTATCTCACTGTGGGCTGGTGAAGTTCCAAAGATTTTGAAATAGCTTTGTAGCTCTTCCCAGTAGTTGGTATTACATCACCTTTTTGGTTTATCATTTAAGACTTATATTTTTTATTTGCTCAGGTTGCCTTTGTTTTACATTATGTTTTCTCTGAAGATCTGAAACTGTTTAGTATGAGACACACACAAAATGTAAAGACATCAGGAGGGGGTTGAATTATTTTTTTTGCAGTGCTGTATATGTTTTTCACAACAAATGTATTCAATAATTAAGGAACTTGGTCTGAAGGCATATATTGAAATTGAAAACTCCTGAGCCCAATGAAATTTATTTCATTTGAAGAAAAAAAAAAGAAATCCTTCAATCCTATTGAAAAGGGAAGTGCAACACTTTAGGAAATGCACATATGCTTTTATGGATATCAAACTTTAGCACAAAAACAGAAACAGGGAAACACTGATATAACTTGACTCTGTCTATAGGTAACAACATCTGCCAACCAGCACTTAAGTAAATCACTGCTCACAGTCAAGAAGTCATAACCACCTTAGACAGAGCAACAAATCAGTTTACTCCTGCTGTCCCTGCTGGAAACACTGGAATACAAATCATGTTTACATGCTTTAACATCAGTGATTCAATTTGATTTATAATTGAGGTGTCTTAGTGCTATTCTATTCTTTTGTTTTCATGTTTTTATTTTATGAGTAGCAGATGCACCATTAGTAGACATGTCAAAATACTAGAAATAGAAGATATGTGAGTAGTCAGCGTAGAGGGAGTTCATACAAAACACTACCGCTTGACTGTCTCATTATTCAATGTATTAAGATTCATAAATGCTTAAAGACCCTGATTGTATCATTGTTTAAACATAAACACTCATTGTCATTGTCAGCTTTTATTTGTGCTCAGCATTGGTGTAATTATGATAATAAACATTACAATCTTTATATATGTAAGAAATGACTGATAATTCAGTTATTCATAGTTACAGTTACAGAAGTTATATTCATGTATGCACTATATTATTTTAATATAGTAATATATTTTAATTAGATTTTTAAAAATAAAAATGTTAGACTGTATATACATGATTTCACAATATAAATCTGGAATTTGTAAGCTCAGAAAAAGACTAAACGGAAACGGCCACTGAGTGAGCCGTGCGTAAAATTGCGTGCTGAGCATCAAAAAGCTGGACACATACATGTTCTTGCTGATGATACTTAGCATATGTCTTAACGATTGACTTCATATGCAAGAATATGCCAAATGCCCATAACGTAGTTTCTTTGTCTTGCGGTTTTTGAGAGATCTTGATGTTGTATAACACATGGAAACGTAAAAACGATCTAGTTTTACTTCCGCAGTTTACACATACCGTAATTAACGAGTTGCAAATGGGTGTTCTTTTTACATGGACACATCAGGGTGCTGCAGGGGTTTCTCAGTACAGTAATGAAAGACAGTTTTTTATCATTAATTTAGTCTATCTATCCACGCTTGTGAACGTGCATCAGTAAAAGTCATGGAAACAGAATGCTGACGTGAACGAGCGTGATAAAGAACAGCAGGCCTTTGAAAATTACCATTTGTGCTTGGACTTGAGTTGACCCGATGCAAAACCTGTCTACTGGAGACTGAACTTTGGAAAACTGATCGACTTCTGCTGTTAAAGCAACTGTTTGATACCCTCACCGAAGTAAACCACAGAGGTAAGGTTCACTGAAAAAGTGAGTTCCTGCTGGATTCATGGAGTTTAATGGACCCCCGGGTGGGAACACCTGCTGACCAGAGTCAGAGGTTTCCCCAACTATTATCCAGGTATAAGCTACATTTTCTAATATCTCACCTAATTTATACAATTTGTTTTAAAATAAAAAACTGAATAATAAATTAATGAAAATGGTTAAGTTTAAAGAAAGACTTTTAATGGAACGTTGTGGAAAAAGTCTATTTTGATGGACACAGACACACACTTGACGTTTTCTCGGTATAAAAAAAAATAAATATTAGATGTTAGGAATTGGGGGATTTTGCCGGGACAGGTGTGGAACGTGTTAACAATGGTGTAAAAATGGCGACTGGGCTTTTTTTTGAAAAATGCCAAAAATATATTTTTCTTGTGCACCAAGGAGTCGATGGAACTTTTAGGAGCTGACATCGGGACGTCAAGCACGTGCAGGTGTAAACAAAGCAGGACGTGTTGTTCAGTGTGAGTAGAGTTTGTTAGTTGAAGCTCAGTTTTATATGTACCCGGAGCTGTTGCTGATCAGTTGCTGTTGCTGATGATTTTTAGAAATGCGCAGCAAAAGATTCATGTTGTTTGGAGCCTGAATAAAGGAGATAAAGTGAACTACAAGTGTCTGGCTGTTACAGGACGCACAGACAGAAGTGCTTTGCTCAGTCATCACTATTAGAACTTGTGCTTTCAACATGTGGTTTGGTGATTTAGTTTGAAGGGAGAATAGAGGAGTGTGGTTTGTCTGCTCACAGTCCGTGATTTACAATCATAAAATGCAACATTAACCACTATTAAATGACCAGACTAGTGCACATAAAACCCCAGGTTTGTGTGGATTTTTTTAAGAAGCTCTGTTGTTAATGATTTAAAGAAGACACAGTTTCAGTGTGTGTAATGACGCGTGCACTTTGTGTTTGGCTATCAGGAAAGCAGTTATAAAAGCAAATATGAAAGCAAATATCTCTGAACCGTTGTCTAGCACACCGACATTTTTATTAAATTAGTTTATTGAAATTAGGATTTCTCATAATTCTGTTTTATACCTCTTACTCTTCTTGTTGCAGAACAATATTTACATAAAGATTTTAAAATGTGATACACTGCTATATATTGAACTAACCAGAATTTATATCAGATCCATTTCAAAACTTTATTGAGGTCAAAATGCTAAGTAATGCCAAACTGTTGTTACAATAACTGTGGTTACACTGTATGTTATTGTAGCATGGATGCAGCATCATATGATCTCATCCTGTTATATGATCAAAATAACAGTAGTAGAACTGCACAAACTGTATTAAGCTTTTCTACAAGCTGATGCATGTGATACAGTATAGTGTCCACAGGTAGTGTGGGTACATTGAAATATAAATATAGCTTACATGGTTTCTCTTGAAAGTGGAGAATGTGATTTTTTTATATTTAACCTCAGGTGGCTTTTTTTGGTGCTTTGAACAAGGTCCTTGGACATCCTAATGCTGAAAGGCATCATTGTCAATCCTCCACCACACGCTAAAGACCAGCAAGAAGAAGAAGAGATAGATGTCGTTGGACTGGATGATGAAGATGCACTAGAGAGAGGTGGTGGAGATGCTGATGGTCACGGAAGTTTTGACCGTCCCAACAGCAGCAGAGAAGAGGAGAAGAGAAGAACTCAATGATGATCCCTATGTCAGAGCCCCCCTCTCCTCTACCTCAATGATTCCCTCCACCAAACTTTGGAATGGACAGGAGACAGCAGGCTCCTCCTTTTAACATTCCTCCTTTTTATCCTGTGCCTCCTGCTGGCCCCTATGCTTTTCCTCTTGCTTTTCCCTATGCTTATCCTTATGGTGTCCCTCGTGCTTTCCCTTTCATTCCTCCTTTTGCTGCTCCTGTTTCCGAATCAGACTTAGGAGTAGATACCACAAGATAATCAAAGAGGACAAGGTGGTCTGATGAGAGTGGACCAGACTAACTCTTCAGTGCTCTGAAGTATTTGTAGAATACAACATTAATTTTACACCAGAGCATCTTGCAGGGTGACTGCAGTGACTCTTGCTGTCAGTCTTGTAGTAGTCTTAGTTTGGCAGGGCTTGAGACACCCCAGCGACTGGCACATTTTCATAATTTAGCACAGTGGTTAGATCGACTTTTCTTTCACCCTGTAGGCTGGTTTTCGTCTGGCTGGGCAGTTGACACCCTGTGCAGATAGCCTTTGCGCCTGGCACTGGGGCCTTTCTTTACCCTTTCTTAGTGATGACCATGTCATTGAAGAGCCCTTTTAACACAGAGAACTGGCCTTTGCGTCTGGCAGGGCAGTCAACATCCCAGTTAGCATCTTGCACCAGGGTTTATTGTATAATTTTCATAATTCAGCACGGTGGTTGGTTCGACTTTTCTTTCACCCTGAAGGCTGGTTTTGGTCTGGCAGGGCTGTCGACACCCTGTGCAAGTAGCCTTTGCGTCTGGCAGGGAAGGTACCACATCTCAACACCATCTTCCTCATCACAGCACTGTGACTCAGACTGGTTGGTTTTGAGGTCTGGACAGTCAGAGTGGAACTAAGGGTGGCTGGCTTGAACTTTCCACGCATCATGTCTTCCCAGTGAAGCTCGTCAATGGCAGAAAGGGGCAAGATGGCAACACTGTACATAGATGGCACATGGCTGGCTGCAGTTCTAACCCTGGTCAACACTATTTTCTATTTCTCTCTTTCTGCTTTTACTCTAACACCTCAGCTGCTGCTTTTCACTATGGACAAAAAAGGTAAGTATGAGCTTTTGACTTATGAAGAAACTGATTTAGTGACAATACTATCTAATATAAAAACTAAGACTGCTTAGAATTGTGTAGAGCATTGTCTAAACTGGGTACATTTTGTATACTACACCTGTTGACTGTATACACATAATATTTCTTAGTCAAAAATTAAAGTTTATCTTGTTAACCTGTATTTATTGTTATATTTTCTTACATTACTTCACCACCTGAGCTGCTGCTGTTCACTGTGGACAAAAAAAGTAAGCGTAAGTTTCTGACTTGAAGTGACTATCATTTTGTAAACTATATATATTCTGTGTTACCCCTGTTCATCTACATGATCAATTATTCAACAATTCAAAAATGATTTGACTTGCTAACCATTATTTCTCTTTCTTTATTCTTGCCTTACTCCACCTGAGCTGCTGCTGTCCCCTGGGGTCAGAGAGGTAAGTATGAGTTCCTGACTAGTTAGAAAAGTGACTCTGATTAGGATAAAATATAAAAAAAATAGCTACATACTAACTCAATCCAAATAACTTAGACCAAATAACAAATGACTTAGACTTACTAACCATTATTACTTGTTCTCTATTCTTGTCTTGCTCCACCTGAGCTGCTGCTGTCCACTGTGGACAGGGAGGTACGTACAAGCTTTTATTTCGACACAAAGAGAATATAGTAGAAATCCAGAGAGTAATGAATGTAGTTTATAGATTCTGTATACCACATCTGTTTATCCATATACTTTGTTTAGTAATTATTTGTTACACTAATCTTTTTTTTATGTTTCCCTACTCTTAATTCACCACCTGAGCTGCTGCTATTCACACACTTAAGTGCAAAAAGTAAGAAAGTCCATAGACTACTGTGTAATGAAAGAAATGCAGATTATAGATAATTCAGTTTATCCACATAATGGATCTTCTCATTTAAATGTTGGCAAGAAAATGAATACGTTTATTTTAGCACTTTTCTAGACTCAATTAACTTCAAATAACCTGTGACACTGCATAATAATATAGATTGATTTAGACATGTATTGGCCTGCAGGCTTATACTTCAGACTCCAATATTATAATTAGAGTTTGGGACACTAACTTCTGGCCAAGGGAAGGATCCATATTCATCACTTGTTTTTGATATCACAGGGCGATGTTATGATTCATGTCTTGTTTTCTCTGCGTTCTTATTTTTCTGTTTCTGTTTTCTCTTGTTTTCCCTGTGTTCTCTACCCACACCCAGTCACTCCCTCACTCATGCATGTCTTCGGTCCTGTCACTCACTCACCTGGTCATGCCCTCGCTTCTGGTCTCACACACACACACACACCTTTTCCCAACTTTTTTCCACCTGCATCTGTTCACTGTACCGCGTGTGTTTGTTTGAGTAGTCCGTTTTGAGTTCTTTGTAGCTCTGTTCTCCCCCTCTGGTATTTGGTTATTTCAGTCCACATACATTTTTATGCCTGATTACTCCCGTCCTTGTCTTTCTAAGCAGGGCGATGGAGTCGGTGGTTTGATTGCCGGTTCCAAAGCCCTGCAGTAGCACCGACATGTACTGTCTGGCAGCTGTCCAACAGGGATCAATAAATTATGTCATTGTTATATTGAATTTAATAAAAATTAAAAAAACAAACATGATTCTGTGAGATCCTTTACCCTCAGACATGTAGGTGTCACAGTTCATCCCTAAAGACTGGTCGGATGTGTTTGTTTTTGTCTTTACTCCTTTATTTTGAAAGGTCTGTCGGAAGACAGACCGGAAGTGAAATAACGCTAGACAGGACTGCTGGTAAATAGGTAAGTGATAACACCTGTGAGGGGACGATTTAAGAAACCTGTCTGCACTGTCACCTTGCCCGATTGTATGTACCAAAGTATGGTAACTCTCCTGCATGTATGGAATTACAGAACTTCTCAGCTCAGCTCAATGCTGACAGACACATGGTTCCCAGACTATAATAATGACCCTGCGTAGTGGTTACCTTCTAATTTTTTTCCTTCAAAACCAGTATGGATTTTCATTAAATTTGATCTCAGCGGTTACAGATAAGTCCAGAGGGTCACAAAGACAAGACAAAGACAAGATTTATTGTCAATTGTCAATTATTTACTTCAGAAACATCATCATCATCATCAATGTCATCTCTGTTTGATTGCTTCCCCACAATAGATACATTGTCAATAATGCTGTTACTCAGTTTTACTGAATGATTAGGGTCCAAATCCAGAGAGCCCCATTACATAAATAAAAGCAATATGGGACCAAAGAATAAACCACAGATTAAAGAAACAACAACCACATTTTATCTCCTTAGCCTTTGTCAGCTTATGTTTTTACCAATAGGGTTTCAACTAACTTTTTATTACTGGGAAATGTGCTTACAGTTTTTTCACTGTCCAGTCTATAAGACATCAGAAAACTGTGCTCAGGCACAAGATCACCATTGTCATTTTTTGTCCTTCCAAAAGTCAAAAAACAACAAATCATTCAATTTACTGTGTTGTAAGACCTAGAAAAATAACACATTTGTGCACCTGAGAATGGGGGGGCATCAAATGATTTTGCAGCAAGTCAGATTGCAGTTGCTGCAGCTCTACTGGATAGTAAGAGGAACATCATCATTATGCATTTGTTTCCTTATCCTTAGAAAATCTGATAACTAGTTGATAGCTACCATAAAATAAGATAAATGCTTCACTTCTTTGAGAACATTCTGATTTCAGAGACTGATCAAATAAATGCCTATGAAGTGCCCTTTTCTAAACAGACTCCAGATAAATTGGTGGCTTATCAAGGTGCTACCCAGAATATTTTGTATAACAAAAATTATGTTAAAGCCAAAAGATTCATTTCAGACTGAGCTCACAAGGTACGAGGTTCAAGCTCAAGACTTGTACCTTGAATCTAAATATCAATTTTACTCAACCTTCTGTTGCAATTGAAGAAATCATTGATCAATGAAACATCTCAGCATGCTTGTGGAAGAAGTGTGTCTGCATACCCCCGTTTAATAGGATAGACTTGATTGGTGAACCAATGAGTTTGTGTATTTCTTTTTATTGTAGGAGACATTTTCCCTGAATTACTTTTGTTATTTCTAGAATCGTAGGATCGGTGGTTTGATTCCTGGCTCCTCCCGTCATATGTCGAAGTGGTGTTGGGCAAGACACTGAACGTCAAGCTGCCCCCGGGTGTGTCAGGTCAGCTGCATAGCAGCTCTGCCATCGGTGTGTGAGTGTGTGTGTGAATGGGTG
>JAUMHL010000010.1:5561197-5611000 GCA_032362345.1 Sandelia bainsii
GTTTGAGATGAGGAAATCACCATTGCATGCTTCTACTTAAATGCCCTACTTTCATGATATAATATCACTGTAGTGTGTGTAGTGTAACTTTTTACATTTTCCATAAATTTCACCCGAAAGCCAAATATCCCTAACTTTTTGTGAGTAGTGTATACCTCAAACAGAGACAATAAAACACATTTTTCCATGTTCCATGTAAATGCCATATCTCGAGCAGGACTGAAGCCAGAATAAGACTCAAAACTGGGACCGTAATGTACATGTAAATGTATTCACTGTTTATGCCTGCTTATAATCTATTTAAAGAGGTTTGTTTATTATGGTCCTTTCAAATTTGTGTATATAAAATTATTAAATTGTAGTGTCTCTGGTGCCCGACTTGCTTGGACCCTCACAATGAGGCAGCTAGTACAGGCCTGTTCACTGGCTCCTATCTGGTCTTCATCTCCGTCTCTTGTTCTGTTCTCTCTCATGCACATAAATAGTATGACTCACTGGCTGTACAACTGGAATATGAAAGGGCAAAACTGTAAAGTCCAAATTAAATCTCTGACAGTGTATATTGTATTAGCACAGACTGACATCAAATTAGTGACGCTATTTAATAAGATTATGAAGAACGAAGTGCTGTGTGCAGTCTGCGTACTGTAAAACACATACAGTACGTAGACACACAAATTAAGCTTGATTCAGTAATATGATGCTCACTGTACACAGATACAGGCACGTAGAGGCATGATTTCACATCTGCTGGATTCACACTGACGTACAGTGTTGGGAATTAAGATAGCTTAGTAGATACAGGTGGACACGTTGCCAGGGCATTTCTAAAATAAGTCACAACCTTTTGGTGGCAAAACATCAATTTGTGGTTTGGTGACGAGTGCCAAAAGACTGGAGTGAAGGAGTAGTAAAACAAACAAGATAAATACCTTTTACAACTCTGCAAGCAAAACATCCATTCACACACACACACACACACACACGCATGCACGCACAGACAGTGCCTCTGACGGAGGCCTGCATGCACAGACAGACAGAGATGCGTCATTCTTGATCTCAGATAGTAACCCTGTGCCAAAGTCTGGCTTTTAAGTTGTCCTTAAACCCCTTCACAGTCCACAACACCTCATTATTCACAGAGTTAGAAGAGGACAGGCGTTATGTGGTAGCGGTGGGTGTCAACATAGAATAGAACTGTGAGAATAAAAGGAACTATGGCCTTTTGTCAACAAAGGTTGTTTTGGTAGCTTGGGTTTATATGTGTAATGCCTGGAAATATACCCACCCTAAGCTATCCCCTCTTTAATCCTTTAAAACTGGTTATAGAGGGGAAAGGAGGGCATTAGAAGAAAATGTCCATCAAATGTCATGATTAACATCAGATGGTCAACAGTGAATGAACAAAACTAGCACAGCATATGCACAATAAGATAAATGGAGAATGGAAAAAAATGCTGGACCACATCAATGCAGCATGTTCAGAAAGAGCTAGTTGAACTTCAGTGCTCTCATACTCCATGGGAGAAAGTATATCAGTAATACATCTGTTTTAAGGATAAAATGGTTGGTCTCACAAATGTGGATATGTATTTCAAGGCAGTTTGTTACCAAAACTTTACACGTCTTTCTCTCACAGCTTCTGATGGAAAAGGGAAGGCTGTGTGCAGTGTCTTAGGGTTTTGTGTGGTAAGACTGGAAAACCACTGTACCTAGCACAACGCTGCAGATGCAGAAAGAGACTGATCAAATTCAGCCGCCAGCAACGAGGACAGCTACAGCATCCACTAGCTTAACTGCTGAACTAGCATGCAGGCTCTAAACACACACCATTCGACATTCATACATTAAACTGTTGCACAGATCAACACATTTATTCAGCCATTGTATTTTCTATACCCATTCATTCCTTAGCGGGGTCACAGAGTCTACCGCAGAACACACTGATGGCTGGAATTTGATAAAACAGTTTTATCAACAACAAAAGTCAGACAAACAACCACATCAGAACTTTGCTTCACTAAATCTAAAACTGAAACTAAAATAAACCCGAACAATGGGGAAACTGTGAATACTCAAAAGGGACACGTGGTCAGACAAAAGCCTCGTAAAAGACTCATACCACTACTCTACATTTTTCAACATATAGCTTATCACTGTTCCCGATTTTATGAATATCACACACTTATGTCTAAATAATAATATATTTTTTATGCTGGATCTAGTATTGACATAATAAAAATATGAGAAAGATCAACTTGTCAGTGCTCTGTAGTGGACAAATTATGTAATGGTGTTTTAATAATTTTTTAAGATTACCTCAAATCTATGTACCCTTGTACTGCAATTTCTGCAGTGATGATGATGTTTGATTTATCTGCAATCAGCATGATACTGGATGAAATATTGACTTGACAGATTTTAGCTAAGCTCTATTTTCGATTATTGTGCACACATTCTTTCAATCTTCCAAAAAGGTAAATGAGTGGCTATTACAAGCCAAAAGAACAGCTGGGTCAGTCAGTAGATCACACGATTTGCAAAAGGACACGGGGGTGTGTGGAAGAAGTGAGAGGGAATATGGTGTCACAGTTTACCAGTCACCGCACTCACTCTGCAGCACTTCATCCATAACCTCATGGGTTCGTTTTCAGTAACTCAGCCCACACAGGGGCTGGCCTAATGTGTGGGTGAGAAGTGCTGTGTGTGTTGTGCGTGGGCACGTGGTGGTTGAGGAAGGTTACTTTCAATGTTCATGTTCTACTCAAGTGTCCCAGGAAGCCATGATACTGTCTACAGTGAGCCAGCATGCACAATAACAAGAGCTTGAAAGTGAAAGAGTTAAATGGAATAAAGTCATCAGTCAAAATTTCTATACAGTGAGAAATATGCCTATCTTGGAAACTAAATATCCTCTCACCCCTTTTTCTTTGACAGGTTTCATAATACCTGAATGTGGATATTTCTGCTTACTGCTTATCTGTCTGAAGTTTCCACATTTGTCTGAAGTTGTGTGGCAGATCACTACTACTGTATATTTTAGGGAGCTGCAGAGGTCTACCTCTTCATCATCGCAGGGCAGGCTTGGGTAGTCAGGTTCTGACGTCTCTTGCAGCCTCTGGTATTCTGCTGTCTCCCCCATCATGGGGCTCCAACTCTCGTTCAGTGCCTGCCCAGGGCTTCTTGTCCTCCAAATCCTCAAATAGCCACAGCTCCCGTCAGTGAGTAACCCACACACTTAGTCAGTCAGCTTCGAGGTCTGTGCTGTCGTTAGCAATACAAGTACAGTATTCTGCATGTCATTGACTGTACAGTGTGGCATTATTTCTGTGGCATAACTTCCATAACTGTGGCGTCATTGTGTATGTCCAATACTCCCACCTTTATTGTCTTCATCATTCAAGTTGAGTCAGCATTTGTTGAAAATGGCAGGACAATGAGCTCCACATTTTCACAGTGATAACAGGGCTGTGCGCTCACCAGTAAAAATAGTCGCTGTTTTTATATTGTTGCGTACACGTAGGGATTCTTATTCTTCTGAAAAATTAAAAAAGACTATCTGCTTTTTTCAAACAGACACAGTTTTTCCTTTTCATGTCAGCAGCTTTAGTCCTCAGGAAGCATCAAAACAGGTAACTCCAAAATTAATTCATTGATCATAAGTGTCCATGAAGACAAGGAAATCCCTCCTGTGGGTCCTCGGTGGAGCTCCTGCAGCGCAGCGATGCTGCAGCCAAGGTGTGGCACTGGAGGTGACAAACTGGCAAGCTCTATTTCTGTTGCTCCATCTCACACCATGATAATGACCTCTCCCCTCAATCTCTCACCACCTCGCTCATCTCTGATGTCACTGTATTTCTCTCTGACTGCTCTTGCTCTCCTTGCCTTAGTGCTGATGCATGCACTTCACATTCAGCGATGCCCGTCTCTCCGTTTCCATTTCAGTGCCCTAGGCATTACTCCAGCCAGCTCACCTCCACTCACTCACCATCAGGAGTGAAATATCACAACAGCAAAGGCCAGATCCAGTAGATGCTTTTCATTTTTTGCCTGTTTCCTTTGTGTTCTTCTGTTTAATTCCGCTAACGAACCTTGAGCAGCTGTCCAATCGGACTGGCAGCTCTTCTCTGACGATCACAACTAAATTCTGGACGGATTTTTAACACTGCTTTGTCCTAAATGGACTTCCTGATTGCTCGGTCGATGCCTAATCCCTGGCTGTTGTTATTGTTTTTCCCCTCCTCTCCTCCTTTCAGTCCCTCACCCTCTAACCCGCTTTGCACACCCCTACTTTTCCATTTCAGCTCCAGCTCAATGATTTGGTGAGTGGCCACCTCCTCTATTACCGTGGCAACATCAACCCATCCCACCTCCTCCCCACTGTCCTGTGGCCTGTAGTCACAGCAATCCAGTCAGCGGTGGTCCTGATAGAAGCAGCCAATGATGGTGCGGCAGGCTGACAGAGGAGGGAGGGGGAGGTGAGACAAGGGCAAGAGGCGGTGGAGCCCTAATGAGGAGAGTTAATCTTCCCTCTGAGAGGGAGAAAAACACGACCATGCTGCTTTGTGTGTGTGCATCAAAAGCACCTCTCCACTACAGGCAGGGCATCCAGGCCATCTGGATCTCTGCTGAGCAGACATCTGGATGGAGGGGGAAATAGAATAAAAGAACAATGTGTGTGTGTGTGTGTGTGTGTGTGTGTGTGTGTGTGTGTTTGTAAGAGAGAGTGAGAGAAAGAGAGCAATTTTTTTTTCACAAGACTTAGTCATTTTTTGGAATGTCAACAATAAAAAACAATTTAAAAAATTACAAATTAAAATATTATTTGTATATTGCTACAAGAAGACAAAGAGAGAGAGAGAGAGAGATCCCCACCACCTCTTCCATCTCTCTCTTTTCTCTCTCTCTGAGTCCATTCCAGTCCTGTCCAGGCCAGTTATTCACAGCCAGCTAAACAACATTCATTTTTTGCACTCATTCCTCTGCCTCTCCTCTGCTCTGTTTTTGAATATGCTCCTCTGGAGGCCGGCATGTGAATGGCACGCAATATTGCAAATACACAAACAAGCAAAGACTTCCGCAAAAAGGCGCATACACACACATCAATAAATATTTCCACAAAACTTTTGCAAACATATGGACACCACACACACCAACGCAGAGACTTGGATTTTACACAGTTGATATCTACAGTATACGTGTATACATGTGCTATGCATCACTTCACATTCCTATATAAAACAAAAACAAAAACTATATCTGTATCTATTACATTGCTCTGTAGTAGATACTTCCTTTGTGAAGGTGTTAAGAATTGATGCAGAGCTGGTTTGGGCATATTACAGAGTATATAAACAGAGGAATATAATATCAAACATAACTACACACATTAACAGCAACAGTATACACAATCTAGCACTACAGCATCAGACCTCAAAAAGCAGGGGACTAAACTTACAAAGAGGAACAAAGTAGAGAAGATGAGTACTAGAGAGAGACAGGAAGACAGGAAGGACATGTTGCCCAACCGAGGCCATGATAAATAGAGCAAGGCTGAGCTGTCGTGTTATGTAGGGTGACTGTTGTTCACTGCGTCTGTACGTGATGAACATAACATGCTACATTATAGCCTGTTTCATTTCATAAGTCTAGAGGTCATGACTGAACAGAATAAAAATAACCATGTGATCATTTTTTGTCAATTTTCCAATTGTAATATGAATTTGGAAATGAAATACAATAAGAGCCTAAATGAATATATGAACAATATGTATCACAGGAAGTTTGTCATGTTCCTGATTCAGTGATCCTCCCTAATTTGTATATTTTGTAACATATTTATCTCACATACTGATCCGTTTGTGCCATATTTCTCAAAAGACAATATGCCTCTTGGGACCTAATTACTTCCCCTTTTTTATTTAAATTAAGAGTAATAAACTGATGTTGCTTATCCTTGGCAACATCTAACATTTAAGGTTATGGTGACCGTTATTATGAACAGAAAAATGTGTCTCTTTATGCCACTTGCTTCTTCTTAAAAATACAGGATCATTTTGTTTTCTTTAGTGTCATTTTATTTTACCTGACTGACTTCCTATTTTTTTTCTAATTTTTACTAAAGACAGGCTGGCAATCATTAGAAATGTGATTTATTTGTGAGGGAAAAAAACAACATGATAACATCTCTCTCTCTCTAACATTTGATTTTCTCACATTGTTTAATCTTGTGCTTCCACTGCATTGTTGTTTTCCTCTGATCTGTTAAATTGTATTTTATTGCACAATGAATCTGTTCATTTCATGTCTTTCATTAAGCACATCTTTTTTCACTACGTAAAATTATTATAATTGAATATATGCTTTGTTTTGTTTTTTCCCCCCAAAGATGTCATTAAAATTTCCCACAGATATTGAGTGAGCAACACATCTTCACGTCTAACTCTTCTAACCCTTACTGCCTCCTCCAGAAACCTGGAAAACTCCTTCAATAACCCAGTGCTGGAGCTGCAACCTTTCACCCCAGAAACTTCATTTGTCAGCCATCTTGCATCAGGGGTAAGGTAAAGCTGAGCCTGTTAAAACACGTAAACGCCTTCTCTGTTCCCATGATGAAGAGCAAGCAGAAGCAAAGCAGACAGGCTGTGGGTGCAACAGCGCAGTGTTCCCAGCCCAAACATCACAGGCTGTTAAAACACTCCATTTAAGAAACCGCTGATAGTCCTTAAATGCTGAAAGGACTGCGACTCCTGGGTCCCTCTTTATGGTTGTTGGTGGGTAGACAGCAGGCTCTGGGGGCAGCAGTAAGCTTTTAAACAGAAGCTAGATGAAATCCCTGATGTCTCCTATGATGTGGAGCTTGTAGGGTGGAAATATAATTAGTGTAGTAACTGGACAGTATATCAGAAGAGGTTGTGTGTGAATGTGTGTGTGTGTGTGTGTGTGTGTGTGTGTTTGTGTGTGTGTAATGATTCTGTGGAAGTTATTAAAATTTCTTTGGAAATTCTTTCAAATTGGAATATGTCAATATATGTTGTATCTGTACAGACCAACTCATTAGGGATCAAAGATTAAGAAACAAAATGTAAAAATCAATCGACAGTTAAACAATCAGCAATTGTTTCAATAATCAATCAACTGTCTAAGTAATTTTTAACCAAAATGCCAAATTCAAATCGGTTCCATTTATTCATATAGCACAAAATCACAACAAAAATCACCTCAAGGGACTTTAAGAGTGAAGAGCTTACATTACTAAGAAAACCCAACAAATCCCCCCTTCAGCAAGAATATGTGGAGAGGGGAAATATTCCTTTTAACGGAAGAACCTCCAGCAGAACCCTGCTAAAGTAATCTGCTTTGACTATTTTGCGTGAGTGGAAAGCAGAGAGAGATAAGAACAACACCTAAAGAAAAGAACAACATTCTGCATATAGCATTTTTCTGTTTTACGCTGTGAACTGGATAACATTCATGTTTTTGCTGGGACTCCACCTGAATCCTCTTTACCACCAGTTTAGACCCTTAACACCAAAATGTTTCCTATGTAAAAGACATTTTTCTTCTAATGGGTCACAGTAGCACCACTCACCATCCATGTATTGTCAGAGATTAGATTCACTGACTTAACTGATGACTTCACCTCAGTGAGGGTGAAGAACTGCAGACATGTTACTAGATGATTCACTACGATACAAGAAGAGACATTAAGTCTGACTATTGGCTCTGCTGTTTTGCTGAGGTCAGTGTTCCTGGGAAAATGTTGACTTAGTAAATGAATCACTGGCCAGTGAGGAAGCTGGTGTAGCTGTGGTCAGGGTGTGGACTGTGAAGAAATGCTACAGTAACACCTTCAGCATTTCTGCTTTAAATTTAAACAATCGAGAGTGGACTAAAACCTGACTTTTGTTTCATGTGCTAAAACTAAACCTCTTTTCTTGTTAAATCCTCTCCATATGCTCAAGTGCTAATGTGATGTTGGAAAATACAGTGGATCAGAACATCTCCATTGTAAAGAAAAAAAGGAATCAGCTGTTACGCAGGTAAATGTGTTTCGAAGATCATAAAATGTCAATCCACAATTAAAAAGTGCTTTAAATGGTGAAAACGCCTAAAGTGCTAAACAACAGCATGGCTTCTATTAAGATGGGCAACTGAGATGCAGTTTCTGCATCACTGAGCTGCAGCATTTGACAAATCTTATTTTCTTCTTCCAGGCTTCTTTAGATTGTCCAGTCACAACATAAAACAGTGACAGATCTCAAATTGGCACATAAAGAGCTACACTTTTATGTAAATTATCTGTTTAGCTTTGAAGGAGGATGAGCAAAAAGACAAATTGCCCCACTGTGTGTGGATTAGTATCACATTCTCACTGTGTACAGTATCACAGTAGCCTCCTTATCCCCTTATCAAGAGTAAAGAAAACCATGACCATGTCCACAACTGTAAACTTAATAAAAAGTGTGTTGTTGAAAGATGGCTTGTCCCTGACCCAGCATGCATGTTGGAATCAATCACAGTTGGGCATAGAGTCAAACCTCCTAATGACTTCCATTTACTGTTGAACATGTAATATGTCATAGTGAGTTGTCAGGAGAAACATTATCCTCAATAAATCCTCTCTCATCACCCCTTTCCCAGAAAGATTTCCACTTCAGTTGAATCAGAGGAGGACAGGCACACTCAACAAATCCACTGTGGAGAGAGGTGTGTGTGAGAGAAATGAAGAGACAAAGAGAGAATACATGTGTGTTTGTGCAAATGTGACAGAGAGTGAGGGACAGATAGAGCTCTAGGCTATGTAATCCGCAGCTCTCATGCTGTCTTTCTACAAAGTGTTGAAGGGGTGTGCGAATGTGTGTGGTGTTGGCTTCCCCTGTCCCTGCAGGCTAAACAGGTGGGATTTAAGGGGACAATCTGAAGCCTGTGGGGCAACACCAGATTGTGCAGGGTAGTAAAGAACAGGATTAGTGGGACAGGAGGAAAGGATAAGAATCTCACTTTCTCACTTAATCTGTATGTGCATTGGTGCCATGGTTGCAGGTGATGAGGTATGCAAATCATCAGCAACTAAAGCTGTATATGCCACTCCCATCTGGATGTCTGATCATACATCATGCCAAGGGCTTTGTGTGTGTGTGTGTGTGTGTGTGTGTGTGTGTGTGTGTGGTGACATTGAAGTGACACCGAACATACTAACTCATTCACACCCTCGGCTCACATGCCAACGTTGGCATGTGAATGAAAGCAGACCCATATATGGCACAATCAATTTTAAAATCCACACTACTATCTATGGTTGGGTGATAAATTAATATATTGTCACAATATAAAATATCAATTGTACATGAATTTATATAGTGATCATACAAATAGTTTGTTTTTTGTAATTTACAGATAGCTATTTGATTATTTAGCTTTTCCATACATTAATCATGTATATCAATATAAAAATACTTTTGATTATATGATCTTTGATTAATTTCAACCCCTCTCCATGTCTAACTGCGAATATCATTAAGTCTGAGCTGTTTAAGCAGGTAATTTTGCCTTTTTAAGCACAGCATATTGTTAAACCTAACCTTATACCTTAAAGTTCCACTTGTAATAACAACTCATCAGGCTGACACCTGCAGTTAGTTTATTACATACACCTAACCTGAAATAATGCAATCTAATCCCACAGTTCTGAAATAAATTTTCTCTTGATGAAGTTTAAAGAAGTGGTGATATAAACCGTATGGTCACGGTTTGTCACACTTTTGAATTGTACTGAACTAAGAGTAACAAAAGTGATTTTTATATTTTTATATCTGGATTTATATATTTACTTATTTAAATAAACAATTCATTTGCAAACAACAAAGCAAGTGAACTTGGAATTGGAGTGTCCTGGGCACATATCTCATTGTAAAAGAAGATTTAAATCGATGTGGTTATAGGCTAAATAGCAAACACCAGCTGTATAATACAGCACAGTTCAACAGCAGCACAAACTACATCTTCCAAAATGATCATAGAGTTAAATCCACACCTTTTTAAAACAGCATGAATAAGAACTGAACATTTTCATCTTCATAACAGGAGGATTGCAAGACTGTTATCTAGGCTTAACTAATATAATGACAAGTGCATATTTGCTATTACTGTCTCTATCTGACCACATGGGGGCAAACTGAGGCAGAGAGAAGACAATGGAACTTTAAAAGCATGTTAATGAGGCAGGTGTACAATAAGTAGCCCAAATCAGATGTTTTCAATAAAGTGAGAGCAGAAAAAACTATTAACTCCAAAGTCAAGCAGCAATATTCAGATGACTACTGTAACTAAGCAAGTTACATATATGATTTCAAACACACAGTCAGGATGTTTTGATATCATAATGGAAACATCATGGACTTTCAGAATATTGCATATAAAACATATTGGTAGATAATGAGTACTGTAAACAAAGTGGTTCAGCAGAGATGAGAAACTGCAGACTACTGCTAAAACTAATGACAGGTTAGATGTTATTAATTCTCTTTAATGTCTGTCTGCAGCTTCCGCTAACGTCATCGCTGCTATTTCTAGTAAAAGCAGATATTCCTCATTAGCATTTGTAATCGCATGCAGAACTGTGTTGTTTATCCTTTAGCTTGGCAATGACAAAAAGTGATATGCCAGCTCAGTTATTTCTACCTAAAAACTTGTCATGGTATCTAAAAACAACCTGACAAATGGTGATTT
Organism: Sandelia bainsii; assembly: GCA_032362345.1. NCBI lineage: Eukaryota > Metazoa > Chordata > Actinopteri > Anabantiformes > Anabantidae > Sandelia > Sandelia bainsii. The sequence continues at coordinate 5,571,929 of JAUMHL010000010.1, forward strand.
AACACCTGTCCTAAACTCCTTTCACTACACCTGCCTACACACCTGTTTTCACTATCTCTATGTAAAGCAAGGCCACAGCAAGACTCTGGATACCTGGTCAATATGTAAGGTGCTATTCTGGTCCCCTCTACCCAGAAGCAGTGAGTGACGAGTTGTCTCTGTTATCTATAGATATGAGAGACAATACACATTGTGAACCTGAGAGAGTGTGTGAGAGTGTGTGTGTGTATCAAAGACTAAAAAAGTAAGCAACAAAAATACAGCTTGTCAAAAAAGTGGAGCATATCTTCAGTAAAACAAAAATTGTTCCTGCATGTGTAATTACAACTACAACTGGGCAGTACTATGATGTTTATCTTTTGATGTAAAAAGTTAATGTTAAAACTATGGAAAACTCTGGTCTCCTAGTCTGTTGCTAATGTCACTAGGTGATCTATTACAGTGTCTCCTAATCAGGAAACCTGATGCGTTAACACACCAGCAACATAAAATACACCTGAAAGTGAGACACAGCACACCGGTCCACAGGGTGGTGGTAAACCAATACCTATCTATCTGTGTAGAGACACAAAACGAGAAGCAATTATGAAGAAAAATGAGAGCTAAAGGTGAAAGGAGGGATGAGGCAGAGAAAGCCTCAGGGTGGCAGTGAGGCGAGTGACAACTGATGAGTAAGCAGACTAGAGCAGCATGGGGGTATGGTGTGACAGCCGGATGTAAGTTCAGGGTTAAAATAACACTGTCCTCTCTCTCACACACCCCCACACACACATATAGACTGTGACTCCCAGAGGCACCCTTTCCTCCAAGTTCTCGTCTGTCAGTCTGGGCCCCTGAGGCCCTCCAAGCATTTAGAGACACTCTCCACAAAAAGCACACTCACTGGTTACTGCTACTATTCTGGGAGCTTCCTCTCTGCTTCCTAACTCCCTTTTAGCCCCTTTCCCTCCATCATCATACTGCGTCTCTCTCCATCTGCCTCCACTGTAACTGAATCACTAGTTTTCTACAAAAAATTCACTCTTGTGAGATTTTGGCTATAATGGGAAACATTTTCTTTCCTCTTGGGTTATACAGTACTTATCTTACACAATTACATAATCACAGTACCAGCAATACCTCTATTAAACTAACAGCTTTACTGCTTTTACTAGATAAAAGAAGAAAAGTCATCCAGTTTCATTTTACTTAGATATTTTTTAAAAGAACAGAAAAGTATACAAACACTATTTAAAGTAAACCATATTATTAGCATTATTGCATTGATCTATAATAAGCATTTTAATGTGTGGTTGTTATGGTTAGCTAAATTACTTAATATACAATTTCTTCATACTACTTTAGACATTTCTTATTAGTAAAACTACAAATATACATCAGACCTTTGCTGAGTGGACTATCCTCTCCACAGAGGAAGGAGGTTTGACCTGAACAATACTGTGATGAAAGCAGCCTTTACATAACTGCTTCTCATCCTGCCGTCAACACTGCTCTAATTATAAATCTATTTACAGAACGAAACACTGATCATCTGTCTGTGATAAGTAAACAGCTGCCGTGGTATCAACATTCATTCATTCATTCACTCATTCACCGGGTGTTTCACAAAACAAAAGCATACATCAATTGTCACTGAGTGCACCAACTCACAAAAACGTGCTGGCACAATTCCTACATTGACATTTTATAGACCTTCACTCACACTGTTCCTATTGATTTTCCTCCACATCATCTGAGCTCTCAAACACACACTTGATTATAATTTCTCTTTGTACTGAGGACTGCGGGCACCTGTTTGGGAGTGTCTGTCTGGCTAGCATCTTGTGCGTGGGTCTGTTTATGACTGTGGAACAGAGGGCTTTCTATTAAAACCACCAGTGTGACTCTTACTTCCTCCTACTCTACCTCATCAGCTAAAAGCTGTTATTTGGTGATTGTGTCTTTCAAATAGAAAATTAATTATTGACAGAGCTAGTTCTCTGAAGATACAATGAACAAAGAATAATGATGAAACAGGAAATGGTAAACCACATCCACCTTCTGTTTTTCAGTGCAAGTTTCTTTTTCTTTTCCACACCATTCTGCTACTCTGTCTTTAACTCACACACTCAAGAAACCAACATGACATCATCCCCAGTGTATGCTCCTCTCAAAGGTGAATAGTTCCCATTCAGACACACAGTCAGCTGGTCGGTGGACCTTCCTGCTCTAGGTAAAGTAGTGTTTTAGCATGATCTTATGTCTGCTCTCTCTCTCTCTCTGTCTGGCTCACACACACACAATCTCACTCTCAAACACACACAGTAAGGTATGGCAGATAAACTACTCTTGCGTGTTTGAATAGTGCAAAAATTTGCGAAAAAATTTATAAAAGGACAAGTCAGTGAAATCAGAAATAAAACAAGGCACTAATAAAGTGCTAATGTCTGAGACACCAAAGGTATGAGTGTGTACATAGGAAAACAATCATCTTACCTGCAATCTTAGATTGTTTTTCTTTCCTTGTCTAAGTCCAATGACACTGCAGATGCTCCTCTCAGGTTAATGACAGAAAGTCAACCACATGCAGACAAGGCCCCCAGTCCACAGAGGTGTGATTCTGCCCAGCTACGAGTCCATGGCACTGGAAGGTTAGCACATGCTTACATGATTTCATCTCCATCCATTGGTAAACACAAATCCAGGAGTATGTTGCAGGAATCGTCTGAAAAACCAACAAAACAAACAAAAATATTATTACATTATAGTTTGACACAATGGATCTTTTGAAAGGACACAGAGAAAATGGTAAACCACCACTTCAGTACTGTAAAAATACTTAATAATAATGATGATTTGTTTTTACAACATATAGTAAGTAAGAAAGTTTCTTTCAGCTGCTCCCTTTCGGGGTCGCCACAGCAGATCATCTACCTCCGCATATTTGAATTTGCAAGGATTTTACGCCAGATGCCCTTCCTGACACAACCCTCCCCCATTTATCCGCGCTTGGGACTGGCACTAGGGAAGGACCGGGACGTGAACCTCTAACCCTGGGTTTCTTAAACAGTTAGCAATTGCTGACTGCTCTACCTACTGCACCACCGTCCCAACATATGTGGACCAAAAGTCTGAGATAAAAATCTGCAATACTGTCATGTAAAGCTGTTTATAATCAGAAAGTATGTTTACAAATCAGTATTTTAAGATAGCACACAGTCAATCAACCACTTTCATGCAGATTATATAGTTTAGTTTGACCTCCACTAGTCTCTGTTTACCTACTTTCTTCTTTCCAGGGACACTGATGTGAGGAAGGAGCCAAGCTTTCAGCAGCTATCATCGACCCACTCCAACATTACACACATGACAAAACAGAGTGCTGACAAACACCTGAACTGAGTTAACCACAGAGATAAGTAACAATAATAATAACCTGCTGTAAGCTACATACTACCGGAAGCAGCTTTCAGTGTTTGATGTGAACTGATTTGATATTGTTCCAAGTCAGGTCTGGGGGATGGGGTAGGAATGCCTGAGGGGCCCTGTGCAGGAGAGGGCAATATGAATGAATCAATGCAATTCATACAGACACATGAGGACACAGTCCACCCACCACCTAGTAAAGTAGCTGACTGGAGCCTACAGTGTCAGACGAGAAGCTCACAACAGCAACAGAGAAACACCATTCTATTCTTCCTCTCTGCATACACTCCACAAATGAATCCTTTGTGAGAATACAGATTACATACGTAACTGTGACACCATCAGACTGGACAGTAACACACACTAATCACATACAAGGTCATAGGCGTGAACTGTAAACAAACACACACGCACACACTTCTTTTGACAACAATGTGCCAGAGGGTGCATCACATAGTCCCTGTGGTTTTAAATTTTTGCTATACAACACTGTCAGTGGCAAGAACAGGGAGGAGAAGGTAGTTTAAGGCTGCTGCCCCCACCCTGGCACATACAAGAAACACAAACACCACCCAGTCCCTAGAGTGTGTAAGAAAAGCCAAAAATAAACTATGCACAGACAACCAAGCACAGAAGGCACACTAAATGTACAAGATCAGCTCTCATGCATAACTGGATAAAGTAAGGATCAACAACAGTGACTATCAGCATCAACTAAAGAACAGTATGTACTAAAACTTAAATTTACTGAAGATTTAAGGTGATTTTAGATTTTAGATTATAATTTACAGTGACATTTTGCTATCCTCACTGAGCCTAAAGGATGAAGCTTGTTGTTGATACTATGACCTTTTAAGTAGTGCCACCAAAAGTAAAGCCCGTACCTGCGACTAAAGGGTGGAAACAACATTAGTCAGAGAAATGGTAGACACTGGGGCAGCTATGGTTCAGGAGGTAGAGCAGTCATCATAGGATTGGTGGTTCGATTCCTGGCTTTCCTGTTGTATGTCAGTGTCCTTGGGCAAGACACTGAACCCCAAATTGGACCCAGAGTGTCAGGTCAGCTGCATGGCAGCTCTACCATCAGCATGTGAGTGTGTGTGTGAATGAGAAGCAGTGTAAAAGAGCTCTGAGTACCAATACAGTAGAAAAGTGCTATATAAGTGCAGACAATTTACCGTTTATTACCAACTTTAACCCAGAAAAACTGTGGTATATATCACTAAATCAGTCAGTAGTTTCTACATCTGACAGACACAGTACTCTTTTCATACAGGATAAGCTCATGAAAAGATTCTTTCTGGATACTGTGCAACTTCCCTATCCTGTCTGCAGATGTAAAAACACCACATTTAACCTATAGTAGAAATTAAAACTGAGGACTAAAAACTAAAACTAAAGCTGGAAAAACTGTCTAAGAATGAAATTTATGAAACGGTTCTAAATGACTCTGAGGCTCTCATAAACATACTTAACTATAAAGTTAATCTAAAGAACATACCTCTTCTTGGCTTTGATTATTTTATTTCTGACTGTCAATCTTAATTACTGATTTGAATTGCAGTAAAAACTTCACCTTTAACTGCTGTGAGTCATCAAGTCATCACTTCATCATGAAGAAAAGTGTTGCAACATCCTGTGACTTTCTGTTGGGGAGTTGCCCACATTTTACACCATTACTGCCAACTGCTCACTGGCATCAAGCCAGTATTGACAGACAGTTTCCTCTTGTTCATTCTTATATAGTATGCAATCATGTGTAATCACACTGTCACAGAGCAGTAAAAATATTATTAATGCTAACACTTTTATAACTTCTGTTCCTACAGAAATGCATTACATTCACCAAAAAAATGACAAATCTGAGATATTACTATAACCCAAAATACTCACACTTACAGTATATTGATATGTAAGATCATATTCAGCAGTAATAATAATTATTAGATCCTGATCTCAGAATTCTGAGATACATAGGAAGTCATAAATACAAGATAAGTTCTCGGATTACTATTATTATTATTATTTATTTAATTTTTTTGGGTGAATTCAACGTGAATAGTGGTTTTTGGTGAATGCCATACACCTGTAGGTTCCTTTCATTTTTTTCTTGCATTAACACATCCATGAGATAAGTTTTGATAGTTGATGTATTATTACATGCATGAATACATGGTTTTTCATGCACAAACTCATGATAAGTCATGTACCCTTACCATAAAGTGTTACCAAAGAGCCTTTTTAGGGATTTTAATCACCACACCATGTGGTGTCATTAGTAAGAAACACCTTAGCATCCACTTTGATGCAGCATTACAAAAACACACAGTAACAGTGGTGGTTATATTAATAAATTATAGCTCTTTCATTTCTACCAATGTGAATATTAACAAAACACCTTCAGTCAGATGCTCAATAAATTTTTTGTTCTTTGTAATCATCTCAGATTAAAACTAACAGCATCTGATATTTAGCTTGGGTTATTTTTAAAGGTATTTGACATACAAAGTAGGTTGCATTACTGTCATTTTCTTGTTAAATTCCAGGGAACACCTGTAAATTAAAGCCCACCACACATTAGCCAAGACCAGGCTAAATCTGGCACTCAAAATATGTTGCCCCATAAAATCAGAAATTCTCTACTGGAAAATATGAAAAAAATCTAGAAAGCTACCAAATATAAATATGCTGCACCTAAATCTATGATAGGCCTCAAATAAATAAATGGGATCTACTATTGATTCTTTATGTAAATCAGAACCTCAGTAGCAGATCCTGTCTATTTGTCACTAAATCAGTCTGTGGCAAGGAGAGCATGACTGACTTCCTGGCAGATTAAGTTTAACTGCATTTGTATGTCATATGACTGTCACCCTCATCCTACTAGTCGAGTAACTGATACTATAACTAGGAGAAAACAAACCAGGCTATAGTTATGCATTAAGGTGATGCCTCTGTCCAGAGTCATTAAAAAAATATGAACAGTTAAAAATGTAATGTTTTACTGAGTGACACTTTATCAGTAGAGGACATGTGGTGTGCACAGTATAAAGTCTGACAAAGAGCTGAAGTCATAATATAACCTCACAGGAATGTGGGAGACAGTATAGTATCTCAACCAGGATCTACTGCTTCTCATGAATCAACTCATTCCACAGACTACAGCACTGTCACTGCCTGTGAACACCCCACAAATATCAGTGGAAACAGAAAAGTTTTAATATTTAGTGGCATCCACAGTTTGGACAAAACTGGACCATATCAACTTCAAACACAGAGAAAGCCTATTGTTTTATATTTACATTCCAGCCTATGTAAAGTGGAAGTAGTTTTAGCCACATTCCTGTTTTTGTGAGGGGTCGGGGCTTTTGGCAAGAAATAAAGAGAGTTATACTCTTCACTCCTGAATGAATAACAGCATAAACCACTAATATTACAAACTAGAATCAGACATCCTGGTCAAAATGTTGCACACTGCACTTTCTACACTACAGAGTAGCAGTTTAACAACTCTGTACAGTAGATTTGACAAGATAACACAATGCCAAAAGCATACAAGAAAAGATATTACCTGGAGAGACAAAAAATACCTATTGCATTTTTCAAATATTGTAAAAATAATACTTTATGAAATCAAATCCTATCAAATATACATAATCAATTATGCTTTCCTACCTTTGCTCAAAGTATTTTGCTTGTGCTAATCCTGTTGTTATGTACTGTTAGCTTGTTTAAACCTCAAATTAGTTATGTATTACATTCAGAAACCATTTGTGTCTACGATAATAACAGTGTGCTTTGAAGCAAACACACAACTTCACCTTTTTGTATAATAACAGACTTTGTGAGAAACCATTTTACTGATTGGTTTACAGCTCTACTATAGGAAGTCCACCCAAGCACAACTTCAGCACAGTGGAAGCAGTAAATCACATACTGCATATCTTGTAGCATCATCTGCAAGTGCAATGTATCTGTCTGTGTGCAACTTTCTCCTGCACACAGGTGGAAAAGTTCATTCTACAACTAACATATTTGGCAAACAATGTTAAATGTGGCTAAATGTTGTGTATACTGACATAAATAGTTTCATGCTAAAATATATATTAGAATTACAAAATATTTTTTAACATTAAGCTTCATCACATCCAGAAGTCACATGTTCATTGATAAATAAAGGTACATTACACAAAATCCCAGACCTTTACAAGCCTAACTGTGGTTAAGTATTGATTCTGTCACATGATTGAATCTGTCGACAGTTATCGTAACCTTGCAACGTGTTTAAAGTGTGACAGTCAACGTGTACCAACAAGCTGAACTCAGGGACTACTGACTGGATTTATTAATCTGTAATTCATCTATTAATCAATTCATTTATCTATGATTTTATAAATGTGTAATTTGAAGAAAATATGCCCAAATTATGAAATTAGCTCATCACAGCCTCATTTAATAGTTTACTATGATAGTAAACAAAATATCTTTGGGTTTTTAACGACTGGTCTGACAAATGATATTTTAGGATGCTATGCTGGGCTCTTGGAACTTGTCAGGGAAATTCATGACATTTAATGGTAGATCAATGCAATCCTAGCTGAAAGCTGTGTAAAATTTCCAGCATAACACAAACATAACTTAGATGTAGTTTGAAAACAGTACAGTTTTAATTAAATCAAACTAAACTCATGTGACTGGTCTGGATATTACCTTGTCAGATGGGCTGATCGGAATTTATAGTCAAACACTGGCAACAACTATAGTTACAGTTACAATCAGTTATGTGCAAATGGCTTACATAATGCTACACATAAATCTAGAGCATTACTCATAGATCCAGAGATAACGACTATTACGGCAAGCTGATGTGTGACAGCAGAGAGAGAAAAGGATTAAGAGTGTTTTCATTAAGAAACCCAAGATACAATGTTGACAGCAGCTAACAATCCCTAATGCTTGTCGTAACTTCTCTATGAGGATGAGTAAGTGAGTGTGTGCTTTGTGGGATTTAGGAAGGCTGGGCCGAGCTGAGGTGAAATTTACAGAGCAAGAGCAAGTACAGAGTTTTGTTCTGCTGCCCTCAGGCCTAGTATCTGATACCAGGTGTGTCAGGTGTGTGTGAGTGAGTGAAAGAGAGAGAGAGAGAGAGAGAGAGGAGAAACAGGCATATTTGATCTTTCTGAAGTCATTTATTTTATTTATTTGGAGCTATTTCATTCATCCTGCGTGGTGTGCCTTCTTGGACATAAACTTTTATATACGATGTTTATAATATTTGGAAAAAAAATAAAATAAAAATGGATCTTGTAAAATTCACAGGAATACTGAGGTTCAAATTCAAGCATCACATGATGTTTGCTGATATTATTGCTTGCTGATGTAAAGTAATTCCAACTAATTTACAGAATTGTTCAGTAAATTTAATAAAAAGAAAATTCTCCAGACTTGTTTTTCTGCATAATGAGAATCATTCTTCACTTATTACACACATCTGTAGTGTACACATTCTGTTTTCACTGGTCAAGTGTGCCTTATATTTGTCCAAAAAAAAAAAGTAGTCAGGAAGCCTGTCATAATTAGCTATCTGAAGGAGAGGAAAAAAGAAAACCCTTGAATCATAAGTCAGGCTTTGTAGAATAAGTGAAACATTTAACTTTTCATTTCCACTGTCCACTTTCACAGCATTTTGACTGACAGTAATGAAACCACAGGTGTTATTAATAAGCAGAAAGGCAGGACCCTGAAACCAAAGCAGCCAATTGGAATTCAGCCATAATCATTTTTATTATTTGCACCTGCTTAAGTCCAAAAGTCTTGGCATGTTAATTAGCCAATTAAAACTCAGTGTTGAGATACTGGGGGCTCTCCTCTATCTATTTCCAGCTACCTGCGACCTGTCTGAGCATGTCCCAGGACACTGAGACACCTGCACTTGACAACTACACGTAGGTCCATGTCACCTTTATAAAGTTAATGTTAGCTCCATCAGCGACCAAGGTTGTGTAACAAAGTGCTGTAGTGTTTCACAATAGACATAGTGACAGCAGCTCTCACCTGTTGGCTCCTTCCCGCCAAGCACCTTCATGAACTGCCAAGCATAACATTACGCGTCAAGTGGCTGTCCAACAAATTAGCATGTTTCTGTCTTAACTTGTTATGGTAAAGGAAGAAATGATTCAATGAAGCTTGTTAATGTTTGTTTCAGTCGTCTTTTTCTGCGAGAGCGCCTACCTGTCAATCTCAGCTCCTGTCACTTGCTGTCACCTCCTGTTCCGGTGTGTTTGACACGCCAACAAAACTCAGCTTCACTGGTTCACAAGCGCTGACATCTCTAGCGGTTTAAATCACTTCAGCCACGGCGTGAATGAAAATTAAACGGAGTAAAAGTTGCACCAGTGCGTGCTGAATGGTGCGCCTGCACAGCAGCCCCGTCCTAAAGCCCAGCCGGGGTTTGGTTGTTGAAGCTGCTGCTGGCGTGAAGTCTGTGTTGTCTTTGTACAACACGAAGATCGTCTGTGCATCTGGCGATGCACCACTCCAGTTAGAAAAAACCTAACTGGCTAGTGTTTGCGCTTGTTCTTTTCTGCAAATTCAGTAACTAAGTTTCCGATTCGTACAATAAGAACAATTGTATTGTCAAGGACAAGTAAATATGCGTAATGGTCGCTTTACATGTAGTTATTTTGTATTATTTAGCGTTAAAGTAGGTTATAGTTTAAACTACTGGAGCTTTATGGCACATTATGTTCATGCTACACGTTTTGACATATTTGTACTTATCACACTACAGTAACAATCAGAAATATTTGTGTATTCTGTATGTGCTCACAGCACTGAGACTGTTTATCTGTTTAAGTCCTGTTTTTTTTTACCGGTGACAGAGTTTTGCAATGGTCTGTTAACACGATGACTTCAAAAATCGGCAGCAAAGTGAGAGGTCTTAATTTGTCTGCAATCTCTGGTACACATTTAGACTGTCAGCCCACTCTTAAAGGAACATACCACAATTTTGCAATATTACTGCACTTGGTGGCTGCAGCCTCTACAAACAGAGTTTAGATCTTTTGGGGGTTTGTGTAACGTATTCAAACACATTTGCATAATACATACGTGATGTCTCACCCAAAAATTCAAATACACAAAATTAGTAAGCCATCACTTCAGGAACTGTCCGATTTAACATTTGGAAAGCTTAAACCTATTATAAAACCTTTGTCTCCATCATCTGGTCAAAAGATGTCACAGCTACTGTCATGTTCTCAGCGAGGTCTGCACTGGCATGGCTTCCACCACTGAATTCATGCATTTATATCATCTTACTGCTTAATAAAAATCAAAAGCTTGCAGACACAAGGCCTCAATGTAACATGTATCTAAAATAATGGCTATTGTGGAAGTAATGGTGGTCAGATTTTTTCAATGATATAATACATTTATATTTATCTTTAACATAGACACAACTCTTCCATGGAGAAATATATAACACTCAACAGTTTGTGATGCGATTGTTTATTGCAGCAAAAACACAAAGCTAAGAAATACAGTCTGAGAAAAAAAAAAAATGCACATCGTTATTTTAACAATTTCCAAACATTGTTTAACCAAGTTATCCAAATTTTGAAAGCCCTCCAAGTAAATAAAGACCAGTTTTGCACATCCTCATAGTGAAGAGATGTGCAGATTTACTTTAATTGACTTACTGGTATTAAAAAGAAAAACTCCAGCATAATGTATGCCTCGCTCAGTTTAATCATTGACACTCTGAATGTGTTGCTACTGAACAAAAAAAACATTTATACGGAGGCAGTGGTTTTCATAACAACATTTTTGAAAATAAGGGATAAGTGCAGCATAGCACATTAGCTGAAGAGGACCACATTAACTATTGTAACATTCACATTGTAATTTTTAAATCCACTTACATTATACCATGTTTCATTCTTCCTGTAATTTATAAATGTGCTGTAGCATAACTGGCCTTTACATAAGTAACTTCTGATTGTAGCAGACAACAGGTGGAAAAAAAGAAAAATGGAAATATCAAAACTAAACTAAAGCCAAATATATACCACCATCCAAAACTGAAGTAACATATATAGAAACTTTGCTCTATAATTGCAGTCATGAAATAAACAAGGCACAAGGAAATCTCTTCAACAACAATGAACGAACACATCTAAGAAGATACAATGTACTTTCACACAGACTGAATCATTAACAACTATATCTATCATCCAGAGGTGGGATCTTTTCTGGAAATGCTGAAACCACAGTGAACCCAAACATGTTTTCTTCAAAGCAAAAGACCTTCCAAATCAGTTCCATATGCAGCCCAAAGGAGACATTAGAATAAAATGAGGGAAAGAACTGAAACCCATAACAGATTTAAAAACATGCAGCATCTTTACACTGTTAATAAGACAGGTGGGAAATATTTTTCATGAGAGTGAGCAGAAGCTGCAGGCTGTTTTCTGTCTGGGAGGAAACTACAGAGGTACAATGAAGATAAAAGCATGGAAACGTCACAGAAGGGATCGAAAGATGCAGACAACATGTGCATTAAGGGGAAATGTAATTTATATATACACACATTATGGGAAACACTGTTCCCGATAATAAAAACATCCACCCCTACAGTGAAATATGGAGGGCACTGCCTCCGATAAAGACACACACACTGGTAGGCAAAAACTACCTTCTGGTTTCACATTATGAAAGACACTGCTCCCGATAATGCAGTGAGGATGAGAAGTGTACATGTACCAAGGGACCAGTATGAGACATTCAGAGGTGCTCAGTAAACACTGTGAGGTGTCTTATGTGATCTGGTCTTGATAAAAGACAAGTCCAGTGTCAGTTAAGGGGAAAAATTAACATTAGAGTTGCGCAGTTTTCTGATAAGTGCCTGGTTGTTGTATGTTTCATTACTGCACGTCAGTCAACATGTACACTTCTTTTAGCAGATGCTGCTTTTGTTATTTCGACAGTATAACTGTCATAATTATGGAAGGCACTGCTCCCGATAATTACACATTTATTTATAAAAGGCGATAAAAAAACTATTTATAGTGAACCCTGCCACTGATAAATAAATTACAAAATAAATAGACGTACGGTTTCTGTTTCAGTGCCACATGATTAGAGACCTCCTCCCTTGGGTTTTGAAAGGAATATTTGTTCTCATGTCAGGAGGTGGATGATTCAGATCTTTAATTCTATTTTCTTTTATTGTTGCATGTAATTAGGACTTTTCTTGAAAGATTAATGCAGCTCAAACGTTGGACGGTGCAAATTCATCTTCAGTCCTTTCAGCAACATCTGAATCTCTGACAATGAGCCAAGTAGCACATTTCAGCACAGTATGAAATTTTAGCTACCAACATGAACCAGCTCAGCCTACAGCAGCAGTGGAAATACTAGCAGTTCTGAATCATATTAATCATGATTAAAAAGAAAATGGCCATTCGCTTATTATAAGTCATATTGCCTTTTTTGTTTTATTCATCTCTGAGCTGGAAAACAATTACGACCTGATACTGTGCTGAAAGAAGCGTAACTTACACTACCTTCAGCTCTTTCATATGGTAACACCCATGTATGTAGATATGGCGCACAACATGGGCGTTAGAAGGTAGTTGTTATTAGCACCAAAGTACTTAAAGTACTAAGAACCACGTGGAAAAAATTAGAGAATTATTCTTTCCAGTGTGGGAACAAAAATGACCTGCTGAATTCTTTTTTTTTTTTTTTTTTAAGAGAAAGGCTCAAGTACATTTTATCATTAATGTTTAACTTTATGGAGAAAGGGGACGAGGCAGCTTATATTTGTGTCAAATTATGGAACACAACTGATTATAGGGGATACTATCAGAAGAAGCTCCACTTTTATCATTTTCAAAATCAGGCAAATTTAAAACGCTGCCTACCTGTGACTGTATCAGCTTACTGGTTTTCAAACCGCCAGCAGTGTTAAAAGGCCAAACCATGAACAAAGGAGGGAGGAGGGGAAAACTACATTTTAAATTTCATTATCCAAAGACCAGATGTCCCCTGCTAGTGAGTTGGCACAGCCCTGAAGGGTCCAGGTCGCCAGGGCAAACTGGTTTCTGAACTGCTCTGCGTCTGCGTCAGGGTTGTTGTTCCTCAGGGCCAGGAGGTGGTCAGACAGACCCTGAAGTGTGTGGGGTCCAGAGCCTAGCAGAATGTGGCGGAAAGGATTGTCCCTCGGAGACACATAGGGTGACAGCAAGTTCCTTTCCACCTATGAAAACAAGGAGAACACAAGACAATGGAGAGTGTGACAGCGTGTGGAGGCCTACAGATTACCAAGCCACAGTGCAATTACTGCAGTTTTCACAGAAATTATGCAATTTTACTTTGTCGTAATGCCTTAACTATTAAACCAAATACCTCTAGTTATTTTGTTTAAAAAACAAGCAAAAACATGATAATTATCAAAACACCTCAATATTTAGACTGTGACTTGATCACACTGCACCAAGATCTTAACAATAAGCCCTAAACTGTACAGCTCTTACTGTCATGATGCGGTCATTGATGATGCGGCACATCTCGATATCTTCCAGATCGCTGTTCTCGATATCTCCTGCCAGACTACGAGAGGCACGGCTGTATGAGCCAGAGGCCGAGATCAACCACTGCACTGTCAGGGCCTTGGGCAACAGCTGGGGCTGCATCTGGAAGCACACAACATCCACAGGGGTAAATTAGGGCTCTGAATAATCTAAACGAAAGTTAATGTGCATCTTCTGGGCACACTTTATTATATATAATCAGTCTGTCATGCATGTCACGTTATCTGTGCTTTCTTCAACAACTTGTCTTCAAATTAAATAAATAAATACATACATCCAACCTTAGTTTAGATACTCACCCTCTGAACATTCTTGACTTTCTGATTGATCTGAGCCACACGAGCACGTATAATCTTGTCATATTTTGCCAGGTCCATTCTCAACAGATGATCATGGACCAGCCTCAGTGCTATATGACCTGCAAACTGTGCGGCTATTTGAGTCAGCTGAGGAACCTGGTTACTCGTGATCACGTTCAGCTTCTCCCGGGTGTCCAGCACTGTTCCAGAGTACTGGTAGTCCTGAGAGGGCAAAACAAGATTTGCTCAGAATTACAGTTCTAAAAGACACTGTACATCAAGACGGACAAAACTTTGACATAATGGCTAAATGGAAAAGGTTTTCTGGTTATTGGTTTAAAAACATTTATATAACTTCTACTTACCAATTCATCAGAGGTCAATCTAAATGAGATTGAGGGAATCCCAGAAAAAGCCAAGAAAGGATACGCAGCACTGTCAATTTTCAGCGGCTCCAACCTGAATAAAAACAAGATTAAATAGTGAAACTTTGCCAAACACGAGCATGACAACTAGTCTACACATTCCAGCTGTAGATATATTGGTGAAAAAACACTGAATGTCATGGACATGTACACTATGTCTACTGTATGTCTGAGGTCATAGTGGGTGGTGGAATCATACTAGATTGTATTACATTAAGGTGTTTCTAATGTTTTGGTCACACTATTTACATAAATGATGGGGCCAAAACATTAGAAAAACCTCTTAATATAACGCACTCTGGTACGGCAAGTCCACCACATAACGTAAAAATAGAATTTGTGGCAGTGCTACTGCTGCTGGATTGCATTAAATTGTACAGGTGTACTGATAAAGTGCCCTCTGAGTGTATTAATACTGACATTATCAATGTGAATGCAACATCCTGGTCACACTTACACATTTGATTCCCAGTTGGCAACTGTTAATTGTGAAAACAGGGATGCATCCTTGTTTAGAGCGCTCACCTGTGGAGAATATAATTTTATTGACAACAAAATGACAAACGAAGAGCATAAGAACTGTGAACAACTACAAGCAACACAGCAGGCTTGTATTAAATGTCCAGGTGACACTGTGCTGTTGTGGTTTTACCTCTTTGATTGTGCTTCCAATCAGGCTGTGCAGCAGGGGACTCGCTGCTACTTTAAATTTACTCCGACCTGGAGAAGAAGACATATTCATTATGACAATCTCATTCTGATATAGTAGGTGTAACAGTACGAAATCTGTCTGTTTTTTGGCCACTTAAGGACAACAGAAACAAGACGTGAACACAATATTGGTGTTTTTATTATCTTCTGATGTTGATATTACAACCTTTATGCAGAGGGCAGCTTATTTACACAAACAGGCAGATCTGTAGCAATGTTGTCATCCATTTGGAGGAGTTGCATTTCTGGCAACCAGACAAACCAAACAAAGTCCAATATTTATTCTGTTTTTAGTCTGTACTGCACAGGAACTCCTCAAGGGAAATGTTTGGCTCTTTAGCTGCTAAATGCTAGACTATGTTCATACATTAGGTGGTGTGAAGCAGGCACTGTACAGAGGGACTAACTGTGAACCAAAACATCAAAGTTGCAGGCCAGAGAGGCAAACAATGAGCTGAAACTAGTTACGAAAAGGTTGATAAAGGTGATAATGCTATAGGCTCATCATAACAAGCCACCCATATCATGTTGCCATGTTGTTTTCACATTGTCATTATTAATATATTAACATTGACACTGACAGCTACTTCAATTATTTAATGGCCTAATCTAAAGATCAGCAACGGCAATAAATACCTGTTACAATTCCATCCAGGTTGATGTAGGAAAAGGCTTTCATGCTCAGAGAAGAAAGATAACCCTGGACAAACAAAACATCAAATGACTAAGTTAAGGAAGAGTACAAACACCAACCAGCAAAAATTACTCCACAAATGCAGCTATCAAGAAAATCTATTACAAAATCACTTCTGCAGTTCTTACCTCCAACCACTCGGTGGCGCCAACACTTCCATATTCTCCAGCACTCCAACTAGCAAACACAATGCTCCTCCTTGGTTTGAATCCTTCTGTCAAAGCAGATAACAAATGCATATTAACAAAAAGAGCAGAGCTCTCACTCAGCAGAGTTTGAATAAATATAATCAAAGCTTTCTTTATTCCCTTTCATACATACAATATAGTCATACATTAAAAACTAAACATCAGAGACTACTCAAGACTCACCATTCTTCACCATGTCTGAGATGGAACGAGCCAACTCAACAAGAACACTGGTCCCAACAGTTGAAGCAGCAAAACCTGGACCCCATGCATCCCTCTGGGCACCAATAACCACATACCGATCTTAAAAGGAGGATTAAAAAAAAACATAAGACCTTCATCTCTCATGTTCTTTTCATTAAATCAAATTCCTCATCACAGTACATCTCATTACATAAAAATGTAATTGTACCTGCATCCACAAAGCCTTTGATGACTCCAAAGACATTATTTATCTTTTTCTCTGTAAGAACATTATTAACCTCCACAGTAATAACATTTCTCTCGTCTCCCAGGCTGCCGTAGATTTTCCACAAATCTGGAATATTCTGACCACCCAGCTGCCTGTGAGATGCAATTAAAACATTGACACTGTAAGCAACTGCAGGGACAATCTCAGCGTGAGAAAATATTTAAAGTAGAGATGAGGCACTATATTTTGAGCTGTACTAATCTTTCGGATGATCCATACCGCAGAATGGTGGTAGCCAAGCCTTTTGTGATAGTCTGGGCCACGATTGTGGGCAGGCCTGAAGACTGGACAGGAGGAAACTGGGTGTGGTTGAAGGAGGGAAAACCTGGGGTGTAGGGATCCCCTGAACCCATGTGGACCTGTGAGAGAAAGTTGTACAAAATGTGTCCAACAGCTATGATTTGATAGTTACATTTTAAATGCTTTTGTCTACTTTGGACTTATACATAATGGATGTCTCCCTGAGCAAAACCTATGTTTTAACTAAAAACTAAACTAAACGTCAAATTAGTTTAAATACATTATCAGGCTGTCTTCTCTGAAATTCATGTTCCACTTTGTTCTGATATAAAGGCTAGCGAAACACAGGTGACCTCTCGGCAATAAACTGCCCAATTGCACCTAGAAAACTACCTTGCTGTTTGATCATTTTATATCTTAATTACACTGAACAAACTGTCCACACACATGTCCAAAGAGCGGGATGGCGTCTCCGATAGAGTCATCAGTGGTGTCTGGGTAGATCAATACAGCAGAAGCATTTCTTTTGGCAGCATTGGCTACCTGAAAGCAAGCAGAAAAAAAAAAAAGGTACCGGAAAGGACCTTTTCACTTATTGTTGCCAAATAAAAAAATCGTATACATTAGCAGGACTGAGCAGAAAAATAAGAGTAAAGTTTGTAATATTATATATGGCTCATACTAAACCACCCACCTTCTCAGCAAAGCTGATTTTACCAGCTCTGACCAGCACAACCCTGCCATTCAGGTTGATGTTCTTGTCCTGCAGCAAACTTAAGTCACTTTCCTCCCCAAAATGTGCATACACAACCGCACCCTGAGGAGAGAAAAAAATGTTACATTTTTTTCTATTTACTTTTTAAAAAATGATCATATTCATTTAGTTTGTAGATTACCATTACTGTTCCATTGGCACTGTAGGACAGGAAGCCATCAGGGCGATACTCGTTCCCTTTGAAAACAATTTTGTTGGTGCCAGAAGCTGGGGGGTCCTGAACCTTAACAAAGTGCTCATTGGTCCAAGTGTTCATGCCGTATTCTTTAAATTTCTTGAGTACCTTGTTCCCCAGATCTTCATCGCCAGGCGAACCAGCCCGGTGGCTGGGACTGGCAAAATCACTAAAAAAAGAGAAAAAAAGACAATGGACCATAGAGAGGAAATAAATAGTCATTTTGGAATAAGCCAAACACTGAATTGTAGCAGATTCAATAGGCTGTGTGCAGGGTTCACATTTACCTGAAGGCAGATTCAAATTTGGATGGACTGAGTTTTTGAGCGAGGACTTTCTTGACAGTGTCCCAGTCCATGAGGGGAGCAGCACCTGTCTCATGAGGAAGAGGGTCTGCAAAAGGGAGCGCCAAGGACGGACAGCTAGGAGCCGAGTCCTTCTTCCGATGTACCAGGTAGCCAATCAGGTACCCTGAAGGCAGCAATGATTCCGAATAAGCAACAGCCAGAGACAGGCAGGGACAACAGCAGTGACAAGAGAGAACCGGGCACAGATACTATACCTATATATACACACTAATACACAGTATTTTGAAATGCATACCAACTACTCATTATGACTAGTGTAGAGCATGTGAACTTTTCTCATACCCACTTAAATACATTTCACTGGATAAGAGTGTATATTTTATTTTTTATTGTGCGCGTTTGTTTTTATGTTTTTTACATGGCATGCACAAATGTGCTCCACAAATAAATGTGCCTTACACCAATTATTTCATGCCAAAGTTCATCTGGTCTCTTACCAATGATGAAGATGAGGAGAATGGTGGCTGCCATGAAGCAGAGGTTCTTGGGTGTGCGTCCAAACCTTTGAGCCACATACGGTTTGCGATTGGAGTTGTGATTGAGGTGGTCTCCCACTCCATTTCCCCCAACTTCCTCATCTATGTCGGACGACAGCTTCATCTCTACCTGGCTGTTGTCCCCTTCCATGTTCTGAGTCAAATTGAAACGTGTGTAGGAGTGCGGCTCCCCGTTGAACTGACGCCAGAAAAGTTGAGGAAAAAAAAAAAAATACTGTTTTATTACATATACACATACACACACACACAATAGCTTTAGTCTTTAGAGTAGACCTCAAGTATTTGGACAGTTTATTACATCTCACTTAAATTTCAGTACGTTTACATCGTTTTGAGAGAACTGTATGTGAGATTTAGATTTTAGATTAGGGTTAATAAGTGGTAGCTAATAGTGGTGGCTAAGATATTAATAAACCATTGTTAATGTCTATTTGATCAGTAATAAGGACAGTGTTCAAGTTGTCAGGTTGTGGAGCAAGAACAATGAATGTCAAGCAAAAGTAGAACAAAAAGTACTTACTTTCTGATTGAAATTGAAAATGAGCACTATGTAGTTGTGCTTTCAACCACTCCCAGTTTCCATAACATATCAATATATTTCAATAAAAATTAGCTTTCAAAAAATGTAATAAATTTAACAAATGTTTGTATATGTGGTGGGTAAGAGAAAACCCCAAAACAAGTATTTAGAAATTTTAATATTTCCAAAAATGGAGTATTTGTGTAACATTTTGTTATTTGTGTGACAAAAATCATGAAGTAATTGAACATTGGTGGAACCAGGACACTATGGTCTCATTTTAAGTCTCTCCTGTACACCTGTAACCTATTTTTAGTGTATAATTATTTGATATTCTATTTTAAACCATGCAAGGCATTGCATGGATATTTTTGACTTTATACTGACACATGTTGTTTAGATTTTTTTTATTGCTCAATTGTATGCCTTGTGTTTAGTGGGTTTGTGATAAATAAAAAAATGCCAATTTAGTCCATTGTGGAAATTTATTTTCAGTCTGCACAGTTTAATCTACATACCAGAGTATACTGCTTGCATGCATGTTATGTTAGTAAGTCATCAGCTCTGCAAGTTGCAGAGTTAGTAACTCAATGATTTAGGTTTTCCAGTACAATAAGATCATGTCTGCATTTGTTTAGTTCAGGAAGTATGCTGCTGGAAAGCAGCCAAGGAATTTCACAACCTGACAACACAAAAGACTATTATTATTATTATTATTATTATTATTATTATTATTATTATTATTATTATTATTATTATTAATAAAAGACTAAAATGACTTCCTTAAAATATATTTAGTTACAGAAATGCATTTAGGATTTTAAAAGCAGTTAGTTCTACACATAAATAACAATAACACAACAATAATACTTTAATCTCCTTGGGGAGATTCTTGTGGACCTTAAGGCATCAAGGGTTCAGAGTCTACCGTCTTGTCCAGGGACACTTCGACATGTGGCCGGGAATCAGGGATAACCAAGTCACAACCAACCAACTCTGGGGTTCGTATACAATTAACACTACTTTCTACTTCAAATTAATTTTTAAAATAACAATTTGACAGGTTCTTTTGACAAACAATTCAGTTTTGATGAAAAGTATTTATTCACACGATGAAAAATGAAAAAAGATCAATTATGAAATTAGGCTATTTATAATGACATTTCAGACGTGGCAACAATACCTTTCTATTAAAAGGAGGCAGAATTCCTTAAAGCAAAGCTGGTTAGTGGAGGATTCAAGTTGCAACAGTACAGTTACAATACTCACAATTTTGGATATCGTTGACCTTGCCTGGTCCATTTCTGCTGCACCCGGTTTTAAAAAGAAGCAAAAATAAACATGGACACTGTAGACTTGGTGATTATAAATAAATTATTTTACAAAGACACATTCAAGTTTGCAAAACATGAGATTCAAAAGACTTCAGGTGGAGTTCTTCTTAAGGACTTTAATTCCCTTTGTACAGTGCGTTTCTGTTACTGTTTCACTTGTGGGAACATTGAGGTGTCCAAAGAATACATCCCACCTCTTGCTCAAATATCCTTTGCTGCTAACTAGAAAGACGGCCCTGTTTCTAGACACAAAAGACTAGTGTCCTGCACAGGTCAGCACAGACTCAATGCCTCCATCTCCAGAAGAGCACAATAACAGAATAACTAGCTTCCCCACTAACTTCAGTTCAAATCACGAGCCAAACAAAGCAACGTTTCGACTTAAGAGAAAAACAAGATCTGAAATGCAAACCTTTTGTATATTTTCTTATACATTATAATCCACAACTTGTGGAGTCATGCACTTGATCATCTTCACGAGGTTTGTGTTTGAGTAACCACTGTGACATTTTTGTGAATCCATGTGAATACAACGCTCAGAGGGTTCTAACTAGGGTTGGGACCATGTGTGAGTATAAGTGTACATGCTGGCCATATCATAATCATTGCAATGGCAATGACATGAATTACTAGACTGTATTTAAATTTTCTCTTGTATTTGGAAATGTACAAGACAAAGAAAAATGGACCTGTGAAGTTCAAACCATAACCATAATGTTTTCCAGTTTCAAGTGTAAATTACCTATGACAAACATGTACTGAAAGGGGTGTTTTATTGAGTGATTATCAAACATATGTGGGAAATAAAACTGTTTTAACTCATCTGGCTTTCCATACTCAGCTCAAAAAACATTTTTCAATAAAAACTGTTTTGTTTTTGCAACAACATTTAACTTGTTCTTTGGGAAATTACTCAACTTTTGCTAAACAAAACAATTAAAAAACTCATCACTTCCTTGTTCACTAGAAAAGCACAGTAGTGGGAAGGTCTATGGTTTTTATTCAAGTATAGTTTATATACAATTCAAGAACAGAGGCAGTATAAAGTGACTGTTTCTACAACAATACAAACTGAACAATGTAGAAAACACAAATGTGGCTTGATAGACCTAGTCTAATAGAGAACAAGGCATTATAGTAGACAAAATGTTATGTAACCAGTATAGATTAGCTGCAGGGGCCTCTTAATATGGTACAGCTTACTTTCTTTAAACTGTATTCTTAAATATACATTGTGTAGGGATAAAAATCTGTGCTGCACAATTTATATTTTTGGGACTTGTCTGCAGCAATCGTGTCACCCTTATGAACGCAAATCAACGGATATATTTCAATTCAAAGCAATAACAAATTACTTACATAGGTGATATATAATAATACAGTAAGAAAAATGTGCTTCTATGCAGAACTAGCTGTATTTTATATAGTTCCATCTTAAACAGAAGCATAGAAACTCTTGAACTGTAATCCCAGTTCTGTGGAACGGACTGGATGATGTGACCAAGAGTGCTATCACAGAGATCCCCAACCACCCGGCCACGGGCCGGTACCGGGCCGCACAGAAATAAAAAATATTTTATTTCCGTTTTCACACGACAGTCTTATTTTGAAACAATCAGTCTTATTTTGAAAAACCGGATTCTCTGCCCTCAGCTCCTCTTAATGCGCTCCGTTTGTAAACATGCCTGGTGCATTGAGCATGTCCGTGCGGCAAGAGGGTCAATTGCTGGAGACTGCAAATGACGGTGGCCTTAAAAGTAAGTTTGAGACGATCTCTGTATAACCCACCAGCGTTTTAATCGCCACAAAAGAGATCGGCTTTTCAATTCAACCGCAAAAATTCTTGCCTGTTGCGATTATGATTTGTACTGTGCAGCCAAAAGGCACAGAAAAACTTATGCGTGAGGAGAACTGTGTGGGTAAATGCCATGGGGACACGAACTCTCAGGCAAGCAGGCGGGCGGGCAGGTCTGTCCTAATTTGAAGCGCCAAAGCATGGCCTTGCTGAACTCCCCACAACATAGATAAAAGGCCTAACCTTGTACTCAAGTATATTTCAATACAGCAAATGAGAAAGCAGACATAGTGGAACCTGGCCATACCATAACTTAGCTCAGAAAACACTGGCTATTCTAGGCAGTGAGCATGACTTGGCTTGAGACAGACTCAGGACTGACCTCTAAAACAGCACTACCCTAGCTATAAAGGCCACTAACCAAGTTAAGTAGTTTAGAACCAAAAAAAGTTAGCAGCCTCAAATATTCTTACTCCCACCCTGCTTTGCAACACAACCTAAAGGGTACCAACTGATAAACTGGTATCAAGTCAGGATTAGCTGCTTTGTAAAGCTAATTGATCTGTAAAGGTGGGCAGAGCTATGTCTATAATCTTACATACCGAACATACCAGGCCTGAGCAGAGCTAATGCTATAATCAGATTAGCGACTCTTTTAGGTGAGAGACCTATGGAAATTAGCAATGCAACATAAGAAAATTAGTAATTCATATGTATACACACGAATATGCACAAACCACTTTAGCACCACACTAACAATCCCACTAAAAAGTGATGTGAGCATGTGCATCACGTCCTTGATGAGGTCCATTTTTTTGTATCAGTCTCTGAACCACGACTCAGAGGCACAACTGGTATCTCCATTTTTTTTAAATGTAGGCATGTGTGTGCAACAGAGATAGTAAGAGCAAACTTGAGACACACCCTTCTGGGAAGGACACAAAGGCATGGACTGGTAAAAAGTTCTCCTACTTAACGACAGGACAGCATGGTACCCCAGAGGTTTAACTGGATAATGCACTTGTATTCAAGGTCATTAAAATAAATCATGTGGAACAGCCTTTCACTGGGTTTTGCCAAGTCTAAAAATGCAAACCAAATTTCATAACAACTTAAAGGAAAAGGTGCACTTAAAACTTAAGGGAAAAACACTTAAGGTGCAGAGGCTATTGCTGCTATTATGCATGATTTAAGTTCAAACTCAAGGACTGCATAGCCCTGCAGACAGATTAAATATCACTGTCAGCGTGTGAAGAGTGAAATCATCTCTGGTTTCCAGGGTCAAAGATGTTGCAAAGCTTCCTCACAGAGTTCCTACTAACCGAACAAATCCATTTGAAAAGGAAAGGTACCTATTGTTTCATAAATAGTAGGTTACTGAAGCTGTGGCAAGAAGCTGTTCTCACATTACAACACCACAGTGAACTCAGCTGAGGGTCACTGAAAGCGAAGAAGTAAAAAAAAAAAAAAAAACACGCTTCTTTTATACATTAACCGAATGGATTAAACTTACATCACGTCGTTGAATCAAACCAATGAGCAAAGTTTGAACACCATTATTTCACTGTTACAGGACAATCACATGCAGTTATTTTAGACTGCTGACATGCTCATTCGACTCCAACACCACGAATTATACCACAACTACACTACATAATTATTACTATTTAGTGCAACCTTGAACATATCTGTCATTGGCATAATTGCAGGAGAGCTATCCTTATGGTGTTAAAGACCTAATCTGTCTCCTAATATACCTATACGTTACATCAGCTGTTTGTGTATATTCAGCTGTTGTTGCAATAGACACTGCTTAGCAAACATAATGTCTGTTATCACATTTCATATTATGGTATAGAGAGTGCCATCGACTAGAGACAAAACACTCCCATTACAGTAAGAGCTTTGAACACTCGGGAACTGGGAGCTTCCAATGAATGAAGTGAAAACCATTACATTTAACCAGGGGATGGAATCAGGAAATGAAAACCTTCCGAAACAATGACAATGTTTTTTTAAGTTCAGTCATGACAAAGTGGAGACAAGCTAAACCTGCTTCTTAACTACATTGTTTCACATCTGTATATGCAGGTACAAATATTTTGTGATCAAACAGACCTAAACAAACTGTTAGGAAAAGTGAACAATAGGGGAAGCAGAAGTGAGGATGTTAAAAAAAACCAGGGGGCGGGGGGGGGGGTCCAGGGCGCACAGAAGTCCTTGTGTGGTGAAACCATGTGAGAGTCACACTGGGAAAAAGGTCTGTGCAGCTCATGGGAAAATGGCCCACAAGTCAAACAGTGAAGCAGGAAAATCCCACTTTTTTTCTTAATTTGTCACATTCTGAATTACAGACATGAGCCAAAGCACAAAATGGAGCTGTATTCTTTGCAGCATAACAACCTTTTTTACTTTAACAGGCTCTGCTGATCACTTCCACAATGCCCAAGGTTTTACACCAAGCCAGGCTTGTCCCAGTTTGAGTTAATAAATTATATACTCCAATGACTACTCCTACCGCAATCAGTTTGTTTTTTTAACACTACTGCAATAAAGGACAGGCTAAAGTGTTCAGGTATACTTAAAAATACAATTAAAAAGAAGAAGAATATTCAGAACAAAGAAAAGCTGCAGCCAACAGTGCAGTTCACCTGCACTTAGTGTGAACAACGTGCTGAATGTCTGAGTCATAACCACATCTAGTTCCTGCCCTGCATTACGGTGATATAAAATCTCTGTGAGCCATTTTGAGCATAAAGAAATTCACCTTTTAGCTTCACTTACATGTGGACAGGCGGGTTGGATTACTAGAAAACCGTCTAGACTGGAGGTTACACTTATGGGTATTGACACAAAGCTTATCGGAACAGCCTGTCAAGGTCAGTAAACGGGGGACAGTGTAATGTTACCCCTGAGCAGTCAGGGTCAGAAAAGCTAACTGTATTTAACACCAGCACAGTGGAGGACTGACTGAACGTGACTAGCAGCTCTGCTCGTCATGGCGCCTTGTTACACTGGCAACGTGACAGCTGCTTCCTACCTACAGCAACGTACGGGGACGAGAGGAAACGTTTCGCAAGTGACAGGTGGAGTAACGCCAACGTACGCTTTGTATGACATGCTACTACAAGCCAGCGTTAGCGTTTCATTCACACGGTTAAAATGTAAAAAATAAAAGAGGCACTTAAAATGAGCAACGTAAAAATTAAATATGCAATACAATAAACCCCCCAGTTATTAACGCAGTTATTGTCCTGCCACAAAGCGCTGTCAGAGTACGTTAACATTTAACAGTCCTCCAGCTCCGTTTGAACTACTGTAGCTAGCTGCTGATAACAGATAAAGCTCTCACCTTCTCCACAACAAAGCTTATATGGCCTGACTTCTTCTATGACAGACTCTGACACGCGGTTCCGCTCCTTGTATCGGGTCTCTTTCAGCCGGTAGCTCTGCCCTTGGCGACCATGCTTCCAATTATACGGACATAACGACGCACACGTAAAACGTCACTTCCCTTCTCTTGGTCCCGCCCACTGCGGTTAATTTATGTCACTGCAGGAGAAAGCAAGAGATGTTTGGCTTTTCGTAAAGGTCGACTACCACGGATGTAATTTGACAAAGTCAGTATAGTTTACACATGTATGAGAAGAGTTTCAAACCACATATATTTAATGGAAAAAGCAGTGACAAGCACCCATGTACATTTTAAGCACTATGCTTAGATACTGTCCTTTGAGCTTCATGTTCACATTTCTGTTGTGTTCTGCTTACTATCTATACTTATATCTATTTGAGAAATTTTGCACTTTGGATAAAGTTACTCCAAAAAAGCATTTTCAAGGTTTAGATTTTATCTTTAATTCATCTACATGAGCAGGCATAGGTAACAAATAAACAACAGCTAAGTGGCCGTGTCTGCTCCTGAAAATGATTTTGAAGTAAAACAAAATTCTGTTGGTGTTGGATATAAGGGGATCTCCTGGTTGTTAAAAATTGTAATTCACTACATTTATTTGATGGCTTTACAGAGGGATTTATAAAGAAATATTATACACTAGTCATCAACACCACTTTGGTCATTTCAGCATTAAAATAGCCACTTCCACTTAACCCATGAGTAATAATCCTATGATATTATAGCCTATATAACAATAGAACAGTAACAGCCTTCATAATAAGTAGGCCTACTTTTTTGTTGATGCCACTAATACTTTTGCTGGAGTAAAATCCTGAATGAGAGATTATTTTTAAAATGTGGTCGCCTATTGTCACCATTGGTAAAGGATTTTAGTATTTGCATACATACATACTTGGTTCTGTGTTGTTACCTAGTACCACAGACAAACTAACTGTGCCCATAACGATCTACGAGACCCACTCTATCTTTTACATCTCATCAGACAAACTTTTTAAATTCCTATAGAAATGCTAGTATTTGAGTTTGAGAAGAAACCTATGGTTAAATTGAATGACCTTCAGCGGATCTCAGACAAATTGGCGACTTCCATCTGATGCTCACCTTGAAGCAGGAACAAACATAACACCAGTGTTCCCTGGACTGATCCACAAATCCACAAAATTCCTTCACACAGCACCTGTGAAAATACCGGCTCTAAAGGAAAGGGAATGAAGGTCTGTTTACTTTGGTCATCAGGGTGCTGAGTAAGTAAGACAGATTTTTTCCAGTTAGGTTGTCTGGGACCACTTCTGCATTACTATTAATACAGCTTAAGCTTTAAAATGCAAAGTTTGGAAACCATGTCCACATGTCACAGAAACCAGCACTGGTAAATTACTTAGAGCAAAGGCAGAGATCATTCTTTTGGGCTTTGCTCAACAGAAAACTCCACAACTCCTGCACCAACAGTTAAAAATTGAGACAATATTGATAATTGGGTTATCAAATCGCCCAATGTTATGTTCACAGAGACAGGGTTGACAAATCAGCAGCCCCTGTGATTGGGCATTTGTGGTGGGCAGAAGCAAAGCAGCCGCCACTGGTGATAACTTATTAGTAAATCATTGTAAACAGTTTTTTCCCCCTAGGTTTTGTAATCTCATATATTTGCTATCACTTTAATTATTGATTATTGAACCAAAACAGCTTTACCAAGGTTGTATTCCTTTCCCTGTAATTTGCCAGTAATGACATGTTTATGCTTGGTGCCAGGCTGCTAACATGTATTTTGTGTAAACCAGTCACTGGGTGGTCTGAGCTCAGGTTTTAATAATTTTCTCACAGTGTAATTTTCCCACATTCCAGTTCCCTTCCTGACACTGCTTTGAATCAAGTGATATGAAAGAGATGCTATTGTGGATTAAAAAAACAGGTAGCTATGTACAAAAACAATAAAGTTCACCATATGTGTTAATACCTATGATCCCTGTACGTATATCTCCTGCTGAACAGAACAGTGGACTCCATGGGGATTTAGTCCTGTCTCAGCAGTCTCACTGTCAAGGATTTAGAGCCCTGAAAGTTCAACAGCATTTTTTACAGCAAGTCGTTGTTGTAGTTTCGTGCAGTCACAGGCCAAAAAATGTGAAGTCACCATAGAGACTGTAGTCAGAAAAGTCTCTTTTGTGTAATCACAACTTGAAAGTCTGTTGTGGTCTGAGTGGTGTTAGTAAAGCAACAGGTAATAATTCGCTATCCGGGGTTGAATTGTTAACTCTCAGGCAGATATGCCGCACAGCAAGGCTAAAAGATTTCTACAGTATGTGTTGCTGCCGTTCATGGCACTGTAACTATACTCCAGTGGAGGTGATGCTGGACTTTCACTGGAAATGTGTAGAAAAAGAAACCCATGTACAACACGACCTCAGAAGGTTACAAGACAAAACCACTGTGCTGAAATGATTAAGAAATGCACATGCAAGACTTTATGCAATATATCTTACACACAGAATCCTCCTCTTCTGTGAATAAATGCTTGCATTTAACTCTTGGGTGCAGTCTCAATCAGAAGTACACAATGTGTATTTCTGTAATTTTTAATTGTTAAGCTTGTTACTGCTTGCTAAACATCAGTAGTTTATCTTTTTATCTTTTTACAGAAAACTAAACAAAATGAGCTTAATAATAATGTAATGTAATGCAATGTTATGCAATGCTGCCAACAAACCTCACTCTGATCTCAGAGAAATGTTGGAGGAGCGCAGAGAAAGAAAGTCTTCCGTTTTTCATAAGGCTGCTAAACCTGTGTAAAAATGGCTTTAACTTTCAAATCTGTTTGTTTCTGAGGGCAAGACTATTATGAGCTCAGGCATTTCAGGATGTAAACTCAGCTGTGGCAATCCACTCTTTGAGAAAAGCAAATGACGGGGACAGCTAGACTTATAATCTTTTCTCAAAACCCTGGGATCTGAGATTGTTAATAATACCTTATGTAGTATGGATTCATATACGGTATACAATTACAATTACATGATTGAAAAAGCCCCTGTGAAAAAGATGAGTTTGTATTCTTTGTCTTCCTACCATGCTCAGTTAAATCTGAAACTGTCGGTGATTGGATCTGCAGGTGTTGCGGTACATAACTGAGGAAGTGAAAATAGAGCAACCACTGAACTATCTTATCTATTTCTGCCCACATGTTAGTTTCAGGGTATCACTTTTGATGCTTAGACATTTATTAGATAAAATTCCAAGCAAAGCAGTTGTTCATGGGCTAATGACTGACATGATTCAATTCAGAGTGACTCAAAATAAAATTAAAACATTAAAATTTCTTGTTACCTTGGAGTCCTCTCTGAACTTGGGAGGTTTTTCTTTCCTACAGGAAACTACGATTCTGCAGCTGCTGGCTCGGAAAGTTCTACACAGCCACAACACACACCTGCAAAGAGGAGCCAGACCAAACCAAACCAAGACTTATGAACCCTGTGGAAAATCTGCTGTTTTCTTTAACTACGCATGTAGCCATGCACAGACAAAACCAGCCCTGACCGGTATGTTTGATGAAAGTAAATTATCACTGTAAATGCAATTTTAAATAGTGACACCAGTGCACAGAATCTGGAAGCTGCCCACCAGCGTATGTCTGATTTACAGAAATAAAAGCTGACACACACTCTTTAGTATGAAGACATACACACACTCTTTCACTTCGAGGCCGCCTTTTTCACTTGAATAGTATCTTCACGTGTCATGTTCCCTCAGCAACAGCAGCGCATCACTTTCCAGGAAAAGATATCCTTATCACAGTCCCACCCATCAGCTCTATAGGGGGAAACTAGAGATACTACAATTTACTGATTGGGACAACAGCACAATCAGCCGTCAGCACACTGTACACCTGTGAGGAACAATGTGACGTGACAGCTGGAATCAACAATTCTGCAACATGGAGACGTTCTCCTGTAGTAGAATTGACACTTGATGTCATGGCGCAGGTCCAGGATGTATTAAAGAAATGATTTTAAGTCATTCTAGTAAAAATATAGGAGGAAGTAGTGAATGTTATTCTAACAATAAAGCAGAAGTATATAAAGGCATCTCAGTATATTTATTCCATTCTTGGCACACATGAATAAAATAAGATAAAGAGGAACATAGGTGAAAGGGGGATGCACAAAGATCATGCACGTCCACTGGGTTCCCAAAACCCAACTGCCTTTAGTACATGTCCTCTTAAAATATTTGCGCTAAAATGTTGACATAAAAGCAGCTGTCGCTCACACTGTGCCGAGACTACTAGACTACTATGGATGATGCAATTCACACCCTGGATGAGGGCAGCCCGGGTCTTGGGGTTGGGTCAAACAGTTTTTTGCATTTTCGATGTGCTGAGGACAAACGATAACACTATCTGTTGCAAAACAGAGCCAAACTTATGCACACAAGGTTTGGCGCCACAAGACTGGCATCTTTGGTTACGTAATGAAACACTGAATTTAGGACAGAAGTGAACAGTCAAACTTTAAATATTTGTACTTGTTGTGTTTAGCCTGAGCCACTGGTGTTGTGTCACTTCACTTACATGGATCAAATCAAGAGCTTTTCTGAATTTCCCCTTGTGCAAGTCTTGTCTGATTATAATATACATTTGATCAAGTCCACTAATGATGATCCTGTTTCTCACCATGCACCAACAGGAGCTCTTAAGCTACTGTCCCATACAGTAAATTTAAAGTACAGTCAGATACATGTCATGTTGTACTTTGAAAAAATGTAAATTATATTCTGAAACAAAAACCTGTCCATGTGAAAGCTGATGAACAGTGACCACAAGTGGTCGGTATAAAGAACAACACCAATAATGAAGTAAAAAAATATTTATTGGACAAACATGTTAGTCTCACAGACTTTCTTAGAAGCAAATGTTCTTAACAACATCATAAAACACAACTCTCATACATACATTAGTTCGACAACAATGCGCACAATCCATCACTCACACACATCTGCAAACAAGTTGGACATTATTTCTTTCAGTGGCTGGGTCGGAAGGGAAACGGCATCCCTGCGATGAAAGACTGAGCGGGGAACTGAGGGTGAGAGGACGAGTGTGTGGCAAGAGGTGTGTGTGGGGTGTGTGCAGGATGTGTGGGGTGTGAGGCGATAGGGGAATGAGCTGCGTGGGGGCTGAAGGCCAGCGGAGGAGTGTGGATGTTGTTGTAGTACATCACCGGGCCTGACAACACCAACTGCAGCAAACTGGAGACACAAAAAAAAGTGAGGACACAGAAGAAAAATCTGTTAAGATGGAGCACAAAGCCGTTATAAGTTGTGTTTATATACTAGAACAATGTTGCACATCATAACAAAAGTCTAAGGGTTGAAGCACATTCATCCATCAAAACTACACTTAGATTAAACAAATGTGAGTGGACTTAACCTGAACGTGTGATCCTCTTTGGCAATGTTTACTGTAAATATGTTTATGGTTCCAAAACTGATCCGACTCTGTTTTGAGTGCAGGTAACACGTCATGGCAAAGTAGCCTAGAATGATCACGTATCTCTGCAGCAGAAATCAAATGCACTTTCACCTGTTTTTCATCATGCCACACGCATTAGGCCTCAGTTTAACATTGCATATTGTGCTTTTAATGACCTTGAACAGGCACAGTAAAGACTGGCTCTTCACACAGGGATACTGATTTATCGACATTTTACCCACAGATAACACTGACATTGTTTTCATTTAATTCTTCCACCATACAGCGGTTGTTAGATCACAGCTGCCCATAAAAATAATTTAATTTGTAAATGAGAATTAGCACCACGTATTGCTTACTTGTTGTGGGGAAGGCGGGAGCAGATTGTCCTTAGGTCCTCTGTAGAGACAACATGACATATTATAAACACTCAAACAACGTGGCGTAGTGATCCAATGCAAACGACGAGCAAACAAGACAATTAATCATTTACATATTCCATCATCTCATAGCCCTGAGCAGATCTACAGAATTTAAAAATAATCCTGGCATTCATCAGTCTAAATGAAAACACAGCCATATTGACAGGAATAGAATATTTCACCTTTTATAAAATTTTCATGACAATTGCGTGATAACTGCAACTGAAAGGCAGAGTGGATGGCGGTTAACATAAAGGCATCATTTCTTGTATGAGGTGGTGCTTTTCAAAATTCTTTTTAAAGCTAAAATATTTTATAGCAGTACAGATTAGCTACATGTAAGTTAGCACACCAGTTGCACACTGCCTGTTGCTCAATATTAACTATCATGAAGTGAAGTGAATCGTCTAGTTTGGTTTGAAAATAGAGGACAGTGCTGCCAGTGGTCACAGTCGAAAGCACTAGGTAAGCTTGAGTAACTTTATGAAGGACTCTGGCAATACAGAGAATTTGGGTGTTTTCAGATTTGAAAACAACATGTACCGTACAGATTTTCTGGTTTATCAGTGGATTGTCTCTGTGACTCAAATGAAAATTATAAATGAGAGAAGCTGAGGCTACTTGTGTGTAACCTTGCCCAACCTGGCTGTTGCAGTATTTCCGAAAAGCAGAAATAAAGTTATGCGAGACAGCGGTCAATGTATATTGAATTTAAGTGTGCAACAAACTCTGACAGCTCGGAATCTGAATACAAGCATCGTTCCTATTTTTCTTTCTACTCCTGCCAGCATGGCAGCATTAACTAAAAGTGTCACCTATTGTCTGTAGTAAAGAGAGCAGTGGACAGCGACAAAACAGACATAAACAGAAACAGAGGGACATAACGCACGCAAAATGGGCTGGATATGAAAATCTACAATTAAAGCTACTATGTGCAAGTTTATGAAATCAAGAGTCTCAACACTGCACCTTGAGACAGGGACCTCTCTGCACTACTAGCAGTGCTTTTCAATGAGTCTGTGTCACAGAAGCATTTTGACAGAAACTTTACCTCACATTAATGTTGTGGAGCATGTTTCAGCTAACAAATATGACTGTTCTACTACATACTTTAGCTTTAAGATGATTTAAGATGATCTGTCTCTATGTGCTTCACA
The DNA here is from genome assembly GCA_032362345.1 of Sandelia bainsii. Lineage (NCBI taxonomy): Eukaryota > Metazoa > Chordata > Actinopteri > Anabantiformes > Anabantidae > Sandelia > Sandelia bainsii. The sequence goes on from JAUMHL010000010.1 coordinate 5,604,883, forward strand.
TGCACACACTGAGTGAGAGAGGATGAAGAAAGTTCAATAAACAAATAAACTGCCAAGGAGAAGAGGCATGCTTTCACTTTATCGCTGTTAGCTGTACTGAAGATGGTCTCAGCAGGAGCAACGCAGTATCGTTTAAGGTTAAAGACACTCGATAAGCAGTGAAGCATGACCTCAATACACATACTGAGGCTATACAGAACAAACAAGAGAGAATAACAAATAAATACAGACATAAATAAAACTATTCCCTCTTAGGAAGCAGAATTTAATTACAGGCCAGTGACTGAAACTCCTAATATCTAGCAGGAATCCTCCCTAAAATGTAATTCTCCCACTCAGTCCTTTTTACTTTCCCATCTTCTACAGTACCTTAGTACCACTTTTTCCATCTCACTTTACTGCCATAGCAAAACTCTTACCTCTTGAGCACAGCAGGGCTCCACTGGCCATGGCCACCTGCAGGGCTTGTGCCAGTCGGTCCAGGGCTAGCTGAGACAACACATGTGTTTCTGTGGATGATGTGTGTGTGTGTTTGTCTGCCTGGTCTAACAGTCGAGAAAGATCCGAGGTCAGTGCAGCCAAGGACTCCATCTGGAGTAGGGCTAGGCGACCAAAAAGCCCCTTCTCATTTAATATGTTTGGCAGAAGCATGAAGACCTAGATGGGGCAGGACATGGACAATGGCAAGGGGTAAGGCTGAATTTTCTTCGTAGTGTTCACAGTGTATGCTACAAACACAGAACTCTGAAAACACAAACCTGTAAGACACTTAAGTGGAGAGCAGAGAAGAGAGGCCCCGTTTCTGGCTCGCTCTCACTGCTGCCATTGGTTAACTCCAGCTTCTTGTCTCTCTTGTAGGCCAGTGGCGCCTTGACGCACCAGCGCACCAAGCCCCCTAATGGTGTGACCTCAAGTGAGCTGATTGGCTGGTTGCCTGAGAGGGCCGTATTTAGAAAGGTAATCAGGACGAGGCGAGGGTCATCTTGGATCCATGACACAATCATCTGGAGGAGTTCTAAAGGAGGGGTGAGCTCCTCTACATTCAGAGACACACACACACACAAGTTAAAATGACAAAACGGATGCAAGAATTTGTGGAGAACATTTGAGATTATTAAATTTGCATTGTTTGTATAAATTGTTGACATATTATATTCCTTCTGCCCGAATTATATGTTTGAACTCCTATTTTCTGAAACTCCCAGATATGACTTATTTGAGTATGTTTGTGTTATTCCACCAAAGTACCTGAGGTGAGGTCATAGAGGGTGGTGACAGCATTGATGAACTGGCAGCAGAAGCGTGGGCTGGCACCGTGGATGTTCTGCAGGGTGGGCACCGAGCCGGGCACCATACTACAGTAGTCATCTACCAGCACCTGTGCCAGGCGCACGCAGTACACACGATGTGTTCTCTGTATAACGCATGCAATACATCCACATTCAGCACACATACATCCAAACACAGAGAAGAATGAGTAGTATAGGAAAAGCGAATCTACCCAAAACACACATTTTATCAGACATCTATGTGTGTTTGAATTCTCACCTGTAACCAGGTAGCAGCACATTCCAGGATGGGAACCCTGCCCACAGCAACTGCCATGGAGACCAGCTTGCCTAAAAGTGCCATTCGGCTTTCATCTGCCTGGTTGCCTCGTAGACTGAAGAGGGCGGAGAACATAAGCTGACGGACCGTGTCACGACTCTGTTCCTGGAAACAGCTACACATGATCTCCAGCAGCTGGAGCTCCTGGAGAGCACTCATCCTCTGAAAGAACAACACAGTCATAATTTAATGGCTTTACGATCCACACTTTTGTGTTTATAGACTGTATATTGGTGCACAGGCATTTCATGTTCATATCTTACCCTGGCCGGAGCATTTCTGTCCTTGGGAGCATGCAGAATGAACTCCTCCACCAAATCCAGGGTTTTGGAGTCAACCTGAGGAGGCTGCCTCCCGGACTGCACCAGGTTACAAATGTAGATGTCCATGTGGTAAAGCAGCTCCTTGGCTGCACTCAGCACATCGCGAGGCAGCAACGACTGACGTATGTCACCCATCACCACCTGTCCCATACAAAATATGATATTATGAATCTGACATTATAAATGTGATATGCTTGTTTCAAAATATATGAACAAAAGAAAAACAACTTGTAACAAAATAGATAAATCATATATCAACAAATTATGAATCATGTGCATGTAATGATGCTGTAGACTTTGATTTACAAAACCTTGAAATAAGTTGTCTGAGAAATGCTGAAGAGGACAAAAACTATACACAACATCTAACTACAGTATAAGACAACAATGCAATGGTCTCCTGCCTGACTTGTCCATACACACAAGAAAAACAGCTGTACAGGGAACACAGACATGGGATGAGTAACTAAAAACTCGCGTTTTAACATTGCACATGAACGTATCCGTCCTACAGACTCAAGGTGCAACTCAACACTTTCCACAGCTCCACTGAGTCGGTCTCCTCCATCCTGCTACTGCTGGTGTTAGCAACTTTGGCTAAAAACAGTGATTTCCAATGCGCAACATATTGTACGCGTCTTAATTAATATTAGAGCCTTGTCAAAATAAAATGTGTATTTAATGAAGATCTTACCTCTGCAAAAAGCTCTCAATGTAGTCAACAGATTTGACGACAATGAGACTAGTGAATAGTCTCAAAACGACAACGGACCCACTTCCGGCTGCTACGGAAGCCTGCGTGGACAAAAGTTCTATCAGTGACGTTTTCGACAGGTTTCGAAGTCACTGCATGTGCAGTCTCGAAAATATACCAGCAAAGACTTTTCTTTATAGTCATCTATTAAATAGCCAAACAATGGACATCAACAACGGTGTAACTTTAGTTGACTGCTAAGTTGTGGTAACAAAAACCTTTTTTTCGAAATAAAAAAATAGAAAAAACATTGACCTACAAGGAAATAAGTGTTAACAAACCCCTTAAATTGTTAAATTGTAAAATTTTACATATTTTTTTTTATTGTAGTATAAGATTAATTACTAGTTTATTTTAAGGACTTTAAGGTTTTTTGTCTCACTATTTCCTAACAATATATTAGAGGCTCAGGCCTCCATGGGGCTATTTTATTTTCTATTATATAAGGATACGTTCGTTGTAGACAATGTCTATTTTACGAAAATTTTAAGACTTTTATTTACAATGACTTTCTCAGAATTGTTGCAGCAAGTATACTTTACATTTTTGTTAATTCGAAATCCCTATGAGTTTGTAGAACTTGTCACATTTTGTTTAATATCTCACAGCCCATATTTTGAGATTTGAGATCACTAAAGCAAACTGTAATCCCTTCTAATCTACACAGGGGCGCGCCCGGCGGCGGCCGGAGCGCCTGATGGAAAAAAAAAAAAGTGGTACACGCTCACTGTTGCGCGCTCCCGACAGCACTTCAGTTCGGTCTTGCACTTCTACCGTCCCGTCAAGGGATCCCAACCAGCCCCGCAAGATGACCATCAACACCATGGCTAAAGGAGGCTGGCACCGAGAGCAGACGGCATGTTTTCGAAAGGTAAAATGATATTCTTCTGTTTGGTTGTGTTTATATAATGTGACATGTTATACTGCAGATATAACCTTGCTTGGTACTGTTAATATGAAATGTACACAAACGTGTGCCAGTATGATAAAAGTTGAGAAAAGAATCTAATATGTGCACTGTTATTCTGGATTTTTGACTTGCACAATCCATCTGTAATTTGACTGTGTTTATATGTTGTGTGCATCTGCATGTTTGTTTGTGTGTGTGTGTGTGGCTTCCCTTGACAGATGGAAAAAGTGATTGTGGCCATGCAGGACCCTGACATGGGCATGAAGATGAGAAACCAGAGGCTCCTTATCACTGTCATTCCACACGCCATGACAGGTGCGTGTATGTGTCAGTGTGCATTAGCATCTGTGTGGACATGCACATTGCAGCTTGTGTGTGTCCCAGCGGTCATCCATAATGCAACAATGGATTTTGGAGAATACTGTGTGCTTTGCAGAGTAGACGGAGGAAGTTTGACCTCCTTTCCTGTTTCATTTCTCTGTCTGTTTTTGTGCAGGTCGTGATGTGATTGACTGGTTGATCCAGAATTATAATATCTGTGAGGAGGGTAAGAAACAGTGTTGGTGCATGCCCTGTGCATGTGATGAAGGAGTTTCAACAACTTTCTGTAATTCTCTGGCTTGATTCTCACTGGCGTGTTGTGTGTCAGTGCTAATGTGTTGCCAGGATATGGTGTTTTCTCTCAAGCTGCCGTGGTAGTGGCGTGTGTCTGTTGTGGGGTTGCTGTTTCCAGTAAACAGGAATAGGGGAGCCTCAGAGGATCTGAGTTTGATTAACCCACACGATGACCTGGGTTTGATTAGTGTCCCTGTGGAGTTTTTCACCACAGGAGACTTTACCATACCTGAACTAAATTAGAGTTTGGAAAAAAAGCATCCCATTGGTCCCTCTTGCCTTAGAGTAGACTAAAGGAGGAAAGAGTTGAGTCAGACAGCAAGCAGGGGAGCTGATTAAAATGCATTACACAGATTTTTTTGGTAGCTGTCAGTCATAAAAGAAGGGCTCTTTAATAAATGAGGAGAGACTGAAGATTGATGATTCATTTCAGCACAGGAACAAAGCCTTATATGAGAGAAAATGCAGATAAAGTGCCTGTGTTTGATTAAAAAAATACATTTTATACTATATTTTTTTTCTTTTTCACAATCAGTTTGGTCATTTTGAGAGAAACTATTCTGTAACCTGGTGTAGCTTGTCATTTACTACAAATGACAATATGTTCATGATTATATCTGAAAAAGGTTTACTGTTATCTGAATGTGTCCAAGCTTGAATAAGTAAGTTTATATGCCTGACATTTATCTAAAGAATCTATGGGACTTCTTCTTTGGTGGTTTAACAGAAGCTCTGCACCTCGGCGGTATGCTGGTGAGGTATGGATATATTTACCCTCTTAAGGAGCCAAGATCTCTTGTGTTACGGCCTGACGAGTCTCCCTACCGCTTCCAGGTCAGACAAGCATCCTTGATGTAGTATGTTCTTTCTGCATGCTTGTAGAAAACCGACCCATACTGCCTGTAGTTTTGACTAACACATTAACTTCTTGTTATACTGTCTATCCAAAGCTTTCCCCCTCACTCCACCAGCTCACCTTCTAATCTACTATCCATCCAACATTCTGTTTTGTATCTTTTTAAGACCCCCTCACCATCAATCTCTATCAGAAATTTTAAAAAGATATCACTTGTTTTTCTCAGACCCCTTACTTCTGGATTAGTACCCAGTGGCCTGCCTCAGAGCTGGACTACGGTAAGGCAAAAGTAAACTGAAAGATCACATTTTTGTCAGTAAAATAATCTTAAGCAAGATATCTTGCTTATTACTATCTGCCATCTACTGATGATTCACACTAAACACAGTGTATGCCCGACGACAGATCTCTATCTAGTCTATTTTAACTTCTTTCATTGCTATTTTTGTTTGCCTTTTTATATCCCACCAGCAATCTATTTGGCTAAAAAGAACATAAGAAAACAAGGAGAACTAATGGAATATGAAAAGGTGAGGAAAATGTGAGTGTCTACGTGACTAAAGATAGAGAGAGTGTGTCTGTTATGAAATATGAAGTAGCAATGGTGGGTTAACAGGCCTGTGTCATCATTCCTCTGCCTTCCTTTTTTTTCCTCCTCATTTTTAGGAGAGATACAGTCTATTGCACAAGAGGATCAACCACACCTGGGACTTTGTGGTGATGCAAGCCAGAGAGCAGCTCAGGTAGACTCGGACACACACATGCATCCACACACACACCAAGCACGCACGCACGCACACACACACACACACACACACAAACTTACACTGTGATTTATGTTTAGAGCATCGAAACAGAGGCGGAAGGCTGACCGCATTGTTCTAGAATGTCAGGAGCAGGCTTACTGGCTCATCAACAGACCCCCGGTATGTTCACTGTTATTGTTGTGCTCTATAGTACTGTCCTGTACTGTACATATAATATAATATAATATAATATAATATAATATAATATAATATAATATAATATAATATAATATAATATAATATAAT
>JAUMHL010000010.1:5611100-5641139 GCA_032362345.1 Sandelia bainsii
TATAATATAATATAATATAATATAATACAATATCATATAATATCATATAATATCATATAATATAATACATATGACTAAAGATAAGTGTATCACAGTATATAAAGCACTCAGAGGTCTCACTAATGTTCACCCATAACAGCTTCTGCCTCCTACATGAAATATTCAACCTATCTGGTAAAAGCCTGCGCTGACATCAAGGGGCAACTAAAGGATAGAGAGAAAAAGAAACAAAATCATCACATTCCACTTTATGTGTCACCTGAACACCGTAGCAGTTCATGTGATTCTTAGGTGGAGACAAGGATTCAGAGGGAAGGAAAAACTGGGGAGAGGGGGTGGGGTGCAGGAAGGGAAGGAGGAGTACTGCAGGGAAGAAGAGAGGGTGAAGCACAGGACAAGGGTTTGGAGGAAGGACTCCATCTTGTCTTGCCTTTATGAATTAGGGACGAGGGCATGGAGAAAAATAAAGAAAAACCTGGCAATAAAAGTCAGAGCTAGCGGAGCGGAAAGCTTAAGGACGGATAAGTGCTCGCTCGTGTGATGCTTGTCAGACACACACACATGCACACAGGCACTAAGTGACAAACATACGTAGTTATTAGTGTGCATCTGCGTGTGTATATTTTGCAGCCTGGAGCACATTATGTGTTGGACATGGGTCTGGAGAGACACAATAACTTCAGCTCACGAGTTACACTGGTCAGTGACATCATCACATTTTTTTTTACCTCCTGTTTTAAATTCCTCACTGAGTCAAATCAAATGTGATAACACGTTTGCTGTCTATCCCTTGTCTACTTGTTTTATTCGCTTTCCGTCTTTCTTGGTGCTGGAATTATTTCGAAGTAAGTGTCCAAATGTGATGCACTATACTATGGGCAATGACAGTGTATTACAATTATAAATAAAAGGTTCAAAATTTAAGGCCCATGACATAATGGCCATTTCTACTGTCCCGCATGGAGGGTGTGGCTGATGAGAACAGTCTCTAAGTAGCAGCAATTCAGAAAAAACATCCATCTGTTATTAAACAGTATATTAAACAATCACATACTGTACTTTGCTCATACATCAGAATATATCAAGGTGTAATATTTAAAGCCATTGTTTGTATTGATAAACACATATGGACACAGGGAAGCTGCTTTCTACTACTGATACGACTGTATGGATGTTCAGTATAATGCCGTCACTGTGCGACCCAATAATGACACTGTGTTTCTCTTTACAGAACTAGAACAGTGACTACTACAAAAAAGAAGTAAACATCATTTATAATTTATAAAGCTTCACTTTAGGTACATTGAGTGTATACTGTAATTCACTTGATGTGCGTATGTGTGTTCATTTGTACATCTGCTCTCTGCCTTTGTAAACAGATTGAAACCTGTAGAAGAGCCCTCGGAAGAAATCGTGTAAAGTCATCCATCTGCCTAGAAGGGTGCGTGACACTGTGATGTACACGAACATGCAGACACACACACGCACACATGTACGGATGCACAGGAGGTTTAATGGACATAATATTTCCTGAGCCTTCTCTTCTTGTACGCACCTGCATGTGCGTGCACCTAAAGCTTAGTGCTCCCACTATAAGAGCCACTAATGGATGCTTCCAGAGGCAAGTTGGAATTAGTGGCCATTAACTCTTATGATCTGGAGCACTAATACAATAATACTGTGTGTGTGTGTGTGTGTGTGTGTGTGTGCATGCCTCTGCGTTTGTGCGTGTGCAGTTTTGTGAAATACAGCGAGCAGTACCAGAACCATGATCCCATTATGCAAGGCTGCCTTCCCAGTAACCCCTGGATCTCTGATGACACTGCGCATTGGACAATGAACGCGCAAATGTGAGAGAATATACACACGCCACAGTTCACTATAGTAGTCCACACCATCAAAGGCTTCATTTAGTTTGGCTGGTTTCAGTTTTTCTAGAATTCATAAACATACTAATGGATATTTTAGTTGAACATTAACACAGTGCTCTGCATTATGTGTGCTTATGTTTACCTATCTGAGTTGTGTTTATGTCCCTGTTGTGTTTTTGTGAACAGTGTACCTGTACCGACACGTCTCCGAGTGGAGCGTTGGAGCTTCAGCTTCATGGAGCTTCTTAATGACCCCATGGGGAGGCAGGAGTTTATGACCTACCTGGAGAAAGAGTTTAGTGGTGAAGAAGAGTTGGATTCATAATACTCAATAATTTACACATACAGTAATATAGTGTTCCTTAGCATTGTCATACACGGTGTGTTCTTGTGTGTCTTTGTGATTTGGTTCGACAGTTGGACTCGGTGCAAGAAACTCATATTCATTTGTTTCACAGGTTTCACACTTGTGTGGTAGAACTGAATATAACACAATTGTTTTTATTTGATTCTCACTGTTATTAGCGTTCAGCATTTCATTATCTTCCCTGATGATATTTTCCAGTCCCAGTGGTGACAGGTGGAAGGACTGAGGTAGTGGAAAAGAAGATTAATTTCAAGACATGGTTAGTTGAGACAATGGAAAGAGTGATTTGTAGGGAGAGGCGTATGTCCAAGACAGATTTAAAGAGGGGGACAAAAGCCAGGAGAAGGATTTGTTCATCCATGCAGACATAATGTATGAAATATTGCCAGGGGCCAAGGTTTTCCACAGAGCCTAGCAATGGTATGAAAGGTTTCTCATTGCGTTTCACTTTTTTCCTTCCTTTTGTTTTATTCCCCTCCGTCCACTCTCTGTCTGTCTCTCTGCTCTCAGCGGAGAACCTGTGCTTTTGGCAGGCCTGTGAGGATATCAGACATGGAGAAAATTCCAAGATTGCAGAGAAAGTGGAAGAGGTCTACAAGTAAGTGTACAGACAAACGGGTGTGCAGCAGCTTGTACTTTTATATTCTCTATTGACTTTGTTTCTTTTGTGATTCAGAACTTTCCTGGCTCCTGGAGCTGCCCGCTGGGTCAACATCGACAGCAAGACAATGGATAAAACATTAGAGGGGATCAAACACCCACATCATTTTGTCATGGACGATGCACAAATGCACATCTACTTCCTTATGAAAAAGGTCCGACCCACAACTCCCCCATCATGGTTTGATACTTGATAACTTAAGAATGATTTGACTTTAAAGACCATACTAGTAATTTTGCATGTTTTAGGCCATTTACTACAAATCACATCATCACAGCTAACATATACTGTTTGTACAAATTGAAATGCAGTAAATGTATTAATGTTGTGTTATGCTGTCGTATATGTGTGTGTCTAGGACTCCTACCCAAGATATCTTAAGTCTGACCTCTACAAGAACATGCTGGCCAAAGCTATTGTCCCTCAGGAAACTAAGAAAAGGTGACAATGCACATTTATTACAACTTCATCTCATTTTACTTTACACCACTTTTTTTGTCACTACATTCTACTTTTTACTTCTTCTTCCCATTCCTGTTAGTGTGTTCCCCTTCATGAGACGCCAGCGGCACTCTAGTCCCTCGCCAGCTCAGGCTGTCGCCCAGGCAACGGAGGAAGACGGGCGTGCCAAGCAAACCGGGCAAGCAGGTACCAACTCTGCAGCCAGCTCCCATGTCTGATACTGGGCCAAAAGCACACGTCCGACGTGATCACCTCCGTCTCCATTGTATCTGTTGGTCACCATAGCAACCATCCAAGGAGTTCCTCTTCTTCGCTTTGTGTCGAGTCAAACTGTCTGTGTGAGAGAGCTTTTTGTTTCCACTGCTGCAACATTACCAGAGCTACGATTTCAGTGTAGAGCTTCCTCTCGGAGCACTGGTGTTAATGCATACTGTACCTCGGTAGTGTTACATCTTTCTCCCAGAGCATGACTGGAGCCCGACCCAGAGCTTTTAGTGCTACTGTTACAGCATATTCATCCTGCATCCACATCCCATCTCAGTCCAAAGACCTAGCAGTCCTCCTTTCTCTCTCTCAAGCCATCAGATCTACACTGTCTCTCATAAATAGGTTTAGGTAAAGGGGTAGTAAATAGAGAATACTAGTATGTATAATATATATATACAGTCAGAAATTTGCCTCAGCATGTCTGTGATTATCGTACAGCTTGTTTTGTTCATTCCATGCTGGAGCTTCACATTGTTGTTGGAGTTAATTTTGCTTGAGCTTGTTTTCATCCCAATAAAATGCCACAGCAACCGTCAGTGTTCAGTGTGTTGTGCTCTGCATGCTGTGAGAAACTGTGAGTATGTGTGGATCTCTGATGAGCCCTTTATTTTAAAATGTACTTCTTTTACATCTACTTACTTGTTCTGCTGTTCATTCATAGGCTTTTATGTACATTTCAAATCTGTTACATGGTTTGTTTTAGGATGTATTAAACTCCTAATGTAAACAATTAGCCACATATCAAATGTTGAAATAATTAATAGTAATATGTTCAGTAATATAATAGCTTCTTAAGCATTAAGTTCAGCAGTTATTTGCAGAAAAATAGAAAACAGAGTTGCTGTTTTCTACAGTACCCTCGTCTGCACGTTGTCTGCTACTTTGTCTGAACATCTAACAACCTTTTACTGTTTACTTCCCTCTTTTCCTCCCTTCACTGGTCCCATCGGAGATGCACTTTCTTCCATTGGACCATCTCCCTCTGCTGGGTGCATGCAGTTGAGACGTTCATACTTAATTATGCAGTTCAACCAAATAGTGATAACTCCAATAGCATTTGAGGCAGGAGCTGCAGAAATGAAAGTATCCAATATTTCTAAAGAAAAATGTCAAACATTAAAGATTATTTAGAGTAAATAAAAAAAATTGTGCAGATGAGTGTTCCAGCAAATAAAAACTATATAAATAAGACATCTACCAGGCTAGGAAGGTCTACTGGATGCTGTTGAGTTGCTTTATGGGAATTGCAGGATCCATTGTTTTCAGGTGTAGCTCATGCTGGTGATTAAAAGTCAGGATATCTCAGCCTGTGCTGCTTTAATGTTTACAATTACTTTTTCAATCTGTCTTGCAAGTCCGAAAGTTTATGAAAATGCAATACTAAATCACAGGAGAACCCACCAAAGACACGTTTACGTCTACTCACGTGCAAACCACAACGAAAAACAGTTAGAGTTGATGTGTAATCTCTAGCACTTTAGGCGTTGCAGAACGTAATATATCAAATTTACTAATGGATGTAAGCTACATATGGGTACACAAGCAAATATACCCACACACACACACACAGTGAAATGTGTATTTAAATGGTAGCACTCTACATTTGTAAGGATTATGATAATCTGCTTCTCTCTATTCCCTCATCCACTCTTGGTGCATGAGAATCTATCTGAGAAACAGACAAACAGTGTGAAACTATGTCCACATAAAAATCAATGCCAAACATGAAACCGTTTTCTCTTTGTACGACATATTTATTTTTGGTAGGCTAAATGCTGTTTGGGTTTTTAACAGACGTGCAAGTGATTGCCCAATACAAGGAAGATGAAACATACTTCTCACATTACATTTCTTCATCCGTACACACGATGAGAGCTAGTGGTAGAATGCCTTTTTGTACACCGTATGATTAACAGTCAAACACATGTGAAAAACAATATTTCAACAATGAAAGGAAAGGTATGGGGGCGTGACATCATCACACTTAAATAAAACAAAGTATGGAAAGCTTTACAGGTACAGGTGACACACATTCTCATGAAGTGCACTCATTCACAGAAAACAAGAGGCACTGGACACAGTAACGTGAAGATACATTCATTATGTGCCCATTAATACACATATGGGCTATGTACATTACATAGTGGAATCAGCTTTGTAATCATAAAAGTGCTTCAGAGCTACAACTGGTAAAGTTGTAGCGTGGGAAAGGGAATAGTGAGAGTGAAAAACATAACAGATACGACAAGATAGGACACAGTTACAACACAACCTGTATGCAAATCTTTACATGAACACAAGCTCCTGCCATGTACAGTACTCAAAGACATAGAGCTGTTTAAAGGAATGCAGAGGTACCCTGTATATAAAAATAATATATTTTAAACAGTTTCCATTATATGTTTTTACTTTTGTTAGTATTCCTTAGTGAATAACTCTGAAGATATAAAGCAAATGAATGAGGGCCACATGATTTGCTTTGGCAAAAGCTGGTAGTGCTGGGGACTGTTTGTGAAACTGCCTAGTCTACGGGGAAAAAATGAAAATACAGGAGAATACACGATGAGGAGTGTTGCAACTATAAATATAGAATATTTTTATCTCGATTACAGACTAAATATAAAGATTTAAAAGATTTCCACATTTATTATACAGTACTGTGAAAACGTCTTGGCCACCATCAGATTTGTTTTTGCAATGCATAGTGGATTGAAGGATTGAATCCCAGCCCAGACCCCAGCCCATCCCCCATACCAGGTGTGTCCTTGAGCAAGACACTCAGCGCTAGCTCCCCGGGCGCCACCTATGTTAAGTTGCAACTTAGCAACTTCTGTAGGCTAAAGTGACAAATATTGAGAGTGGAGAGGTCCAGGATAAAATTAAAAGTGGAAGACTTGTCAAAATCTGATGAGCAGTTGATGCTTCAATAGTATGAAAAAGCTTGATCAGTAAATGTGGAAGGAGACCTTTTGTTGTTCTAAAGTAAAACTGAGAAATAAATATATATGGCCATCATAGCATTGCTGGAAAAACAAATCTAAGACTTTTGCACAGTAGTGTTTTTTCGACATTCATTTCCTAGCCTAGTAAAATATGTACATGTACAATATGTACAAACTCCTGGTCATGAGGTCAAAGGTCAGGTGGTCTGATACCTGAAGGTTTTGATGTTTAAATATAAGCTGCTACACTGGACCACCTTGGAGGTTTCAGCAGGTTTCATTTGGGTGACATGTAGTGCTTGTGTGCGTTTCAGGATGTCTGTTTCCTTTATATGATCATTTGACACTTTTGGAGACAGTCTGACAGTTTAAAGTTTCAAAACTTTAGATCTGTGAGAATATAGGTCTAACTTTGATTTTAAAATGCTTTATTCAAGTTATTAGCAAATGAAGAGTAAGACATTTAAAGACATTATAAAATTCTGCCACCACCAGCAGACACCCTGTGCTTGTGTATGTATTTCTACCTTCTGTGAATGTTTGTTGCGCTGTCTAAAAATGAATACTTAGTCACATTCTTACAACATCTCTTGTCTCACTATGTGACAGTGTAGAGTTCATCCTTGCCGCTCTGACAGAGAGTGTATCCACAGACCCGGGGTCTCCAGCTCCAGCTCCAGCTCCAACTCCAGCCCCTGCTCCAGCCCAATGCCTTTCTGTTCTTCTCCTTTGGTGGCAGCATGAACACCACGCATGTGGCCACCAGGATGTGCCACAGCGAGTGTGTGTAATAGTAATTGTCCTCTGTTTCAGCAAAGATGTACAAGCAAACGCCAATAAGAGCACAAATAACCCCGGGGACCAGGTAGAAGACCCAGCGTTTCCAAGAAGGTGGGTAGCAATGTCGCTGCCGAGCCCCTCGGTAGACCTGTAAATAAAAAGCAACTGCATTCAGAAAACCTCAGCCACAGCAAGCTGACAGTTAAACAACTATCAAAATCTGAAAAACTAAAGACATTTATCTTTGTCTAGATAGAAATCAGCAACATATTCTTTACAGAACTCTTTTAGTGACATCTTACCCATGCTGTGACCATGAACAGCAGTGCACAGAGGATGGGGCCTAGCAGGTTCCACAGGCCTTTGCGGTCCAGTTGCATTGACATAGCAATCAGCAAAGCCCCTAGCATAAACAGAGTCTAGACACATAAACACACAAAGTAGTAAGAAAAAAGCAATACTGAACAATATCCTAATCCTCAGGCAAATGTGATGACAGTATTATTAAAAAAATGACAATTGTATGTGTCTTACATATTTAAATGTGTCGATGATACGAGCCATGCACAGGATGGTGACCCAGAAGGAACAGACTGACCCAAAGAAGTCACAGTATTGTAGGGTATCGTAGTCCATAATACACAGCACGGCTACACCTGGCTGGTCACATGCATGATAGAACTACAAATACAACAACAACAAAAAAACATGGAAGAAGAAGGATCAGTCTCAATGCTCGAAGATTAAACACACCACTTTGACAGTCAGTAAAAGTAGCTCTTCAATTCTCTCTGCTTTGCTTCCCTAGTTACAAAATGACTGTAGGGAAGTGACACCCACATGCGATGTCTTAGTGACCAGTCTGCTGAATGTATAACTTGAGTGTTTTTCTAAAAACTTGCTTATAACTAAAATTAACATTAATCCTGGATGCTAACAGTGCTTGCCATAGCAACAAGACCAATAATAGCAATACATAGTAAACAGATGCTAGTCGGCATTTTGACCACCTCACATGATAAATTATTGCTTTGGTAATTATTGCAGTGCTTTTAGTTAATTATTATTATCACATGGATGGAGGATGAACATAATCAAAGATTTGATTTTGGCAACCTGGTAGCATATTTACATACATTATACATAATTCAATCATGATTACATGATCACTAGAAACATCCAACATGTTTTCACTGAATTTTGTTTTGTAATGCCCAAAACGCAAAACGTATGTGCGTGTCTCAGAGTGTGAGTTACCGTGGAGAAGAACATTGTGAAGAGGTAGACGGACGCCTCAGTGACGTAGCAGCGTTTGATGGCCACTACGATGGCAGGCAGGAAGGACAGGTTGCTGAGTGTGAGCAGCAGAGTTGCAATCAGCTGATGACTATATGACTGAGCTGTAGAATTATCAGTGCACCCCCAACCACTCCATCCTGTGAGAGCACACGCACACACACAAATAGAAATAAAGGAATGACAGAAATATTATATCAATAGATACAGTAACAACGCATTTTAGTAGAATTACTTTAAAGACATTTGGGTAGTTTGTGTGTGTGTGCTTGTGTCGTACCAGCCTTGCAGACACAGGCGGCATACAGGTAGCTGTAGGATCTCAGTAGCCTACATTCACCGTATGTCCCACAGTCCTCTACACAGGCACTGATAAACACCTCTGGGACCACAGACACCACTGATGTGTTACCACAGTCACTGCTGCAAAAGCGATAGAGAACAGAAAATGATGTCAAACTAGTATTCAAAACATATATATATGTATTATATGTACATATACATATAATATATATATTCCTTAATTTAGGGAAAAGTTTTAGGGAAAGTTCTTAGAGTGATTCATCGAAATGGACAATTTCATCTCAATATCTTTCTCCAAATGTGATCATTTCTTTCCATTATAATCAACACAGACTATCATTTAGCAACTGTCAGACTGAAAGTCTTTAACCACACTAACTTAAATTTACTCGTTGAAAAATATGGATTGTTTCTATTAGTATACATTTCAAATACTGACAAATACTGTATTAAAGGTTGTGGTCGACCGATGATCTTTGGCATTTTTAATCAATCGGCGTCGTCCGATGTGTGCAATGGATAAGAAACGTCTGTAGACACATGTGCAGCCTACTCTGGGAGCATTTCACATGAAACTGTGACAGATAAGCACATAATATGAATGTGAAAAAAAGTATTTGGCTGCACCAGTGTGAGTGACCCACCAGGATGCATTTTATTAGCACTTGTGTATCTGAAAATACAGTTATGGTGTTTGTGCTGCAGCATCTCTTCTCTGTGACCGAGGGCGGAGCTCAGCTCCTCCACACAGAGCAGGCAGCAGACAAGAAAACACACTTTACTAGTACATCATTACACTAGAACATTCCATGTCTCTCAGACATTCCAGGAGTCTCACGCTTTTTAATAGCAGCTCCCTGACGCCTGCAAATTATATAAAATCTTCCAGATATCAGATTTTTCTGGTACACAGGAGTACACCACACAGCATGACCATTCCTCACAGCAGCACTAGGTTCAGGGCCAGTACAGAATGTAGGTCATGCGTGTCTCAGAAACTTAGTAGAATTCCTGTAAATAATACTAACATTTTTTTAATGCTCATTTAAGTTTGGCATTTTTATTTCTAATTTGTAACAGTTGTTGTATTTTATCAGATACAAAAAGAGGCAAAAAAACCCAACAACATCATATTGGCCCTACAAATCGTACATCGGCCTCACTTTTTTCTAAAGATCGGCATCAGCCATTAAAAACCCATAACAGTCAACCACTAATTGTAGGTATTCTGTATTTGTTACTGCACACAAATACAAACTACAACTGCTCATGTGTGTTTACCTGTTGCACGTGAGCTGCAGGGTGAGGTACCATCTTGCTGACTGTGGGAAAGGCAGCCTGACCACAGCTTTAGGAACACTGGCATTTACGTGAAGATTATATCCTCCAAACAAAGCTGCAGATACACACACACACACAATGAGAGTTTACACATTTTATTTTTATACCACAAAGTGAAGTTTCCTGCTTAGTTACATATTTCTGACTAGAAGAATTGGATCAATGTGCATCTAATTTAATATATTTATAATAATTCAGAAATAGCAGTAATTTCCAGGTGATCATGTGTAATTAAATGTGAGGAAATCATAAGTGGTCTGTGCTACCTGTGCGACAGGGTTGAGAATGGTTGAGTTCGAGGACTGGAGCCCAGGGAGACAGACAGGCCACCACATTGCTGCTGTTTCCTAGGGTTACATTAGTCTACAAACACACACATACCAAAGTAAAAAAGCATGAATGATCAAGTCTGTATTTCTAGATTCTGTATGTTTAAGTGTATACTGATTGTGTGCTACTCACAGTATTGAGTGAGAGCTGCAGGTTGAGTGTACCACCAGTGGCTTGGGTGTGCAGGGGGTAGGTGAGCAGTGTCGGGTGTGTATTTGTAACGCTGACATTGGTTCCGTTAACGGGCGTGAATCTGAGCGACAGAACATCCACTTCCTCGTAGAGCACGGGGATGCTCCACACACACGCTGACAGCAGGAAAGGTGTTAGCACCGATGCAGATTTGTTGCTAAGGGTGAGAGTGTTGGTAAACACAGAGTTGTTCCCTGGTGATGTTGAGTTGGTAAGGCTGCTGTTGCCATGGAACCTGTTGATGTCATCATCTGCTTTAAGGCCTACACTTGTTGGCTTACATCCCACTGAGGTGCACGCACAAATGCAGAATGGGAAATCATTATTGAATTAGAACAGAAAGTGCGAAACTTAAATTTAAGATACATGTTTCTGTGTTTACCTGTGTAGTTTGAGATTATATTAAAGGTTACGGTGCGGTTTTCTTGGTTGCTCTCAACAACAACTCGTAACCAGGTGTCCCAAGGTGGGTTAGAGAGAGTTGCGGAGCAGCCAGTCCCTGAGCAGTTCACTGTCACTGGGCCCTGCTGCAGAGAGACGGAGCCGAGCCTGAGGACCAGCGAACAGTTTCCACGGTCTGCTCCCCCTCCAGATGAACAGTCAGTCACAGATACAAGGAGGGAAGAGGCAAACTCTGGAACGTACAACCTAACGCATAGACAAATACATTAACTGAGCACACAACAAATAGTGGAACCACATGTAATAAAATAGTTACACATGCATGCACAAACATTTCATACTTAAGGCGTGCAGGTTTGTCAGGGGCTGCAGTCTGCTGGAGAAATGAGCCTGACTGTAAAATAGGGCTGTCCACTGCTCTCCTGATTGACAGCTGAGGCTGGAAGAAGTAGGAGCATGATGGAAAGCCCTAATAGATAAAAGGAAGACCAAAAAACATAATATGTACATATTAAGGTGCATTATTATCTTTCAACAATATTTGTATTGCACCTTTCACAGAGATCAGTACAATTCAAGGTGTTAAGAACAGTAACGAGTCAGAAGGACAAACAGCAAAACAATGGGACACTGACACACACAATATTATTAATACATTAAAGAAAAAATGCAAATACACCACTGTTTTTTCATCTTTTGAAGCAAACCATTGGTAAAAAAAACTAGGCTAAAGTTGAGATAAAGGAGAAAATAACAAGTAAGCAAATTAGAATACTGTCATTCTAATCTTGGCCTTTCAGTCTGAAACAAAATTGTTATTCAGACAAATATGATGGACTCACATGCAGTTAAAAGCAAAAAAACTAACTTCTTAAAAGCTCTCTTATCGATGATTGCAGCTATTCCAATAAGCACAATGCAGGCAGGATAAAACATTATTAGAAAAATCAAGTGACAGCAACAATAATAACACAAAGCATCTAGCAAGTACTGTACACAGCTCTATACATACTTTCTGTTCTATGCGCCCATCATCTTCAGGCAAGTGTGCAGCAATGTACCAGTCACCAGGAGCAGGGTTGGCGAGGTTAAAGGTCGTGGAGCTGTGTGACGTTACCGGCAGAGTCAAAGACAGGCAGGGGCTCCACAGTGTTGCATTGGGAAATACCAAACCTTTTGGGTTTATAACTGGAGGGGCACCCCATCGAATATGGCTAGAAAAAAGATATGAGATGAAAGAAAAACAAGGAAATGTTAAGAGAAGATTCAGCAGAGAAAATAAAGATAAGGAAAGCAAATAAAATAACACAAAGTACAAAGTCTGATCAGCCAATTAACACAGAAGTAAAGATTAAAAATAAAAAGCCATAGTAGAATGTGAACGCCTGCATGGTAAAGAACTCAGTTTCTTTATTTACATGGTGACGTTGTGCTCTCCACACTGGAGGCTGTGGCCCATGGTGACAGAGAACAGCCAGCGAGCGACAGCAGTCTCCTCTGGTATGTGAAACCTCTGCAGCCTCACGTTCCCATACCAAGCATACTTTGACAGCTTCTGAGCCGGTTTCGATGAGAGCTCTGACACAAACGTCACCTGTCCATCTGTGGGGCATAACATGTTCACCATAGGAAAATGCAATACTGGGAATTCAACTCACAATAAAATTAATTTCTTTAAGTTCTTTGTGGTCCATGTGCTAACATATTTATTTCATGGAGTGCAGTGAAGTTAGTGCTGTATATCTTACTTATATCTGTTATACAATGAATATCTAGGATTATTCTGGGACTTAATAAGTAAAAACAATTGCTGTGAGTAAAGATTATTTTCATTGTGGATTAGTCTGATTTTTTTTTTACTTAACACTTTTGTTTATAAATTGTTTGGTTACAGTTAAAACAGTCGTTGATGATTAAAACATAACAATTTTGATTATGGGTTTAATTTTCTGCCAGTGAACTTACTGATTAATCATTGCGGCTCATAAAATTACATACCATTTATTTATTGTCGCCACGTTGCTGACTGTCAAGCAGAAACACTCGAATTTGCTATGTTAAACAACAAATTAGCATTTTGTTGGAATGAAAAATACCTGATAGTTGTCAACGTGAGGCTGACAGACAATGTCTCCTTAATAATTTACTTTAAATATAAACCTAGAGTGAGATCATTTGTATTGTGCAAACTGTGCAGTTGTATTGTCTCTCTGGTATTCAGGTAACTTCAATCAGGTAGCCGTGACAGTTAGCAAACATGCTAACATTTCCTCTGACAGGTAGAAACACCTACCATCTCCTAATGTCCAAGCCGTCAGGGCAACGAAAAGGAGAGCATGTAAAAAACAAACATCCATGTTTCTTTTCCGACAGACTTAACTGTTACATTGTCTTTTCGACAACGTTTGACCACTCCGTCGTTTCGGCAAACTCGCTCTACGTTCACAAAACTTCCTTATTCCTGGGTAAATACACAACGTCACTAAAGACCACGGGTGTTACATTTAGTGCCTGTCGGAAATATTATAGCGCACCCGAGTGACGAGTTGGTACAGGGCCGTATATAAAAGAGATAATGTGCACATAACATTAAACCGACATAAACAACAGCGTTTTAATAAATTCAATGGATCATGTGAATTATGAATTTAAATAGTAGGCCACGGACAATGCGTGTGTCGTCGTGTTGAAAATACAAGATATGTGGTGAAGGCAACGCTGGCACATAGAAACACAACGAAACAGTCTCACATTAATTTTAACGTGACATGAGGTTGACATGATTACGGTTTGTTTTGCATCATTCATATCCAAAATTAAAGAAAATTCTGGTGATATTCTATTCTATGTTTACTGTTGTTCACAAATCCTAAAACCATCAATGAATTGAATCTATTAACAATTATATCCAAAGTTTTTTTTAAAAAATATTTCTCTGTACCAAATGTCAAAAACAAACAAACAAACAAAAAACACAAAAAGAGGTGACACAAGTGACATATTGTTGTGAATCCACCAATTTATGTGTATTAATCCACCGCTTTCATTATTTCCCAACAAATATTTATTCCTGTTTGAGGGACACTTGCTTAAAACTATGGAGCCCAGTGTTTTCAGGAAGTATTTGGCCTTTAAAAAAATTAAATTATAGAGACCTATTTGTGAGCCATTTTTATAATTATTTCTGTCTTGGAGATGGGCTTACTGCTGGGAGCAAGTGGCTGGGTAGGGAAGTCAGAAAGTATTGGATGTATTGCTGCACCTGTATTATAAAATTGTTGTTTTCTTTATTTGCTTTTGCTTTAAGCTCGCAGGGCCACCCTATTTAATACAATTTAATGACAATAAGAAACACTGAATAACATCAGACTTATTCTTTACATTCATTCAGCAAACACACTTCTGTGCTGTTTTGGTTAAGAGACAAGTAAGAGCAACATTAAAAACTTTTTTGTCTGGTTTATTACCAAAGTATACTGCATGTTATGCTTAGAATTGCAAACATTTTAAGCAGAGCAGTGGTATCATCTCCAGAACCATGCATTATAGCCATATAAACTCAGCTGTGTAAGATTTCAACAACACTGGATAAGAAGTAAGCATAGAAGATCTTGTCAATAATTGCAGCTAATTACAGCTATGATCATAGAAAATAAAATCCAAAATGTGTAGAATATTTATTTAAAGTAGAGGTTTCTATAGTTTTCTTTTTAAAGAATGCAGTAATATTTGTAATTTCATTTCTTTCTGTTTTGGAGTATAAAAAAAACCCATAAGAGAATGAGCAGCCTAACAGTGACATTCATATTTAAGCCTCATTCTTAATCTAATGAGACCCACTGATCACAAAGTGCATTTTTACATCCCAGCTTCAAACCATCTAAACTGTGCTTACATAAGATCATAAAAATGTCACATCGTCTTGTGACTCCACCCAGCACCACTGAGCATCGTAGTCCAGCAAAACCTCATCTGCATTCTGTGTGCTATTGTCTTCTTCTACTGCATTGTTCTGAGAGACTCTAAAACTCTTCTGAGTTTGATGTTCTCTCTGTGTCTCACATGGCAGTTTAGTGAAGATAAAACTACTAGTATCTGCTGTCACCTCTTTTCTTAACCTGCTTGATCTGAGTAAAGCCCTTCTGATAGTGTTGGCACAAGTTTTGATGGATTGTAATGGACTTGCCAAGTCCTGTGATGGTGAGGTGTGCAAACTGGCAGGATTAGTTGATGCCTGAGCATGTGTGTGGCAACTGACTCCAATTTTAGCACTGGATGGATGAAGAAGTCTTGCTTCACTATCCTTGGGGCTCAGCACGTTTAAATAGCTCTTGTGGTCTGAATCATAATCATCAGTGTGTGGTTGTTGTTGTTCTGATTCTTCCCCCGTGGTTTCAGTCAATTCCTGAGGGGAGGCTGGACTTGGGCTTTCCCTGTGGGAGCAATAGTGGAATTATTTAACCTTATGTGAAGCACAGTATGAGCCAGAATAAAAAAAAAAATGACTTAAAGGTGCAGTGTGTAAGATTTAGTGGCATCTAACGGTGAAGTTGCAGATTATCTGCAATACCCCCCAACCTACGGTGGCCATCAGGTGCCATTTTTACAACTACATCAAGTATCAATATGTCAAGTGATGAGGTGACTTTAGCTGGATTTAGATAACCTAATTAGTATGTGAAACTATAGGTCATAGCTTCCATGTAAGATGGTATCATTATTGATACTGCATTGTGGTAATGTTTTATAATAAAAATAATAATAATAATTGATACTTTATTGATCTCCTTGCTGAACTTGTGGTTGGACAGCTTCCAGACAGTATATTTCAGTGTCTTGGCCAAGGACTCCTCAACATGTAGCCTGCTGGGACAGAGAATCGAACCACTGCGAACCACTGAGAATGACTGCCCTACCCACTGAGCTATCATGCCACCCAAATTGCTAACATTATCTTGTTATTGCTCATGCTAATGCAAGCTAACATTTGCAAAGTATTGGGAAGAAGTCAGATGATGGAGAGGAGCTACTAGGGTGGCAATCCCCTTTCTAGTGCCAGTGTTTGGTTGTCAGTAATGGGTCACTTTAGGATGTAGATATATGTAAACATAATTATGAATACTATATTCTATTTGTGCTAATAAATCTTACATCACTCTAAATCTTACACACTGCACCTTTCAGCTAGATCCATGAGTTATGAGTATAGAGTCATTAGTTGACATACAAATAAAATTTATAATACTTACTAAAAGTCAGTTGTTTCAGGGTTGAGAAGATGTAGTGTCAGCTAATTGTGTCTTACTGTATATTACATGGGAATCTAACAAAAATATGGGACTTGTAAATAGAAGTGCAAGTTTTTTTCTAACAATCAAATGCCCCCCCACAATTATAGAAATGTGTAACAGCCAAAGTTCAAGAGTTTAACTTGCCTGCTGGTCTGCGTTTATATATCATATCATATGAAAAGTACATTTTCATATGGTCACATATATGATTATGGGTGTCTAAGCTAGACATATATTTTTGAAATGCATCATTTATGCAACGAAAATTTTCCTGTTGACAATATCACGCTTTGGTTAAAGTTAAGTTAAGATTTAAGGAATGATATATAGAAAATGCAAAATGCAATCATTTCAATGGGAGTAGGCTCCTGTACACCTAGAAGAATAAGTACCTGCAGGGAGATGTCCAGGCCCCAGCCTCCTCCACAGTCACCAGGCTGCTCAGGCTGCCTGCTAAGCTGCTGCCTCGGCTGGCTAAGGCTCCGTGATTCTCCATCATCCAACGCATGTCTTCGATACCCTCATGCACAGTCAGCAGCTGGCACAGTATTTTCACATCGGCACGACGCAGCCACTTCTGCATAGATAATGTGGAATTAGATCAAATGTAACACAGGTGTATAACAGAACAGATATGTGTGAATTTCACTATAGCACTTAACCTCTCTCAGGGGCCCATCTGGTCATGAATAACTCTGCCCCTGCATCTATGCTCATTTGACTACAACGCATACTGAAGCCATGAAACAAAGCAAAAGTCCTGAGAGGAATTAGGGAGGAGCAAAGACGGTGGAGAATGAGCAGAGGAATCCAGTAAGAATGTGCAAAATGAATGGAGGTGAATGAGACAGAAACCAGCTGAGGGGTGTGGTGGAAGAACAGGTGACAGTGTATGTC
This sequence comes from Sandelia bainsii, assembly GCA_032362345.1. Lineage (NCBI taxonomy): Eukaryota > Metazoa > Chordata > Actinopteri > Anabantiformes > Anabantidae > Sandelia > Sandelia bainsii. The sequence continues at coordinate 5,628,503 of JAUMHL010000010.1, forward strand.
ACCAGAAAGCAAAAAGAGCAGGTGAAGTTGTTCAGAATGAGACACTGTGGTTTTGACATTTCTGCAGTTCATAAAAAAAACATGTCAGAATAAAGAGGGCAGTGAGTGTTGAAACAATTGTTATATATATATATATATGAAACGATGCACAGGTACGCTGACACTCCGCACGTACTCAAATAGAGCACACTCATACTGAGTCACAATAAAAGAGAAAGTGTATTGTTCACTTACACACACGCATAAACATGCACTTACATAAAATAATCAATTCAGATGTCAATTTTTTTTTTTTACCATGTCTTGTTTTAAGTGGCTGATTTTGGCAGAAATGCTGTCGCTCAAAGTGGAGCTCTGGTCTCCCCTGTCGACCACATCAGACCTCCAAACGTCTTCACGGTTCGCAGCATCCTTCATCCAAATCAGAAGACTCTCCGGTGTTTTCCTGCCAACCTTATTTTCAAGCTCTTTCAGATCTGGAAAAGAATCTTTAAATACTGCCTCTGCCATCCCACATGCAGTCTTTTGTCCAGGCTCTGGATGAAGAGCTGGTGCGCAGTCACCTCACTTTTACAGCTTTCACAGAGGAATTAAACCCCCAACGAGGAAATCACACAGTCATAAACCCTCCACAGGTGTCGACCAGAGAGGTTTTATTCCTGAACTGTCCACGATCATTAATGACAAAGTTGCCACAGAAGTGCAGGATGAGCCATGAAAACGCTGGAAGAGCAAATCATCTGCCCTGCTGACTGCTGTCACCATTCACACCACAGAGGTATTGCTGGTATGTGCTGTAGCCCAAACATGATGCTGGAAAGAGGAAACGCTTTTATGACTGGAGTCCTCAAACAATGGCGGGAGTTTCACACCGGAGAAGCTTCACTAACACCTGTGCGCACCGAGCTGCTGCAGTTAGCGCACTTTACGCGTTCCAAATGTGTGACATTACATGATCGATTGTTTTTATTGCATTGATTACAATCTAATATAACGATTGGTCCAACAAGTTAAACCTTGATGGCACAGCATGGAAAATGCAACAATGAATGTTCATACTGAGTTTAAGCAGGCAATTATTAGTTCAATCGTACTCCTGACAACCTGATCATAAGATACAGGCAGTAAATGTAGGTTGAAAATACAATGTAATAAAATGCATCCGCTTTAGAGAAATAACAAGGAACCCAGAGATTTATTTCTCTGTGCAGTAACTCAGTCTTTTGCAACAAAGTTGGTACTGCAGTGCTATTTTTACTTACACATTTCAGCTGAACTTAGACACTCCCTGTTTGAGCATTTCAGCATAATAGGTGTGTATGTATTTAAGACAGAGTTTTTGTTTTGTCACACATTATATGGCTAAGTTAGCTAGTAATTTTTAGCTACTAACATTTAACTGTCAATTGAAAATGTCAACCTGCTTGTAAATTTAAAGCTGCAGTAACTTTGTTTTTCATTAGTCTAGTAGCAATACGCCCCAAAACATATCGGGTGCTACCAAAGACCTCTTTGACCCAGACTCATTAAACAGCCTGACATGGGCCTACCAGGCTAGACTCAGGGGCGCAAAAGATTAGAAATGCAAAACAAGTACAAGAAAGGAAAAATTATCCCACAGAGACAAAAAAGACTCACAAAATGACAATAAACAGCTGAAAAATGCCCAAAGGAGGACATCTTTGAGAATGATGACATAAAATAGACAGAAAATTAATCAAGAGATTAAAGGAGTATGTAGTTGTCTGATGTTTATTTCAGTCTTGGAGTTCTATTTTCAGTAAGACAACTTTTACTGTGCACAGGGTCCAACTTTCTCATAATCCGTCCTTGCAACCCACCAAAAGATCTTGAATGCCCTTCTAACAAATCGGATTTAATTCAGAATGACTAGCATGTTGCGTAGCTTTTTTAATAAAGGTAATTTCATAAAAGACTAATACCTGAAGGGATGGGCAGAGTGTGGCAGAGTGTGACAGAATTACTGTAATAGCTAAGAAGGAAGATAATAATATGTCAAAGTTGAGGAAATTCTAGTAACAAGATACAACATGTGTGGAATCTAGGCTATGTGTGTAATGTAAGCGATATTCAGTTTAAAATCACCTGGTGGTTTTATTGTTGTGTAATTATAGATGCAGTCCACAGTGCATGAAAAGAAAATACACAATGTCTAGAAAATAAGTAAATTAATTTCAATGCCATGTACAAAGCTATTTCCTTTTGATGAAAACCTTTATTCTCTATGCATGTTGGCCTTTGCAAAAGAGACTGACTGGAAAGAAACAGGTCTGTACAGTTGCACACAGCCCACTTTCAGACACAGAGACAGGCCAAATAAACAGTGAGGAAGCTAATATGAGCCACAAACTTAAATAGATGGTTTATTTTTATTTGCCTGTCATCTTGCCCCATTTGAATGTCTTTTGAAATCAGGGCAACAGTTACGGGGATTTCCTGCTTCCTCGTGTTTGATGTTAAAAACCAGTTTGTGATGTAAAATACCCACTGCATTGTTTCACTGAGTGTGAAACCGCACAGTGGTGAAGCGCTGATGGCATGAGGAAAGGTAAAGCAGTGTGCACGAACGAAGCGATGGCGCTGGATGAATGTTTTCTAAAATGTTGTTCTTGTGACTTGTTTTATCACTGCTCACAGTAGAGGGAGACAAACACTGCTGCAGCCATCATAAACCTGTGAAGAACAGCAAAGCAGCTCAGTAAACTCTAACACCACCATCTGTTTAGAGCTTCCTGAGGACGTAATTAACATACATACAGTGATTATGAACTGTTCAATACACAAAGAAATGCAGTTGTGGATGGGAGATGTTTAAACCCTTTGTTTGGTTTAAAAGATCTGGGTGGAAAACTACATCTGAGATGCTCTCCAGCAAAACACAACATTTAAATAAATCATTATTTGTGTAAAAAATATGTAGAATATACAAAAATTACAAATTATTTACAGCAGTAAAAGTTTTTGCTAATAAATAGACTGTAAGAATTGTATTTTGGATTTACACTGCTTTAAATAATAAATGATGATCTCACACATGTGGTTTAAAATGTGAAATTTTACCAGCCTTCACCTCCCTCTGTGGGTTTCTCCACAGTTTAGAGGCTCATAAAATTCAGTCACCTTTACTCTTAAATCTCAGCAGTGCAATAGAATCTCATGGTTGATTTTATTGGAGCTCCTCTGTGGTCATTAGTACAATACCGCACATACAGACATACACATTTCAAAAATGAGTCTTATATAAATACTTTTGGACGTTTTGGATTATTGCTTTTATGAAAGTTTATTTATCTCTGAGGTAGAGCAGGTTGTCCACCGGTCACAGTGCCAAGTTGGTGCTTCAATCCCTGGCTCTTCTACACGTTGAAGTGTCCCTGGAAAAGACACAAAAAGACCATGTGTGTTCCCCACTAGTAACTTTAGATAAATGCAATGGCAAATTACTAAAATGTAAGTGTAACCAAGTCACTTGTCTTTTAATGAATTACATAAATGTACACCACAGGTCATTTCTACAGCAATGCAGTTAAAAATCAAACTACAGGAATAATTTAGTAGCTATTCTGTAACTTCCGCATACTGATATAGAGTTTGCCCAGTATTTATGAAATTGCGGCGACTTAAAGGACTGCTCATCCATGTTGGCTTAGGAGTAGAGATACTTCACACTTAATCTGTGTGGACAAATGAACATATGGAGGTTGGATATGAGCTTAAAGTGAAAAAACTTTATATAACGTTTATATTGCAACGGGAGTATCAAGAATGACTGACATCACTTATTTATTTACATTTTGAACTGAGAGAGTAAATCGGTCTGCTAGAAGCTGTTGTTATAGACAGGAAGTTTATTACAACCGAAAAATATTGTGTACCATTCTCTAAACTCCTAGATAAGATAAACCCAAGAAACAAAGGTATGTACATGAGTTGAGATACAAAGCTAAGAACTTTTAGAGAGATTGAATTTGGTTTAGGGTAATAAAGCTGTTCATTTAAACAGTTGCTGGTACACCCTGGACAGGAGGACCAGTCAGTTACATTAAATTGCTTGTTTTCTCAGAAGAGACCTGTAGGTGGCAGCAGGCAATCAACAAGGGCATATGATGACATTCTCAGAGGCTGAAAAATCACACTGGATATGTGCACCTTTGGGATTAGATTCATTAGGTCTGTTTTGTTAAGAGCGCAGATTAAGTTTCACTGATGAGGCTGTCAAAACCGCTGCAGCCCTGGAAGCTGAGCCTAAATCAACACTCTGAGGTCATCTCATCCACTTAAGAATCCTAGAGAATATGTTTTTGTCATTTTATAGGAGCGTTTCAGTCATTAATTATTGAAATATCGTGACAAATATGCTTGCCTGCTGTGAATTCCATGATTTCATCAGCAAAACATAGTATGGAAAGCAATTTGTTATACTTGACACAACATTCTTGTAATTTTCTTGGAATGAAAAAGTGAGTGGGAAGCTGGAATGAAGAGTGAATAAAAAAATCAGATTACTTTTAACCTAGTGGGGGCTGTAAAATATTACCCATGTTTAAGCAATTGTTTTCAGGGCAGCTCAGAGTGACCCCTGGGTCAGCATTACATAAAGTAAAGGGTAATCATAAAAATGTTCCACATAGAAAGAATTATGGTTTTTATGAGTCAGGGCCTCTGACTTCCAGTTTTAAGGAAATCATAAAATTACACAAACATTGAGAAATGGTCACAATGTGGATGTCGCTGAAAAGCCAGCATTATGAGCAGATAAGATTTTATAACACTCTGTCAGTGCAATTAAAGGTGATTTACCATGACTCATAAAGAGGATGTGAGGTTTATTAGAGGAATTGCCTTAAATTTATTCTAGACCATCTGAAAGACGAAGACCAGTGCCTCACTGATGTGGGCTGCATTCATTCTGAAGCGGAGAAAAGAGGACTAGATATTTTAACATCTTCATAGCGTCGCTTAATTCCCTTATGAACAAGGCTGCAGCGTGATGTGTGTGTTTTCATGCACTGAGTTGAGGGTCACCTAAACAGCATTACAAATGAGGCCATTGAGCCAGGAAATCCTCCAAGTTCCATGGTCCATGGAAGGTCCTCACATGAAAACAAAGCCAACCAGAGGGGGCGGGGGACCTCTGGATTATTAAGCCACAGTGAGGCCTGAAAACACTCATTCGTTCTAGTTTCCCAAGAAAAATAAGCTCTCACGTGTGGAAATCTTCACATGTCAAGTGTACAGCATACAAGACATTTGAGAACACTTTTCCCCAAGTGTTCCAGTGTGGAGCTGAAGGTCAACATGTTGCTGGGTTACATGAGAAGATTGATATGACTCTCATACCTGTATGCTGATATCAAATATGAATCTACATTTATTAGCCTCTAACTTATCTTAACACAGAGACTGGAAACAGAAGGAAACAGCTATTCTGGCTCGGCCCAAAGATACTTACACCATATAACATTTCACATTCTTGTATCATCTGTAGTAAAATGTGTGTAAAAAGCATGTAGCTACTCTCTGCATCTGCTTTCATTTAGGAACCTACAGAGAGATTAAATGAGGCTGGAAATGTAATGGATCTCATATGCATAGAGAGGCCCATTTACATCCTGTTATTGTGTTGTTTTTATTCAAACCATGACATAAAGAAAAGATGTTAGTCTTTACAGTGTGTGAGAGGCATACCATGAATTTCTGCTGAAAGACTTGTAACTTCCAAATGCGAGTATAAACAGAGATGTGCGAATATACTAAGGCAGGCTTGTACACAAACAGATAGCCCGTGCTGTCTGACGGCAGGCGTCAACAAATTCCATCTGCGTCAATCTTTGTTGTTTAAACAGATGGCAGAGGCACCAAAGAGCTTGTGCTGTGCCTGATTTAGTGCTTGATAGGAAAGCCTAGAGGAGCCTGTGTCAGAGGCCACAGGGGCCAGTTGATTCTAGGCACATTAACATTCCTGAATAAATAACCCCAGGGAATGTTATTGTGGAGATTAAACAGGATTTTCATCCCAGATCCCAGGATAACGGCCAGGCATCACTCGTTTCCATCGCCCCGGGTTACAAGGAGCTAAAGAACTGTTTGGCAAAAAGAAGAGGTTTGTAAACTCTTAACATCCTGTCATCCCTTTGAAAAAAGCTGAAAACTACAAAAATGAGGAAGTTGCACCACATAAAAGAATCTGCTGATCATAATGTAAACCCCTCTGGGATTAATAAAGTTTTTTTAATCTTAATATGATGAGGGGTGGCTGTGACTCAGGAGGTAGAGCGGTCGTCTATCAATTGTGGGTTCTGTGGTTCGTTTCCTGGCTCCTCCTGTCATATGTGGAAGTGACAGGTCAGCTGCATGGCAGCTCTGCCATCGGTGTGTGAGTGTGTGTTTGCTTGTGTGTGCAAATGGGTGAATAAGAAGCAGTGTAAAAGCGCTTTGAGTAGTAAGGTAGAAAAGCGCTATATAAGTGCAGATCATTTACCATTCTGGTTTAATGTCCTTTCTGGTACAGAAGTTTTTGTTATTTCTAAATTATGTGACTAATAGTGAAACCATTAAGGACAAACTATATGAAACCATAAATATTAAAGTTATATTCTAATCTTTTTTTCTTAATCCAGCAATCTTTACTGCTCTATGGAGTTCACAGTGTTTTCCACACGTGCCTGTAATACCAGATTTTAAGAAGGATCTGTGGGGGTTAAGAGGTTAAAAATTCTAAGGGACTTTCAGAAAACACCTGACGTACTGTAGGTTAAGCTCAACCATGTGATTTTGCTGTTTACATTTAATGTGTACTTGTATTGACTTATTTGACATGTTAATCTTGTTTTTCCTGTTATAAATTGAACCAGTTTTTATCAGGAAAATCTTGTTATTTATATGCAATACACTGGCCTGTTCATATTGTGACATTTTGCACTGTATATATCAGTGACTGCATCATCAGTCCTCTTTGTTTAGAACGGCATATTACACAAGCTGGAAAAAGTAAATTGGAATATGTTGTGGTAAAATGCGTCCTCGGTTTAAATTGTTACCGTATAAAATGCCTGGTAAAACCAGTGCAGTGTGGCATACAGATCTTACTGCATTACTGTATATACTATTCCTAACATATAATATATGTTCACCTATCTTTCCTATTTCTATTTTAATAATAAAACATTTTTATAGCTGTTTTAAAACCTTCTGGGGTTCTTACACATTCTGGTAAGGTGTAATAAATTTTAGCAGCCACACATGGAAAAGATTTGCAAGCCAAAAGTACCTTATCTTTTCATTTTGAGTAAACGCAGTATTTCACTTTTATTACTCTCTAGTCTGGTGCCGGGCTCTTTAGGCACATGACTTAATGTAAGATGCAGAACCATGTTACTGTAGCAATGTTCACCAATTTTAGTAATTTAATGTATTAATCAGATGTAATGAGATTTCCCACCTTTGTTCCTTTGCCAACCCAAGCAATGACTTATCAAAACTATCAATCCATTTTCATTAGGTGAAGAATATTTCATTTTCCCCCAAAAAAAGAAAAAGAAAAGAAAATCAAGGCTTGATGAAAATGCAATACTTTATATAGATCCAAATTATTCTACATTTACAGTAAGTACATAATTGGTACCTCATTCATACAACAAATTTAATCTGTAAACTATGGGCTGTATTATGAAGTGTTCTGGACAAATGCTAGCTACCTGTTTCCAGCTTTTGAATATAATATTCCATATACAACACTGATATATAATAAATGTAGTGGACTAAGACCTAAAACAAATAACACCCCAGACCACATTACAGTGATGTCATATTAAAGCAGTGAAAATGTTATTTAATCAATGCTGGATTGATTTTTCCGGCCACTTTTAGGCAGTGAAACATTATCATTCATTTGCGGATGTGTCCACTTGATGTGTAAGTGTAAAAGTCACTCTATTTATCTCTGTTTTGTTGTGCGGGAAATAGCTGGTTCTTAAGCAAAACAATGAGAGCAGGGAGACTGAACAAAAATAGTAAAGTTGCCGGGTCATAAAACCAACACAATGAGCTGAACAATGGTGAAATATTCAGATGGGCAGAGGGAAAAAGCATGGCTGGCTGATAATTCTCTGTGGGTTTGTCACTGCATGTGACCGCTGTCACATTACACATAGTCATTTGACACATTGTTAATATCAAAAATGTCGATTAGTGCAGCTTTAAACACATTTAGTTACCCAGTGAACATTATAACAGTAATATGAGTCAACAACCAGTGCTTTTACTGTTTACAAATCTGTTTCATTTGGAGCTACATTTTCCGCCACATCATGAATTATGGAGGTTAATATGCTTAGTCAGAATTCCAGTTAGCTGTGACTCACACATAAGTGTTTAATTTGACCTTAAAGTCATTTCATTAGTGACTGTCATTGTAGTGCAGATTATGGTCGATACTGACATTTTTCAACCAGTCACACTGTTCTACAGTTTTCCAGTCTTACGTTAGCTGTTAGCTCTAACTCTCATCTAAGCACTGTTAAATGACTTGTCAAACAGCTGAATAGCGGATCCAACTGGAATGCTTCACAATAACCCCCCCTGCATTTTAATAGCTCAATTTCTACTTAAAAAGTCTGTTATTGCTAAATCCTTGATTTTCCCTCCCCCTCACTCTCCCTGTGTATGTTGTGGTATTAGAGTAGTCTGGCGAGGAGGCAGAACCCACTGACAGGATTCTTCTGGACCAGCCTTTAGCTCTGTTACAGTGCAGCTTGGATCTTGCTAGATAGGAGCACAGTCCACCCTTTCCCTTCCCCAGTGAATCACACATTCCTAATGTGGAAGGTCAGCTCTGAGGGAGGACTAGAGCACCAGACATGTTGATGGTTTCATGAAATATAGCTGAATGTGACTGGGTCATTTTTCTCTTTAAGGCAGGAGAACTTTCTGTAAGTGATCTTTCTCTAGAGACATGTATTCATTGCCTGAAAGGTCATAATCAAGTGCCTGGCAAGTGACATGAGAAAGAAAGTGAACAAGGTCAAGAGTCTCTGGTCAGATGCCAACGGCAATACGTGTTTTAGTGTGGTACCTGAGATTTAGAGTTAATCACACAATGAAACTTATACCCTATGTTCGTCTGTGCTCCTTTTTTCTTCAAGTCATTTTTCTGTCTGTCTCTCACTTCCCCTTTCTGCCATATCTCTGGTTACTGCCTATAAACACATGAGGCTGTTCTGGAATTACTTGAACCTCTATTACATTGCACATAAGAAGCATTTGATTTGACACATTAAATGTTTTTTTCCCTCTACATTACCTTATCATTTCAACGTCTGAGGAAACACAGACCCACATCTAAATACTGACATGTTGCCTCATAGCTGATATCAACCAGCATGACCAACCTCCATTCACCTCCTCGAGTGAGATACTGAGCTACATGTGGCATCTGAAGATAAAGAGCATCACTGGGGAGATGTTGTGCTATTAGCAAATGGTTGCCAGTGCCAGGTGAGCATATGGAGAGCATCAGAACACGCTGCTGCTTGCGATGTTTGATGAGGTCAATGTTTGTGTTCTGTCAGCAGTATATTCTTCTTGGCCCCTTTCCCATGGGGCTCCTTCAGACACATATGGAGGTAATTTGTTCAAATTCTTCAACAGAGAATAAAAATGGCCTTGGGATTTGGGGGCTGGAAATCAGTTTGAGGGGTTAGGACTGGGTGGGGGTATACGTCGGCTTTTATGTAACATGCTGGTCTGTTTTTAGATGTTTTATGGAGTTGCAACACGATTGTGACATTAAATCAAAAACAGCACATAAAAGTTTAAGCTTCTATTGTCCGTTACGTGTTCGACCAATCACCATCACTGTTCTTGGAGCTCTCCTGCCAGGGAGGAGGGGGGTACCTCAAAAGTCACTCCTCTGAGGATTTGTGCTATTCTTAACATATGTAATAGCAATCTGCCTATTGCATAATGCCACACAACATCTTGTGTTGAAGTTGAAATTTTGGTCAGATGGTGCAAGTGACAAAAGTGTAAAGTTTTACGTCATGATTTCATTACTAAGAAGTTTTTCAGATCACTAAATTCTTCCTATGGGGAGTATGATTGTATTCCACAAATACTATGGCAATGAGCCTTATGCATTATGTAACAGAATATTCCAGAGGAAACTGGCCCACAGTTTGCTAAACAAAAATGTTTGTCCTCTGGGAATCATGAATAACCACAGTAAAATTTAATGGACATCTGGCTAGATTTTGAAATATTTGAATCTTAAAATGTTACATAATGGTGGTGCTGTAATCTTAGACACTCTTTATCACAGAGTTCACAAACTCAAGAGCAATGCGAGAAAAAATCTAGTCATCAGATTTTTTAACATCTCATGATTAAAATAGGATTTTCAAGGAAAAAAACTCTAAACTTTAAAGACCGTGAATACCTAGAACAGGGTCCGTGGTGATCAGAAGTTGGTTGTGAAATATTGCTCTTTGGGGCAACGCGTTTGTGACTGGCCAACATCACCGTGCTTAGGCCTTGTGGCAAACAGTGAAAGATGTCATAAAGAAAGAATGGATTTGATAGTTAGCTCTGCATCAATGGTGTGATTTCCATGGTGAGCACATCCAGTGACCATCCCATGCGAGATGGATGGCTGAAATACTGATGGTGATTTGGAAAACCTTCAGGAAAGTGTTAAACTGTCAACAGAATATTGTACCATTGCAATCTAAACCCTAATCAGTCTTTACCTTCTGTGTACATTAAAATATTTCAGGCCCAGACCCCCGGTCAGTGTAGCCCTGTCTCCATATCTGCTGTAGAAAATGTTGTGATGGCAGACGTTTAGCCTCCCTCTTGATGTTTACACTTTCCAGACCCATGGGATGATGAAGAGAGAAAGAGGGAAAGACAGAGATGGAGAGAGAGAATCACTTACAGCTGCTGCAATCCAAAGTCCTCCAAGACTGAGGGCCTCTGGGCATGGATATAACATATTATGGCTAACATTAGGGTTGAGGTTTTATGAGGGGAGTTTTGCGTGTATTGTGTGTGGTTGTGTGGGATACAGGTTACATAACATGTTTAAGGCCTGCTGCCTTTGACTTGCTTTTGTTTCAGCCCACATTTACAAGTGATGACTACTCTTGTAAATAGCTAGAAGAATTAAAGATATGATGCATTTTTGTGCGTATGTAAGTGTTTCAGCCTGATAGTGATGTTGCATGAGCCAAGTAAAGAAAAGCTACAAAAAAGGTCCAACAGCTTGGCACGGCTTAAAAGTTGAGGTCTCCTGGGGAGCCAGCCATCATCATGGTGTTCTGTGAATAAGAAAAACATGCCCAGCGGAGCTGTAATGGGGTCACTTATCAGCCAGGGCATTTGTAGGTTGTGCTTCACTTCCTAACAGCAAACCCTCCATCTGTCAGAGAGAGGACAAATGACCTCAGCAACTACTGCCAATAATTTCATGTGGAGTCAGACTCTGACAGACTTCAAGCTGACTGAAGGAGCAGGCAGGCCAAGCTTTCTGACGTCCAGTGTTTGTAGAAGAATGAATCAGGTCTGACTTCTTTCCTTTGCCTTTAGTTTTAATTTATGAGTTTTAGAAAATCTTGTGATTATTATTGTTTTTCCTTAATAGCCAGACCAAACCACAAAAAGAAACAACCAAAAACAGCTCACACATTGTGACAACTCAAAGACGCACTATAAGCCATGAGTAAGTCATGTAATTGATTACAACTGCAACTCACAACAAACATGCTGGGAAACGTGCTGGTGGTGTGTTTCTGGGGGGTAAACAAGAAAGAGAATACAGTAACTGATCACATCAGAGCAACCACAACATTGCTACAGAGTTCATGAGAAGAATTTGCCAATCACACAGACTAATTACCTCACACATAATACGGGTTAAACTGTGGTAGGAAAGCACAACAGTTTTTTTCCCCTCCAAACCACATGAGAAGGACTCTTTTATCACTTAGTCTAGCACTGCTGATCAAGAAAGATCCTTTTGATTCCCAACGAGGAAAATGTGTCCAGCTGAAAACAGGAAAAAACAACAGACTTTGACTTGTTTTTCTGGTAAACACTAAAAAATACACTTAGTATAGAGCCTCTATCACTTTCAATCTGAAGATATCTTTGTGAAAATCTTGCACCACTGCTTGTTTAATATACTGGTTCAGCACTGGTTAGCAACATGTGAACATTTATTGATAGAAGTAAGCAACAGTTCTGAAATTAAAGGCATTTCCATGTCAGTGAACTGTTCACTGACATGAAACAATTTACTCTGACTATTTTCCCAAAACCCAACAAGGAGCATGTTTGATCTTAATGACCATACAAAGGTATAAAGAATCCTCTGGTACCAAACAGTGCCTTTAATTTCAGAACTGTTACTTTCTTATTGTATTGTAAGTATATTGTATTGCTTTCTTAAGTTATTGTAAAATGAGGCTAAAAATATCTTCCGAGCAAACACACGTGCTTTAGGATTGTGCACCCAGTTAAGACACTGGAAACTGTCACTGTCATTTATAATAATGAATACTTTATTGATCCCCTTGGGGAAATTGTTGTTTGGACAGCTGCTAGACCTGTGTCAGCGCTA
>JAUMHL010000010.1:5641239-5670780 GCA_032362345.1 Sandelia bainsii
CTGGGACTGAGAATCGAACCGCTAACCCTTGGGTTGGGGGACGACTGCTCTACCCACTGAGCTATCATGCCGCCCCACTTTAATCACAATATTGTCACAATTCTGTGTCACTCCTAGGATGATCATAATATGACATGTATAATGTCATGGCAGTCTTGAGTGAGTGAGGTTATTTCACTCATTATCTCAAATGTAAACCTCAATGTGGTACTAGAGGAAAAGTTGTACAATTCACAATTGTGGGACTATGAATTTGAACAATATTGTGCGCCAACCTATCTGGCAGGTGTGGAAATATTTTACTGGATTAGTGAAATTGTTGACCTGCTAATGGTGTTAGATGAGGCTTCAGGGGATCACAAAAGTTAGGGCTCCTCCACTGGTGACCATGCATGTATGTGTGTACCCAATTATCGCTGTTGAGAAATTGATAAACACAAACAATTTGTTGTAGTGTTCTAGACGAAAAGCTCAGGCACTTCAAAGTAGGTAGAGTTCATCCTCTGGGGACCATTCATGGATTATCTAGCAATCCATTCAACCTTTTGAACTAAAATAATGGACTAACTAAACAGTATTACAGTATTTATTTATTACATTACTCTCGAACCAAATAGCATGGCTAAAAGAAAAACTGAAAGCTATGACAGAGCACACACATCACTCAGGGTTAGGATGAAGTCTTGCGTCCACTTAAAACACAGGAAAGAGCTTTAACACAAGGCAGCTGCTACACAATAGTATCACCCCTGGCATGGCCATAAAAACAATACACATTTTACAGCTTATTAAACTAATCAACTCTAATCTCCTTCTGGGCAATGTGCCTGATCCACAGTGAAATCAATCAGCTTAGGATACCATGTGAACACAATCGGCCACAATCCAGCTCATGATGTGCTGGCACACATACTACTTGTAGAGGGTCTATATGAACAGTAAATATTTCAGCTTTTTCTGGTAAAGCGACATAAGGATAATTCAAGACCCTAAAGGCAAATTATTGCTTCTGAGGATTCTCATACAAGAATGTAATTTGCCACTTTGGCATAGTTTCTGTGTTGAGTCTATATTATTCCAGAGGGCCTTTGGGGAGAGGGGTTCAAGACTGGAATGTTCACTATTTCCCCACAGGAAGCTGAGCATGGAAGTCTACCATTGCCCCACGCCCAACTCGCTCCGTCAGGCACACAGTTGGCCGGCTACTGAATTATAAAGTTCTTACAACTTTTCTCAGAATCTTACTGTCTTGTATGATGCAAAGAGTAAAATAAACATCACAGCACACTGCTCTTAGTTTTTGTCTTGTACTAAAGACACTTTATCTCTGATATATTTGTACAAAAATTCACAAGACATTACAAAAATATTGAAAACAATACAAAAATGTACTGAAGTTGTCTGCTTTGAGAGCTTTGTTCTTCATAAAACTTAATATTCACAAGTTGTCAACTTCACTGGATGTCTGCCTCTTTCAAGCAGCATGTTTTACATTTACACAGGTCACAACACTCATAGTGGATTTTCTATTCAAAACACACACTACATGATAGTGTATTATGCGATGTATAGTAGCATACAGAATTCGCTGAAGCCGTCAATGGTACATTTTCCATAGTATAAAGTAAGAACAGCACTGCTTTCTCTTTTTAATTTGAAACCGAGTTAGGATTTAGTCAGTGGTTTTAAGTAATGTTTTTGTTTTGCTAAAAAAGTTACATCAGAATCAAACATATCACAACTACTGTTACTTTAAAATTCAATGTAGTGATTTAGAATTCAAAGCCTGATTACCAACGCTGCTGTATTGCTTTACAAAACTTTATGAGATATTAAGCAGTTTACAATGTGCCAAAAGAATACATATTTTTTTAATTGTTTTGCTAAATTGTGCTTTTGGTACAGGACATATTTTGCAGTATATGTAACCATTATGTAGTCCCTGTCTTATTTTTAAGAATGTCATAAGATTTCTCAGTGATATGAATCATCACTATGATTAGTAACAGTTCAGTACATGTACTACATGTGATGCTTTTTTCCACAGTGTTCTTGTCTCAAGTTACGTGTCTGTTGGAGCAGGTGCCTGCTCCCTGGCTGGAGAGACACACTTGTAAGGGCTATAAACACTGAAATATATAGACATGACACTAAAACATGCTGGCACGCACACACACACACAGAGAAAGGCATCAACAAAACACACAGAGACATACACATGAACATTTGCAAGGGACACACCTTACGCACACTCTCACACTCACTCTGACCTAACACTTGTGAGCACCCATCTGGTACAGATAACAGTCATTTCATTAAATGGCTCAGTGGGGGCTCGTCCTAGCCAGCAGAAAGAGGCCCACATCCAACACATACTGTACTGTATTTTCTACCTAATGTAACTTATGTGCACCTTCTTCGAAACACTGCATTATGGACATAATAAAAACTTAAAGGTTTACAAAGCTTTCCAAAAGTTTCACTTTAGCTCATTCAAGTGATGACAAACAGTACTGAGTTTAGCTAAAATAGTGCTTAAATCACACATATAATGCTTATCTTTATAATATAACCAAACTCAAAACAATATCCTTCCTAAAAATCAAGGAATTTGTATTTTTGTGATGTCTGTATTAGTCACACAGTGCGTGAGTTTAATATAAGTATAGCTCCGATCCTGGACAAATGCCACACGTAGCTTCGTTACCAGCTGCCATTTCCCAGTTTTGTTCGACTTCAGAGTTTTGTACATGGAAAGACCTTCACAGATGAGAATCTCCAGTAATCTTCATAACAGAGAATGGACAAATATGCCTAGTCCTCTCTCTTTTCCATATTAAAAAGTCTGGTGAGACTGAGGAAAAAAGATGAACATTTCCATTGAGGCAGCATAAGTTGCTAGATGTTTTTTTCTTCTCATCTTCTGTGATGATTCCATATTTGTCTGCATTTTGGAGTTTATTTTATCCAGTATGGACCAGTGGCTGTAGTAGTGATTTAAATGGCACAGGTCAAGGTTGTATACGGTCTCTATGCCATGATAAGGTGGTTGCTCCGTTCTCTGATGTCTGCTGGAGGAAGCAAATCTTTTTTCACTGGAGTTGGCAATAGTGTAGTACATCTTCCTTTGGGTTTGAACAAGTCTGACACAAAGAATACCTGTGGAAAACAGAGAAAAACAACAACAACCTTTTAACACTAGAACATTGTGAAGTGGTATATTCAAAATCACAATTAATGCTGGTACCAATAACTATAAAATATAAAAATTAGTCTTGGACCTGGAGGGGAGATATTTGTTTCACAATTATTACAAATAAATGTCAGTGTCCATTATATCCACCCTGTCTAAAATATGCTTTGTAAAGTCTCTCTGTGTTTTGCCTTACAAGCTGTACGTTATGAAAATAAATGACTCACTACACAGTAGGCCACCAGGGCTCCCTGTACAAAACCGGCCAGGACATCAGTGGGATGGTGCTTGTGATCGGAGACACGAGACAAGCCGGTGTAGAAAGACATCATGATGAGGGTAAACTGGGTCAGAGGGCGCAGCAGGCGGGCTCCATGCCAAGTGAAACGAGACTGCAGGTAAAACTGCAAAAGAGACAGAAGTGTGGGTTGATATAGAGTTGTGTGTATACATAAAGACAAAATAAATCGCATGTGTTTTTCATGCGAAAAATAATTGAGTGACTGACCACCAGATACAGCATGGTGTACATGGAGAACGATGCATGTCCAGAAAAGAAAGACTTCCTGCGGAAAACAGAGGATAATCAGTTTTTGCCACAGCTTCTACTCTTAACCACTATTCAACTTTCAGTACATATACAACACGCAAAAAACCTCTTGCTAGTGTTTGTTTGCACGTTCAGTACTTAAAATATTTTCTGCAATATTTGATACAGTATATTTTTTACAGTACCTGGCCTCCTGAACTTTGCTCTCAGGGCCCTGACACTCGTAATCAGTGATGTAGCCCAGGGAACAGTTGATAGTGGAGAAGTCAGGTTTGCACACATCGAGGAAGTGGGGGCGCATGCGACCTACTGATACTTTAGCAATGTCAGTGAAGGACTGGCTGATGGCACAGCCAAAGACGAACACTCCAACCTGCTTGTAGAGAGCGGAAATGTAGGAGTTCCCTACAAAAGATTTGGATCCCTCATTCAGAAAGTAGATCCTGTAGCTCTCTCCAATGATGATCTGAAGGGGGGAGAGAGGGTTATATAAGTTAATGTTGTTTAATGTTTTTGCAACAGTGCAGCAGTCTACAATCACCCCGACTCCTATGCACTTAATTCACATCT
Source organism: Sandelia bainsii (assembly GCA_032362345.1). Classification (NCBI taxonomy): domain Eukaryota; kingdom Metazoa; phylum Chordata; class Actinopteri; order Anabantiformes; family Anabantidae; genus Sandelia; species Sandelia bainsii. Next base: position 5,645,553 of record JAUMHL010000010.1, read on the forward strand.
CTCGAGTGCTCAGTGAAAATGTGTGAGTGCAAGACAGCCAAAATATTTTATGAGGAATGGTGTTAACTGGACAAAGCAATTTCTTTCCTTGACTTTGCTTGGGTGTAAGAGTCAAACATAAAGTAAAAGTGTGTTTGCAAACAAGTCCTCATGCTCTTGGAAAGCTTCCTAGAGGGGAGGCTTTTGCCACCTTGTTGGAAATGTGCATCAAAGTGTGTGATTCCATAATAATAAAAAAATAATGACTTTATTGTTCACCTTGGGGAAATTGTTGTTGGACAGCCGCACATATATGATGGCACTACTATGGGGTTTTGATATTTTGTCCAAGGACACCTTGACATGTGGCCAAAAGAAAATGGGTCCACCACTCACCCTGCGGTTCATGGACGACAGCTCTTTCAGTTGATCCACAGTCACCCCTAAAACTGATGATTCACAGGTATATCTGCTCATGGTCAAAAAATTGAGATTTAGGACTAGGCTTTATTGAGTTCATAGTGGAGTGATATATTAGATTTTTTTATTTAAGTTTACATATTTCATTTGTTTTTATATTTAATTCAAGATGTTTTGACAGCTAAACTACAGTAATTACTTTAAGTGGTGTAACATGTCTGCCTTATAATTAAATGTATTTACCTGTGCCATTAGACTTCTGAGAGAAAACAGTGAGGCGATGTGGGAGGCAACTCAAACTGACCATGTATAGTTTTCTGTAAGCGTGTAAATAAACCACAGTCAAAAACTGACGATTGACAGGTAAGGTGCACCTAGGGGGAGGTGGATTGCTATAACTCAGAACAGCTGTTAAAGCTAAAAACATACACCTTCCCAACCCAGCCTTTTCTCCTGTTGTCTTCCAGCTGCTCACAAATGAAACTGTGGACGAGAGTAGTGAGAAAGAGATGGGGAAATCTTCCAGGGAGAAATGGAGGGCAGAATGACAGGAAGGCAGAACAGAGCACCAGAGGCATAAGAAAAAGGATAAGAAGAGTGAAAGCAAGACGGAGAAAGGGGAAGAAAGAGGTGAGAGAAGTAACGAGGAGCCGAGTAGGAGGGAGAGGAGGCAGGGAGTGGGGGAGGCACCGCTGGTTCTAATCAGCAGAAACGCTGAGCTAGGCGACGTGTCTGATTTTGGTGGCCAGACTCCACCAGGCACACATCGGGGGCATGTTTGTTTTCCAGCGCTCTAGCTGTCTCTCTGAAATGGCTCAGATTTCACAAGGGATGGCTGGCTGTTTTCATGTTAGTATCTCAGTTTCATTAGACATTCTTGCAAGGGGCGCACAAACTACTCTCATTCTGGGAAAACAGTCCATGCAGTGGGATAGCCCTTGAAGAGATTTAACAAGCTGATACAGTATGTTGTTTCCACCATCCAGGCCTTTAGAGCCAGCTCAATACAGTCCAGCTGCTTTCATGGGAAAGAGGGATGGAGGAGAAAATACATCTGGCTCGCTTTGTGCGCAAGGTTTCACTAACTATGTGAATGAATGAATAAATTAAGATTGTAGGATATGTAGCTGTTAAAGAGATAATGACTGAGGCAAACTGCAGATTTGTAGCTTATATCCAAAGACAACGGTGCTTTCATTTCTTCTAAAAGATCTTCACAAATTATAAAGGATGGGGCCTTTTGTGTTTCTCTGTTTTCGGTGGGAAATCAAGCACTAAATGATCTAATTATGGACTTTTCTGGTTCACAAAACACAAAGGTTGGCCAGAACACTGTAGGGGGGGAGACAGATTGTAAAGTCACATTTTGCCAGGGGAAAATGAGATATCTGGCAAAGCCATCTTGTTTGAGGCCTTCACCACAATTCCACCCCACCAATCACAGTATTTAACTGAACAACCATTGCGTCAACCATAATTACACAGTGCCAGGATTCCTCTCACCATGAAAACCCCTATGGCCATAAGCCCATAGAGCTGTCTACTCTCCAGGAGGAGGGCACTACTGGCTACAGGGAGAGCTGTTGGAGAATCCATGCCATGAGTTGAGGCACTGTCTCACTGTGGGCCTGCCAGGTGACAACTTGCAGAGGTGTCTGCACATGTTGTGGCACGGCCACCATCAACACCATCAAGCAATTTTCTGAAGGATTTTCAAGTGCTTGCTAGTTTAATTTGAACCTAACTGCTAACTGGTGGGTGGTAAGCACATGGTTGCTTAATAGTTGCTGAGGTATTACAAGTCATTCCAGTGCAGTAGCTAGTTAATTTCTAAATAGTTTCTGAATTATTACAAGCACTAGTTATGTGCTAGCTAGTTGGTTGCCAAGTTGTGGCTAGGATGTTAGCAGTGGTTAATAATGCTGCATTCATGTCATGACATTTAAACCATTATCACGAGCAGCCGAGTGGGAAAACTTTTCACCTCAACTTCCCTCTAGTTATTCTTCATCTTGCAAGTGGGGTTCCAAACAGGCAATATCTTTTATTTTCTAATTTTATAACTAATAAAAATTAATTAATATAGCCTCCTTAAAAGGTTGTTACACCACATTTAACTTGTATGTAAACAGTAACAACCAGAAATAGGTAGCTAGTGCAATAAAAGCCTACTATAAGACTGTTGCAGCAATGTTAGTTTTTTTCCTTTTCATTGTGTGCTGTGTATACAGGAAGATGTTTCTTTCTTAGGTATGGACATGGGTGATTTGGGTATTAGGTGTAGACTTTTACCATGTTTCGCCTACATTATTTGGTATGTATGCATTGTGGACCTCTGGACAGGCTACTGCTCTTACGCAGACAGGCCAAAACACAATTTTGTGTTTAGACGCACAAGTGGAAAAAAATAAAAATAAAAATCACAATTAACCATGAGTGAATGTGAGTGAAGCTCGAGATATTATGAGGCCACATAATACATTTTTAAACATCCATGATCAGTCACTCACACAGCAAAAAGAAATATAGGATGAATAATATCTGAAGAACTGTGAGAAAAATGTCTGGTATACTGTATTGGTGTGCTAAGCTCAACCTGTGGGAAATGGAGTAAAATGACTTTGATTTCTAGGCAGGTTCCAAAATTGTCACCCGCCAAGCACCAAATGTGGGTAGATTTTCCATTTGGCGAGTAAGACTATCTGCCACATTGGCGGGTAAATGTTTGTACTGTAGCAAACTTTTTATGTAATAAAGCGATATTCTACACTGTGTTACAGGCACTTTTGCACTCTGTGTTGGAATTTGGCAAAACACACACACACAAACATGGCATCGCCAACCTAATATCAAACAGCTGACTGGATATTTCCCTGTATAGTGAAGTAAAGATGATAGGTGGAATAAATATTTCCTCTTTTCTTGTTGTAAGTGGAACTATCACTTGCCTGTGTGTGTGGGTTTTATATTAAAAATAAAACTGTAGCATCTACTTCTGTCTGCAGTAGAATCCTGTTATTAGTGCGAGGCGTGCAGGAAGAGTACTCACTGCAGATTGTCCATGTTTCAGAAATGTGATTGAGACGCTCATGGGCTGTATAGAGCTAAGGTTATCTGTGTTTATTAACTGCTGACCAATATATTAGAATCATTTACCCTAAAACTCTAAGTTTGTGTTTAACATATACCTTATTATCTCTATGAAATGTATACATGAAACAAAACAATCTAATTATTTTTATTACTTTAGCTGCTAAGAAAATGTGCTTGGTCAGTTGATTTATCTTGGCTGATGAGTCAAAAAGTTACTTTCAGACCCTGATTATACTGTAGTGTGAAGATTTGCAGATTCCTGTTTTCTCTCAGGAGATTTAAGACAGAGACAAACTTCAGCACTTAATTTTTTAAGTGCCTTAATCAACTCCATGATCTAAAGTTTGGGTCTTATCAGGGCTCTTAGTTTGTAGTAACACATAATTTACAGAACCCAGAAGGTAATTGCTTGTGTCTTCTCCTTGTAAGTCGCTTTGGATAAAAGCGTCTGCCAAGTAAAGTAAAGTAAAGAAAGCCTCGAACAACTGTTGATAATTTGTTGTCAGCAACAGTTGAATGACCCATCGTGTATAATAATGTCAGTTTATAACCAGTTAAAGTCTTCTGATGGTCTATACACAAGTGAGCATTTCTATGAGCATAAGTGCAGTAGGTTATGTGTGTGGTTTAGCTGAAGAAAAAAGAAAACTGATTCATATATATATATATAAATATACATATACATACATACACACACATATTTTTTATTCTTAGTTAATATTAAACTGGAACTTGAACGATTCACTGACTGGGTAGATGAGAAATGATGAGATTAACATTTGGAATGATGTGGTTAACATCTAGTTGTCAGTGGGTGCTGCTAGTAATGGTGAAAGCCACTGAAACATAAGAAATGATGATGATATTAGTGATGAGTGTGAGGTGACTTACAGAGAGGATGGTGATAAGAATGCCAGCAGCGCTAAGCACACCGTCGCTAATGGTGTCTCCATTTTTGGCCGGGTACTTGATGGACTCATCATCGCAGTAAAACCCTCTACGGTAAGGTTGAACTGCACTGGTCTCTATGACCAAGAAAGGCAGGCCAGCTAGTGTGATGAAGCAGTGGGTGGCACGGAGAGAAGGAAAGAGGTGGGGATGGGTGAGGGAGGGAGAGAGAGATGGAGGGTGCTCGGTTAATGAAACAAATTACAGAGGCCGTAGGTACAAGCAAGAGTTAACAAGGGAACATTTAGGACTGGCTCAATCCATTCTGTGGCTGTTATGTGTGACTAATCAAAAAATAATGACTCCAGTTTTGTTCAATATTCAGTATCAGTGGGGTAGATTACTGCTGGCCATTTTCCAAAGCACAAAATATATTTTTGGACTGATTTTGTTCTTTCTAGGGTGCTATTGGTTTCCAACAATAATTTTACAAGGGAATAAAAATAGACAGAGACATTTAGAATTGGACTTTTTGTCAGCTTTCAGTTTAAGGTTACAACTTACAAGGTTAAATACTTTCTAGTGACAATGCAAGTTAATTTCATAATGACGAAGAGGTACAAGCCCCTAACAGTCCTATTCTTCGTAACGTAAAGGGAAATAAACCAAATCAAACTCTTATGTATGATGTATCATCTCCATGACATCTGTGTTGCGAAAGTGTTGCGTGGTAATTTGCTCGAATGCAGCAAAATGTTCTGGAATAACAGCTTAACTCAAGGTCCACTAAATTTCTTATGAAGTTTAAGCAGCATCTCAGTTGTTGTGGACAACGTTAAGCTGTAATCATGTGACCCACTTTAATTACAGCTGGAGAAGCTCCATGTGCTGATGAAGACTAGAAGCTGTGGATATCCTTAAATGACTAGGTGTTTTTGGTTGGCTACAACAAACAATTTAAATATAACAAGTTAGCCTTTAGGTAATAGCAAGAGAAGGTTATATGTAGGTTAAATAATTATTTGGTTAATTTTAAATATTTGCATTTGCAGCTCTAAAACTTACTGTTTCTAGAGAACCTCCAAGTTCTCTGTCTTCAATCTTTGTATTTAAATTACTTTTATGATTTATTTTAGTATTCATTAGTATTTATTCAGTATTGAAGTACATGGAAACCAGTGGCTATCTGAAAGTTTATGATAATATGTCTTGGAAAATAATTAGCAGAAATGCAGCACACAGGATACATGATTTACTGTTAATGAGGTACAACATGCGTGCACCGCTAGGTGTGAGCCAGAGCCTGTTGAACCAATCATGTCTTTTTAGGCGCCGACCACTGGATGAATTGAGAGTGTCCCAACAAATGCTCTCTAGTTCTCTTGATGCACTCCACCAGGACTTACTGAGACCACAGGCACAATGACGCCCACGGCTGTGAGCACGGTGGTAGACACTGTGCTGCTCTTATAGGGCAGCCTGATGCTGTCATCATTGCAGAAGAATCCTCTTTGGTAAGGCGGGAAGGGAGATTTGTGCAAAAACACGGCAACAAGCAACACTGCAGATATATGAGCGCAGGTCAGACATCAACAGACATTATCAACAGGAAAACAAACTGAAAAGTACATAAAATTAGAGACAAGCAGATATACCAGACACTATAATACAATGTCTATAACTATAATAGACAAATAAAAACTGAGACCAGATGAACAAAGTAAATTCTGTTAAAATAAACACCAAAATGAAAGCTTCATCATTGTTTTGAACTTAAGTAACTTTTTCATGCTTAGAATAGCATGAGCTGATCTCCAACGGGCTGAGTTAGCACTGACAGAGCTGAAGACGAGATGACATCTAAGTGACAAGAAAAAATACCCCACAAACACTATGAGCGTGTGTTTCCTGCTGAAGCTTTCAAGTGCAGTTTAAAAGAATCACTTTAAAATGCAGTGGGGGATGTCTGCGTCTGATCAGTTTAGTGTCTTTTGCCACTTAAAGTGGCAAAATAATCGTATTTCTCTCCTAACAACAAACATAAAGGGTGTAACTATAATGCAAGCCAAAAAGGACAGCTTATTTTCCCCCATTACTACAGGCTTCAGAGGAGGACTTTGAAATTTGAGTGTGAATGTGGTACCCAGGAGAGGCCTCAAATCTCTGACAGAATTTGAAAAACACACTTTCAAATCACTTCAAAGGGGCGTTTAACTGATCCTGCAGCTTTCAAGTCGCTCTTTGAATAATTCTGTAATCTGCCAATACAGAGAAAAACAAACATCAGCGCTGTCTTTCTCACACGCTCTCTTGCTCTGTCTCAGAAAGCTGAAAAACACCAGGGTGTAGAGGTCAGCGCTAAGAGCTGCTGAAGGCAGAATGGTGCTGGGGGCATGATTTCTCAAACCAAATGTCAATACACACATCAATTGCTGCTGTGCCCCTCAACCTCTCACACTCACACACACACACACACACACACACACACACACACACACACACACCTAACTTTGTCCTTTGAAGGTCCAGCTGGGTTGAGCTCAGGTTACACATAGAGCTCTGCAGCCTGATGGGAACTCCAAAACACTGCACTTCTTATTCAGCAGGATTCACATTATTAACTTTCTTCTTCTCTTTTCATTCTCGTTCTTAAAACAAATACCAACAATCGGCTTTGAAGCAAATCTGGTGGAAAGAAAGAGCAGGGTCTTAGACTTCTGTAGCTATGAAAATATACTGTACTTTGAATTGTGAATGTAACTCCTTTAGTTTGCTTAGCCTGTCCATGAACACAACCACGCAGTCCTCACCTAAACGCATTCACAGTGGCTACGCATACTGATAAAAACCTGTTGAAAAAACACACAGCACACAGGGTTGAATGTGCTGAATGAGAAACACGTTAACCCCAGAGTCCTGACCTCTGCAACAGTCTCTGAACACATTCACATAGCCAATACTAAGCACAGAGCCAGAGGCAGAAGGGCAGAGAACAACGGAAATCTGACAATGTGATGGCAAAGTGTCCATAGCTTTTAAGGATCCTGCCCTGGGTCAAATAACTTAAAAAGGATAATTGGAAAGATGGAAAAAAAATCAAAAAAAAATCACAACAAGACACAACCAGGTCCTGTTTTCCAGACATTCTGCAGGGTTTTTCCTCCTACGGCTCAGTCCTCTGACCCCTTCCATCCGTCTAAACTGTGCAGCATCAGCATTGTCTATGGTATCTTGGGATTTTCCCCTCCTACCCTCTTCCTCCCTTCCCGCTTCCAAAAGCCAAGTAGGGGTGAGGAGGAGTGGGAAAGTGTCCTCGTCCTGCCAATAACAACACCAGTCAGCAAGTGCGGGTACGTCTTCGTATTAGCTCCACATCAACCCAAAGACAATAGAAACAAGCGTAACAAACTAAATAGTTGGAGTTTTTACACTGTAAACTTCTATGGGTTAGAATTTCCTACGCTTTCCAGTTTACTCTGTCTTTCATTTCAGCAAACAGCAGTTCCATGTAGCTGCAGTCTGTGGAGGCCAGAATTAATGTAGAACCCTCACGAAGAACTAAATCTCCACCATGTTTTGGAGGCATTGGCCGAAACTACAAGTTAAACAAGCAGACGCACATTTTCCACTTGCAGGGATTTCTCACTGTCTGGCGTAGAAATATATACATGTCTGAGGTGGCTGTGGTGTATACACAGATGCAGTTGTTTTTACGTACTGAACCCCCCCCACACACAACTTGCTCCCCAGTCTGTCAGTCTAGCCTGTTGAAAAACCACAATTATTAACCTCCTTTATGCAGACATTTTTCAGACATCTGAGACGTAGAATCAGTTGACCTTTTTAAGCATCTTGGTATATATTTGAGAATAAAATATATCACATACAAAACCAATGACTTAGGTTTTGTGTGACAACAAATAACAAAATGTACATAATAGCATAAATGTACATAATACAATGATAATTAAACATCACTGACACTTCCAGTAATGTCCCAAAGCCATTTTCAGCTGTCCATGATTCAACTGTTTTAAATGTAGCATATCACTCAAAAACAATATCAAAGCCCATAATGGCTGTATGACTCCGAAAGCACTTACAGATTGATCATTATTTTTAGATGCTTTCAGTTTCCGGTTATTTTCTGTGTTTGTTTTTTCCCCAGTGAGATTTACAATCCCAGCAGCTACCACTGACCACTAAATACCTCCCACATACAGTAACAAAAATGTTTTCCAAAGGTTAACGTGGTGGGACTTTAGTGAGAAAAAACATAAGAAAGTTACCCCTTCTTTCCTAATTTCCTGGGTCTACATGGGCTGTGTTCACAAAACATGCAGATAAAGGGATTATAAGATTATAATGTGAAAGCCACCAACTGCAGCTTCATGTAAACAAAACAGCATTATATGTAAGATTTAGCTGCAATCACCTCTCAACCAGCGTGAAGTCCCTCCTCCAGTCTACTGACTAATGTTATCTTTACCGGCACTAACGGTCTACTGGGATTACAGCGACTGGAGATTGTTCATGTGCACAAGAGAGCAGGAGATAAATATCCCTGGATGCAGTAATACTGGAACTGCAATTAGTGTGTGAGAAATGAAGAGTGGTGATCACCAGCACCGGCCCACCATTTCCTTCTCGTGGTCGCTCACTTTAAAACAAGTTTTACCCATAAAAATACTGCCGGTTGGTTGAAAAGCTTTTCTGTGGGAAGGTACACATACAGAGTAAATCATGCAAATCATACCCTCCACAGAGACAATAACTAGACTAAGACTAAATACAGGTTTCAGAAAAAGACTGTTTATGCTGTAGATTTGACAAATAGCTTAACTGCTGTTTTTCCCACACAGTTGCAACCGTTTTATTTTTGTAGTTCAATGTTGTTTTGCTGTTTGCTATAATAACCTTACACTGATGTTCAACAGACCAACCCACTGGAAACATATGTTATAGGAAAGGGAAATAAGTTAATCAGTTAAAAGGTTTAGGCCTGAGGGAGCAGAGAACCTTTTTGAAGGACTTTTGGGTTTAGACATCAATAGGAGAAAATGTTTCGCCTGCTGTATCAAACATAACCCAGTGTCTGCAGCTGTTCAACATCAGAAGACTTGCAGTGAATGAGCACACACACACACACACAAACTCTAGTCTGACCTTTTCACCACTTCCCTTAATTAGTCCACACACAGATATGTTATGCCAGATGTTGAGATCAAGAGAATTCCTGCTGGTGAGGAATGTGAGCCATTCTGGAAAATATAAAGAGCAGTCAAAGCAGGGGAAGGGTATACTTACAGTACAGGTGTGGGTGGACACCAAAGAAATGTGGAGCAGTGCATGAATTAGTTTCTCTTTTGCCAGCACATTTTCAGCTGAGGAAAACGGAGTTGCATTAGCTAAGCCAATGTCTTTTTTGGGGGGGCGGGCTAGGTTGTAAATGGAGCATCACTTGTTGCTTTGGTAACACAGATTGTTAAGCTGGTGTTGCTACAACAAAATTACATTACAGCTAACACAGCCTCTCACAATACTGCCATGGTTTAAATATGATGGTTAACTTTCAGTTTGTCACGATATTACTTCAGTCATCTTGAAGGATTTTTTCCCCCAACATGATCAGTTTACATAGTATAGAAGACAGCATTTAGAAATACACACAATAAACAGTAATAATACATACAAATGGTAAGAATAAAGCAATCTAAATCAAACAAGCTGAGTAATAGTATAACAATTGTAGTTTTAGGTATTTCCCCATATATTATCGTTTCATTAAATATTGTTTCAGTTACATTTAATTGACATTTATATTACCTTTACTATTCAAATATCATTTAGCTAAATTAGCTTAACGTTAACCCACAGATAAGATAAGGCTTCGTTGATCCTCAAAGACTGCAGCTAATTCGCACACAAAAAAAAAAATAAGGCTATAATATCAACTCCATCAATACAGATCCATAAAGTGACTTTTTTTCTGAATGTAAGCATTATAATAATATAACTTTAAATTGTATGGGATAGGGGGGCAACAAATGCGTAGTTAAACTCATCTTGAACGCAGCGTAAGGTACAAATTAAATTACCTACAATGAAACAAAGGCATATTAAAGTCATGAAGCCACCGCTGAGTCGAAAAAGACCCCGGAATAAAGTCATAAAGACATGTTAGTGATAACAGAGAAAGTTATGGGGAGACTCTCACCTAAAAACAAGCAGAAGAGGTCCACTCCGACCAGCAGCTTCCTCCTGCTGTGGTCTTTACAGCTATTGTTCAGTGAACTCCCGCCGTTCCTCGTCTCCGCTGCCATAGTTTTCTCATATATCAAACAACGTTGCATTTAAAACGTTTTGTGTGGTTCAAACTAAATGGAATAAAAAAGGGGAAAAAAACTTGCCGGTAACTATCACAGTGCTGCGTTTAAGGCACCGTTACTCTAGTGCTTTGCTTGGATCCTAAAGATGAGCAGTCATGCAAGTAGTGTCGCTACTCTTCTTGTAATAAAACACGATCTTTCAGAAGGTAACCACCAACTCCTGTCGCTTTTATGAGTTGCAGCTCGCTTCCCCCCCCCCTCGCCATCCTCTACTTCTTTCTATGGGGGTAGCGGGAGTCCTGTGACAGCCTTCCAAGAAAGCCCCTCCTTCAGCTCCGCCTCTTTCAATTAATGCCATATGCAGACTCCTTCATACTCACCGATTCCCACACTCACCTCTGAAGAGGGATGCTGCCACACTAACGAGGGGGTTTTACAAAGCAAACAGTCAGCCAGAGTAACAGTACAAGGGAATTTTCCTCTGGAGCATAAATTGTTGTTTTACACATTCAAGACTCTGCAGGATTATTCATTCATCGAGTAGACTGGTGTCTTTCATTTTACATGCAGTAAATCACTAATGATACACAGTCTGGCCTTTCTCTGGGAAATACACATGAAAATGAGCAAGCAAAATCCCCAGATGAGTCACACTTTCTCCTTCTTCATACTCGTCCTTTTACAAAGCAGCACATGTAAAGGTACGCCATGCACCGCTCAGATACTTCATGTGACTCTGTCAGAGTCACATGAAGTAAGATGAAGCTCAATGCTATGAAAAGAAACAGGTTAAGAGAGGAGGGCTACTACAGAGTGTACAGGAGGCTACTGTGTACACGGATCATTTTAAAAATCACAAAAATGCCAATCAAAGCAAAATCAATGAAAGTTTTTATTAGATGTAAAAGGAAATCAAAACATATTACAGCTACTACATGTGAAGAGTTGGTCTCTTCATGTCACAGCTCTGGGGACAAAGTGCAATAACAATAAATTCAATTTGTGCACCATTTACTCTTTTAATACTAACTCCAGAAATAAAGAAGAAGTGAAAAAGTGCAGAATACAAAACGAAAATGCACTAATTATGCACAAGCTAAACAAAAAGTGAAATCAGGACAATAATACAGCTAGAACAGCAGCAACGTTCTTCATGCATAATCATGTTTTCTTTCCTCAAAATCATTTTTTCTGTCAATGGCAGGTTGTACTCATGGTATCAAATCCTGAAGAATGAACTGTGCAGCTTAAGTTTTAAGTACCGGCGTGCCCTGCTTCAGCCGGCGCTGTGATTACAAAGTGTCAGCATATAGAGGTGGGGGAGGAAGGAGTTCCAGCTCTGTTAAGTCAACCTCCTGTTCCCTGTCATACAAAAACAGAACAGGATACCAGTTCACGAGGATGAAGCCTAAACCTGATGCACTGTGTGCGCTTTATGGCTAAAACTACAAGCTATCGACTAACATGAATAAAAGTTAAATAGAGCTTCACTCTCTGTTTGGAAGGAAACTGTCAGCACTTACAGATATGGTGGCTCCTCTACAGCACACAAGAAGTCTGGTTAAAGACAAGCAGATAGAGATGTCACATTAACTTTGAACTGCTGTCTCTGCAAAATGTCCAACACCAACATCATGTCTCCAGGTTACTTGAAACAGATAAATGTTCCTCAGAAGTTATTTTCCATTACAGGCAAGACGCCAACCAGTGTTTACACTGGAGTGTCCTTAGTGATTTGTAAGTGCTCCCCTCTTAGCTTCACCATTATCAGTGAGAGTGACAGAAGTGGTGACAACAGTGCAGTCATGGAAAAAAGTGAACTCAGTAAACTTACTTGGTGGCTCAGCACTGTGCAAACGAGAGAGAAGATCAATTGAAAAATAGACAATGTTGGAATGAAGCTTAAAAAGAATAGACATCTTTCAATAATGTTATAAAAAACACAATGCTGTACTTTGTGGGTGTTGCTCCTTCACTTTCAAGAACATCAACAAATTCATCTTTGCTGTGTTGGAAGAAGATGGCTAGTTTCTGCAGGGCTTCATGTCTGGTCCTAAAGGTTGAAAATAAGAAATTATTAGGATCCATTTTAAGGCTTTAACAATTTTCAGTTTTCATACTTATCAGTGGCCTAAAGTTGGCAAGAAACATCTGTAAAATCCAGAACCGTAATCCTGAAATAGATAATGGATAAAAATATAAAAAACTAATGAAAATCAAACATTATAACTTTCATGAAAGTAATGTTTTTTCTTGCAGAACCGTTTTATTAAACTGCATTATTTTCAATAATAAACTACCAATATAGCATATAAGTGCCATAAAATCTTATTAGTGGACCTGTAAGTTTCAAAATGACCAGCAGTATCCTTAGAGAAACCAGATTAAGTGATTGAGACAATTATGTCTCCTGGAAAAACAACAGTAAGAGTCAACTGGAGTGTTTTGGAGCTAGCATCTAGTGGCCGTCAGCAGCTTTGCACTTCTCCACACTGGCTTCAGTCTCCAGCTGTGGTAGGTGCTGCTCCAAATGGCAGTTTGTGATAATTGAGGCTATTTTTTTTTTTTTTTTTAACCATTTGGCAAGTTTCCGCAGGGTAACAGTCAAAGGATTTCTGTCAGCTCTTCCTCTCATTTAATGACTATGGAGATTTACTGGGACACTGTGGTTGTGGCCAGTCTGCAACAAATTTAAAAAGAGATTAACGCTGAGTAACAGAAGGCTGACTAATGACAAAACCAAAAGTCATTTTGCTTCATTACAAATGGGCTGAAAGTTTTTTTCACCTTTAAATAACATTAAAACATTCAGAAATAACGTAACAGTTTTTATGTGCTTACATAAATGAGGACATTGAAACAATAACAATTTTATACATATAATGATGGACGAATAAATGACTAAAAAGAAACCTCTCAAACTTTTGGGCTCCGATTAAGACAACTGCTCTAACTAGACCGTTTAGGTTCAGTCACATCAGGTAGCAGTAAGGCATCTGATTTCTAGGTTCACAGAAATTTTTTGGTAAATTAATTAGTCAGAGGATCAAACAAAGATAACAACACTTATTATAGATACTTTATTGATCCCCTTGGGGAAATTTAGCAACCGTTTTGCTAAATGATTTATCGTTTCAGCCACACATTCACTTTTTGTCTTGTCAAATGTGCTGATCTCCTGCTTTTCTTATAGTTATATAGACACTAAAATGTCTTTCAGTGTCCCAAAGATATCTGGAATTCAGACAGTTGGTCTGACAAAACAAGCACATCTACAATCGCAACTATAGATTAACAGAAAAGGAGAACAGTAGTTAGCTACAGCCCTGGGTCGGTCAGTCTATTCACATTATTGTCATCGCAGCACTAATTACTGTTTTTGGTTTCTACTGTAATCATACAGAGGAGTCCAGAAACACACTAAAAGGTCACAGCCCAACCAAATACTTCAAACATCCATATTTAAAGTGTTGAGTGCTAATTTGTTTAGCTTGCTACAAAACTTTTCTTCTGTTCCATATTCAAATACTTCTGAAAAAAAAAAAAAACTAAGCACATTCATCACATGTAAAAACAGAAAGTCTTGACAAAAGGTGTATGTAGAAAGCTTTGTGTCCATATGTGTAAATATACAAAAGCATCTGCTTACACACCTGCGTGTTTGAGACTTACTGTGTGTGTAGGTCCTCCAGGTTGGCATCGCTCAGAGTGTGCTGGGCGCTGACATGGCCACAAGCTGTCAAAGCGAAGACATGAAGGGCAGAAGTGGGTGGGTGAGGAAGGGATGCGGGGTGAGTTATGTAACGACAGTGAGACAGAAGAGGGAGGGAGTGAGGGAAATGGGATGATAAAGGTGCACATCAAAGGCATGTTACAATCTGCCACATGTCGGTGGATAACATTAAACAACCACAGGCATCTTGTCATGTTTTCACTTCAAAAGGACCTATAAAATCTACTCACACATGGCAGGAATGGAGGAAGTCTGCCCGGGACAGCTACTATACAAAACAAAGAGAAAGAAAATACATATGCTGTGTGTCACATAAATTCAATCACATCTTTCAAAGGGAGTGACTTAAAACTACTCTTATGTGGTTAATGGACTCTTAGCAATAACACTAATCTAAAGGCAACGGAGCCACAGCAGAGGACAGACACTTACTGGCTTTCATTGGAGGGTGAGAGAGTCTCATCTTCACAGGACCACTCCTCACTGTCATCCGTGACTGTGGAAAAACAAATTGTTTTGATAAAGCACGACATGCTTGCTGATGAGAGCTTTTGCAGGGTAACAGCGAAAGCCCTCAGCATGCATGGAATTCGTTTACAGTTGTAAAATAAGCCATGGCTGTCAAGCAGATGACAACGAGTTAGGTTTTTCAGACCAGGACTTTGGGAAACTGTACTCTGTCAGTAAACAAGTCCATGTTATATCACTCAGTTAAGTTTTTTAATCTGTAAAGTAGCTAATTCAACAATTAGAGGGTTAGAGGTGACAGTAATGCAGACTTTGTGCAGAGGTTACTGACACTCACAGCTGCTTGTTAATACAGGATGACTGGAAGATCTGCAAAACAAAGAAAAGGGGTATAAACAATAATTAATACAATAATGGATTGGCAAGCAAAGGGTGCTTACAAATACTATTTATTTTAAATCAAATCTAATCAGTGAGGTATCCAGTACCTGCTCCCAATGCTTATGGTATCTGCCTCCACATTGCCTCCTCGTCCTGCTGCTTGAGCCTTCTTGCCAAGTTCCAGCATATCCTTGATATTTAGCTCCACATTCATGACTGATATATAACCATCTGCAGAAAGTGAGAAAAGAGCAGAAGCTAATGACATGTTGACAATTCCTGTTACTTCCACTGTGTTTTTTGTTCAAAATTCAGGTGGAATCTGCACACAGTTTTTTCTCCAATTCTACAATCTTATGAAATATACAATGAAATAAAAATTTTAACTAAACTTCAGGGAGTGATCACATAAACGTAAACAGTATACACTCACATTTGTGGTCGACATCTCGGGCCAGCCATTTGCCTTTGGGGCAGTTGGTGGTACGGATGATGCTGACTGTGTCCCCACTCTTCACAGGCAGGTCATTCTTGCGGACTTTACTGGCCACCATCACCTTTGCATGATACATTGGCTCCTCATAACCAGTCACCTGGAGAACACAATTTTAAAAAGTAAAAGGATGTGGTTTACAGTGATCGCAGAATAACTAAGCAGTGTATTCTGAACAATTCTGTGCAGGTGAATTGTTGTAAATTACAGCCTTAAACAGTTTACTGCTTTTTATTGAGCATAATTAACCATGACAACACAAGAAAAAAACACAAACCCTGCTAGTAAGAAGAAATGATCAACTTCCAGGCAGCATGACTTCCAAACTTACTTTAAACTTTTTTTTCATTTCATTTTCCTTCTTCTCTCTTTCCTTTTGCTCCTTTTTCTCCTTCTCCAGTCGCTGCTTCTCCTTCTTCTTCTGTTCCTTATGGTCAGCAGCACTGGGGCTTTGGCGTTCCTTACTGAAAACAAATAGGACTTACTGGCAGAAGAAGTTTATTTTCTTTAAAAATTATTTACAACATGAAAATCAATACAACCATGAGTTTGAGGCACAAAATTCAAAAGACTCATTCACGTATCACAACATCACAGAGTGGTGACATACAGTCACTTCAGAAAGTATTGTAAGAAAGTATCACACTTTATTGTACCATAGATTTAATTTTAATTTTTTCTTTCATGGTTGGCTGGATAGAAGCACCATGCCTTCTCATCATCTGGCTACAGGGGCAGAGCTGATGGAAAGATGAATGCAATCAAACACAGAGATATCTTATAAAACTAGAATTACGTCATAGCGATTGTATGCCAACCAGTGACATTGTTGTTTACACGCATGTTTGTCCAGACTCATTCTAAGTTTATGCCAAGTGGGCATTTGTGCCAGATGTAATGAAATTCCTTCTAGGTATTTCTGAGTTATAGCATTGACGACGATGGGACATACATGTGGTCACAGTGACCTTGACCACCAAAAACTAATGAGTTCATCCTTGACCCCAAGTGACAATCTGTGCCAAATTTGAAAAGAATTCCCTTAAGGTGTTCCTAAGACATTACATTCACAACAAAAACTGGATGAAGATGAGGTGACTGTGACCTTGACCTTTGACCTATGGCCAAACATCATTGAGTCCAAGTTGACATTTCTACCAAATTTAAAGGAATTTCCTCCTAGGATTCCTTAGATATCGCTTTCACATTAAATGGGTGGCCGTACGGATGGATGGCCAGAGAACATAATGCCTCCAGTCCAGGCTATCGCTGGCTTGGTGGCATAAAAACCTGCCTGTATGTAACCTGAGAGTGGGGAGGTAGTTCACCTTTCAGCACGACAATGACCTGAAGCATACAGCTAAGACAACACTTGAATGACTTCAGGACAAGTCTCTGACTCTCCATGAGCTGCCCAGATTTCAACTCCACAGAACATTTGTGGAGAGACATGAAGATGGCAGTTGCCTCCCATCCAATCTGACAGAGATTGAGACAATCTGCCAGGAAGAACATGATAAATGGCCATAATACAGATAAAACCAAGTAGATTGAAAGCTGTAATTGCTGCTTCTGCACAGCATTAAGTTGAATTAAGTGATTTTGACCACTTCGCTAAAGGTGATAGTTTACTTTTTTTTTTTTTACATTTTTACTAATGTTTCCACGTTTGTATTATAGGTTATTGAGTGCAGATTGATGTGAAAAAAAAAATGGCACCACATTAACCATTTCTGAATACTTTCTGAGGCCACTGTATCTATGTAGAAGATTATGGGCTGAATGCGGTCCAACACTATCCTTTCAGTTTGACATCAGTGATAAAACAGAGGTATAAAAGAAGAAGAGAGAGGAAAAAAAAAAAAAAAAAAAAACATACCGTGAATTGCGCGACCATATGTTAGGACACACCTCTTCCTTCTTGAAATAAACACAGATAATCTAAAAACTTTCATAATGAACAATATTCAATTTATCATTAATGGTTAAAAGAATGAAGCACTGTATTGATTCACTGACGTCTCTTTGACCATAAACTTTAATATGATTATTCACTAAAGGAATAATAACTAAAAGGGAGTTACCATAGGTTGGCTCTCAGCATACGGATCTGTAAAAAAATGTTAAAAAAGGCGATTAAATAGAAAGAATGGATGTCTGCTATAGGTCTCATGGTGAGAATAAAAGACTACATTAAGCAAACATTCTTACTCTTCAAACCAGCTTTACGTTTACGAGAGTTCTGGCCCAAGATTAATTTGTTGATGTAGTCAACATCCTCATACACATTATCAGACCTGTCAAAGTAACTGTCCTGTTGATGAACACTACAAAGAAGAAAACAGAGGCTATGTCATACATAATTGTAAAGGAAAGAAGAACATTTTGATTGCTGGTACAAGAAAACTCACCTTGTAAGTTGCTGTATGCCATTCTTCAATACTGCATGGTTACTAAGCTCAGTTTCCTCTGGGGCAGAGTGGCACTCAGTGGCACTCTGATCATTCTCATCAGCTTGAGAGTTAGAAGAAGGATCTACGATCACCTCCTCACTCTGAGACCACTGCACTGGTGCAACAGGCTCTATGAACTCTAAAAGGTTTGTTGGTTCAGGGAAGCCGGCTGGATCAAGGGGTATTATGCTTCGACTGCCAAGGTTCAGATCATGGTCAACAGAGCTCACACTGGGATCTGCAGGATGACACACTGATGAATCAGGTTGTGGTTCTTCAAAATCGGTGACCCCAAACTCAAACGGTACAGGAAGGTTGGTGCGCACTAAGGTCAATGCCTCCAGTTCTAATGCTGCAATATCTACAGCTTCTCCCTCGGTAGTTTCAGCCTCTGAATTCTCAAAGTCTGGAAACTCAGGAGCGTCCAGTACAGGATTGGAGATTGGTGGGTGGTTGGACTCTGGATCCTCAGGTAGTACTTGGCTAAGACCTGGTGACACCTCTATAAAACAAACTGAAATCAGCACTTGAACAGATGTTTGATGTTCATCCTTACCAAAATAAGAGTATGGTAAACTATAGTACAGCTAAGCTAAGAAACAGGGAAAAAATTTAAGTATGTTCACAAACCGTACCATTGACTGTGTAGTAGCGGACAAAATCTACTAATGGAGGTCTGGGGGGCTTTGCTGGAGGGGGCCCAAGTGACCTCAGGTCAGGTAGAGGGTTCTTCAGAGGAACAGAGGGCAGATGAGGTTCACCAGTCCTCACAGAGAAAAGTTGAGCTTTATCCCTGCCAAACTGCTTATCCAATGGAGACTCTATTTGAATTTGTCATTGGGGAAAAATATAGCAAATGCATTAGAAATCTGAATAAACAGTGAAGGATAGTAGAAGGTTTTTGAAAATGTTTGTTAAAATGTTTATGTTTGAACATAACTTACTGCGTGCAGAGTTGTTGGCTTTGGAGAATGGCCGAGCTGAAATACAAGCAAGGTGTGGAAGACAAACTGGTGGGGGTAAGTGCAGGTCACGCTCAACCCTTTCATTGTTCTTTGGTGGTGAACAGAATGCCTTGTCTCTTGAGGTGTGGTCAGGGGAAAGCAAGTTTTTGGGTTTGGTGGAGATCAACATCTGCCGGCATGAGAACTTCTTCTTGGCCCTCTCCAAGCTGCTAATGATTCTGTTGTCAGAGTCAGCACTGGTCTGTGAAGGGTGAGGGGAGGTCATTATGTCTGGGCTCAAGGGAGGGCACTCAGGAGTTGACTGGTTACTTTGAACTGAACTCCCCTCTTCTGTGGTTAGTTTTTCCGCAGAGGGCAACTCACCGCAAGCACTAGAGGGTCTAGTAGTCAACTCAGCATATGTGGGATCCTCTCCATTTTCTGTACTGACCTTTGCTGATTTGGTTGACTTAAAAGGAAGCAGCAAACCCTTCTTTTTGATTTTAGTTTGTGGTAGAACTTCTTTTCCTTGCTCTGGTTCTAGTTTCTGCTCCTTTTTCACTGGGGATTCTGCCTTCTGGTCTTTCACTGACAGGGCAGGGAGCACCAGAGGCATGTGTCGCTCTTTGAGGGACTGTCTTGTTGTGCTGTCTCCATTAGAAAGCTTGGACGAGGGGGAAGTCCTCTGAGGTTGTGGTGGAAAGGAAATTGGTCGCTTGCCGCCAGATGCCCTCAGCCCATCTCTGAAGAGGACGCCAGGGATCACTGGTGTCTTGTTTTCTACAGTATTATAAATACTGCTAACCATTGAGCTGCAGGAACCTCCAGGAGGTGGAATGAGTTTGGGTTTTTCTGCAACAGCTGGTCGACTGTTTTTGCATTGAGCTAGAAGGGCCTCTTCTTGAAACTTGGCCCTCAAAGCTTTGAAGTTGACTGGTCCTTCCTTAAACAAAACCATAAATAATAAATTGTTTAAGAAAATAAATGGACATTACTTTTAGATTTTGAAGAGGCTAAACTCAGTGCTGACAATTTACGAGTGCGTTTAGCAAATTAGAAAAAGACATTTTCTACTTCACTCCTTAGTGGTGTTTAACTATGCAGATAGTTTTGGTTTCACACCCTGCATTCATCCCAGTATATTATACAATGATCCATGTTTTATTGATCATCACTGATAAAATGGTTAACATAAAATTAACCACCAAAAATATTGATAATCAATTTATTGTTCCGAGTATTTTTTTAAATCTAAAATTCTATAATCTTGTCATTATAAAGTAGGTTCTTAAAAGTGGAATATTTTCTGGTTTATTTCTACAGTTGTAAACTGGATATATTTAAGTTCTATAGTTTTGGGTATTGTAATGGGCATCTTCTTATGGTTTACTTATATTTTAAAACCTTACAACTAACAAAGAAAATATTCAACAGATTAATGAGTAATAAAAATAATTGTCATCACAGCTGATAAAGTGTGATGAAGTGTGTGACTTATCCAGAGTAACAGGTAGATTATTTCTCAGAAAAGATGCTGCTGCTGCTGCTGCTGAGGTTTGTAAATCATTATTCAACGCTGGGATCACCACATTCATTAGATAGAGAAATCTCAGAGATTGATACATCAAAACAAGTATAACAAATCTGCATGCGAAGATCTTTTAATATGCTGCAAGACTCGGGAAAACTAATGCAAATTCATAATATTTTTATGTCGTAAAACAATTCAAACAAACCAAAATAACGCTGTGTTAAACATAGGGTACATTAGCTTGCACAGACATCGTAATAAGGCTAAATGTGGCTATTCCTCCAACAGTTCAGCTAGAATAATTCAGACAACTCTTAAAACTTTACCTCTTGCATTGTAGCTCGTTTTGTTCATCACTGTTCACTGCGCATAAGGAAAGCGGTCTAAACTTTGATAGCGAGACGCTATCGCTAACTCTAATAACCTCAGCAGACAAATCCCAGCGAACTGTTTACGCTAATAACGGATGATGCTAATGCAAACAATTTGAAAACGCCGCCACGCACGCACCTTCGTGCTGCGCGCGAGTTGCGGCGTACGTGCTCGTTCAGGTTAGTGTGACTGACAAATCACAAGCGTCGACAGTCACTCAGAGTTTGTGTGGATCGACATTAATAATAATAAATATTATAAAAAAAATAATAATAAATGATACCTACTATGACTTCTACCACCACCCATACTTTTAATACTACGATTACTACTGATAATAATTATATTAATCATCATAATTATTATTATTATTATTAGCCTATAGACAATTTTACTTTTTATAAATAGATCATCTCATTGTTTGTGTCTAACATACTTTAGCTGTTGCTACAAAGATTTTTAGATGCTATTGGGACAGAATTTCTGCTTGGACTGGACTGTTTATGAGAAATGGGGGTTATAGAGCGTTTTTCAATTTCCAAACTGTTGTAACAGCATGTGTTTACTCTTGATCAATCATTCACTGTGGTTGGTCAAGACTCTAGTGATAGAAGTCCCCACAGGATCACAACATTTGTTTTGTAATGGGGCAACTGAGTCTTAAGGAATAGCTACTTTTATTTCAGTATGGGATTATTTAATAATTTACTACTGGGTTTATGCACATTGCATATCCTCATCAATTGTAGTCCAACTGTGACTGCATCCAGGAGGCCATGGACATCTGCTGATAAAAGGTGTAGTATTCTTTGCTTCACTACCTCATATATCATATTACCATTAAGAAAATATCACGATAACTGTGATTTAATAATAACAACATGCATACATGTTCTTGGGGCTAGTGGGGCTGAGAGAAGGAGGGCCAGAGCTGTAAATAGACCAATTCCTGTCAACTGTAAGATGGGAAGCTGGTCTTCTTGGACTCCTTGCAACGCTTGCACAGACAAAAAGGTATTAGTGTTTTTTTTCAGTCATTTAAAGATGAATGAAAATTATTATCATAACTTTTATTACAGGTTGCTTGTGCAATACCTGGCTGGAGTTTGAGGTAGTTCAGATCAATACACTGTGAGCAATAGTGAGAGGTGATCATTCGGTTCAAAGGGGGCTATGGTCATCCTAAATCAGCATTCCTGCTTGATTAAGGTCTATAAAAGTGGACCTTGTTTGTACTGTGCAACAGGCTATGCTTCCAAATCTCCAGAAATCACAATTCATTTAAGTTATTTAAAAACATTTGTAGACATACCATATGCTACATATCTACTTATGTACTTACTGAAAAGTAGAAATGTATTTAAGTTATCTTTAATACATGGATTGCGCCACAATGCCACACAATATTATGTTACCTACCACTACAGTGTTTGTGCATTAATTTATATGTCAACAATAATACCAGGTAATGGACATAATGAGATTTAAAAATTTGTCTCAGTTCCGTTTCCGATACATGGAGAAACCCTCTCAGTTTGGAGGCAGCGACTGCATTGAGACTCTGTGGGATAGGCTGGCATGTCCAAGAGCAACCACACAGTGTCTGGTGCCAGATTACTGTGGAGAAAGCTTCACCTGCAAAGACACAGGCAAGTCACATCAACAACCAGGCAGACACCTTTCTTAAGGTGAAGGTGTTATGACAGTGTGTGGATTTGCAAGACAGATACTTATATGTTTGTGAGTGAAAGTGTGTCTTTCCAGGACGCTGTATCAGTCAGTCTCTTCGCTGTAATGGGGAATTAGACTGTGATGATTTTTCTGATGAAGATGGCTGTGAAAGATTCAACCTTAGAGATGACAAGTGTTCCACCCTCCTACCGATTCCTGGTGCTGAACGTGGCATTCAAGGGTAAATGTTGCATAGTTATTACTGCTATTGTTGTTGTTTTGGACTTAGTATGTATCACACGAAGACAGTTAATGTCATAACTTACGTGTACAGCTGCAAAAAGTACTTTCAATTAGGAAAATTATGACCAAAAAGTGAAAATAACTGTTCCTAACTTAGCAAACCGCTTTAAAAAATTGGAAATGCAGACTTCCTATTTTACATATACATGTAATTTCAGTAGTTCATATTTATGGTTATGTTTGGCACACAGAGAGGGAAACAAAATGTTATTCATCATGGACCTGCTGCCTATTGCATCTGCTGGATTTCCTAATTCTCAACATTAGGAAGACAGTGTTCTTGGCCAAAAAATAATTTGATACATAACCCCCTGTAAAACCATAACCTGTGAATTTTAGTATGGATTAATTACACCTGATATGCATCGGACCCTGTTTCCAATCATTGTGCTAGGCTAAGCTAACTGTGCTGGCTGTAGACTAATACTTATCATACTCATCATAAAGCAATTAGTCTCAGCCTATATTCAACTATTCCTTTAATGATTAATTGGAATTATTCATTTTTGTCTAGCTACAATGTCTTGACTGGAGAATTTGTGGATCCTGTACTTGACCCAAAGTACTTTGGAGGACAGTGTGAATATGTCTACAATGGCGAATGGAGGAAATTCACTTATGACGCATTCTGTGAGAATCTGCACTACAATGAGGATGAAAAAAACTACCGGAAACCCTACAACTACCATACATATCGTTTTGTGGTACTGTAATGTTGTGATTTGTTTTTTTGTGTGCAAGCAGACAATTTGAACTGAGACATTTTGACTCAAAATTCTCTCTGTTACAGGCTCAAGCCACATCAGAGGGCTCTCACGAATACTTTGACGATATGGTGAGCCTGCTCAATGCGAGGAAAACAATGAGCTCTTACAATCTTGGTTTCACATTCGGCATCTATAACGTGGAAGTGGGACTGAGCGGAAGTCATGAGTCTGAGTTTATCAAGAACATAACAAAGAATAAAAGCCAGGTACAACCTACTGACCCAAAATGTTTTGCATTACGTCATGTGCAATTTAATATATCATTTTTGGATGAGAAGATTGATACCACTCTTTTTGTCCAATAAATACGAAGCTTCCACCAGCACCAGATTATCTTACATTAGCATAGCAAAAAGCACTGTAAACAGCTAGACTATCCCTATCCAAAGGTAATAAAATATGTCTGGCAACACTTCCAAAGCACAGGAATTTTTACACATTATATCTTGTTTGTTTAATACCCTTCTTTGATCGAGGCCTTGCCATGGCAGAAGGGCTTGCGTGGTCTAATGATCCTCGGAGCTATGTTGTCGGGAGCTATATGCTCCTGGTAGGGTCTCCCAAGGCAAACAGGTCTGAGGTGAAGATCCAGACTAACTCGATCCAAAGACCCATATGGAAGATAAACAAGGAGCAAAGTTTCCCTTGCCCGGGAAAGGGTACCCGGGGCCCCACCCTGGAGCCAGGCCCGGGGGAAGGTTTTGCCGGTGAGCGCCTGGTGGCTGGACCTTTGACCACGGGGTCCAGCCGGGCTCAGCCCGAAGGAGCAACGTGGTTCCGCTCTCTTGTGGGCCCACCACCTGCAACAGGGGCCATAGGGGTCGGGTGCGTAGTAATACGGGTGGTGGTGTTCCGACCTTCGGTTGCCGAAACTGGCTCTTGGGACATAGAATGTCACCTCTCTGATGGGGAAGGAGCCTAAACTGGTGCGGGAGGTCGAGAGGTACCAACTAGATATAGTCGGGCTCACCTCTACGCATAGTCTGGGCTCTGGAACCATTCCTCTTGAGAGGAACGGCTCTGGCCTGTACGTTGGGGTTCTCCCCGTTGGACGAGAGGGTTGCTTCTTTGCGCCTTCGGGTTGGAGGGAGGACTCTGACTGTTGTCTGCGCTTATGCGCCGAACAGCAGTTTGGAGTACCCAGCCTTCTTGGGGTCCCTGGAGGACGTGCTGCGAAGCGCTGCACCTGGGGACTCCATTGTCCTGCTGGGAGACTTCAACGCTCACGTCGGCAATGACAGTGAAACCGGGAGAGGCGTGATTGGGAGGAAAGGCCTCCCCAATCTGAACCCGAGTGGTGTTCAGTTGTTGGACTTCTGTGCTGGTCACGGATTGTCCATAACGAACACCATGTTCGAGCATAAGGGCGTCCATAAGTGCACTTGGCACCAGGACGTCCGGGG
>JAUMHL010000010.1:5678077-5727343 GCA_032362345.1 Sandelia bainsii
GTACTGAAACATTGAACAGTTGGACATGTGCATTCAAAAGTTTAGTGAAGGTCACATTAAGTTCACCTGTAAAGGTTGTAGTGCATTTTAGGTTCATCCTGAAATTTCACCCGAAAGCTGAAGATCCCTAACTTTTTGTGAGTAGTGTATATATATATATATATATATAGAGAGAGAGGGATAGATATGTATATATAGAAGTATGTATATAATGTCAGTGACTTCAGTGACATTTAGAGATTTTAGCAGTTTTCCTTTGCTTGCAGTTTTTTATTCTGCGCTAACTGGCTACTGATGGTACAGTAGGTTCATATTTAGGGTGGTGTTGAATTTCTCATTTAACTCTCAGCAAGAAAGTGATTGAGCACATTTCCGAAAAGGTTCCTCTATCTCTTTAAGGACGAAGCTCTCAAATGCAAAGTAGTTTGAAATTTCCTGACTGGAATGAAGAGCTGACTCACTCACATCTGACACAGAATATTAATGTTCTTATCACTGTGACTTGAATATATAACCGTTACCCCAGTGTTACTGTATAACACAAAATGTAACTACGCTATATGGTTTTCCAGAATTGTAAGTACAGCAGTGACCTGTTTGGGTGCAGAGAAATCCCTCACACAAAGGAACATTGTCACAGGTGTAGCGAGCTGGAACATCACAGTCCTCCTCCTCCCTGCCATGAAACCTGCACGGCTCCCCTCCAAACTGAGACGGCTGATCGAGCTTAGCATAGCGATACTGGATGGTTGAGGGACACAAACACACGAAAGGTCAGAGAAATACACAGGAAGATTTATCACTAAATAAAGGTAGTGGGGGATCTTGGAAACAGCTCTAGGGAACTATTACAGCCAAAATCACATTAGTGCCCTGTTTTCACTTTGTCATGTTGGAGTTATTAATCCCCCTCCCTGTAAAGTGGATGAGATAGATCACTGAAGTACATCAGCAGAGATGTTTGCCAGCAGTGGAGCTCTCCACCTCATAGAAAAACCACCCACAAGGATCAAAATGTACTGTAGGGATGATTTATTTACTCAAATGTAATCTCACTGCATCCAGATCCTATCTCATTTATGATAATCTGTGCATTGCAATTAGTTAAATTCATTTATCTGTGGAATATTTATTTTCAGTTCATTTCAGTCCATAAAAACGATATTTTTCTGTATGTTTTTTTCTTTGCTTTGGAAACGACTGACATTTTGTAAAATAAATTTAACCTCCACAAAATGATGTTCTCCAGCTTTTATCACTTTGGTCGACTAAGTAAACCAGCTGCTGGCTCCAACTTTACGTTACAGGTATAAAAATGTTACCAATTTTCTTATCTGACTTTCTGTACGGAAATGAATAAGCATATTTTCCTAATTATTTCCTAATATATGTCCTTTAAGGTCAGAAGTTTTTTTTTGTGAAAGTAACTGCCAATAAATAGAGGATGTAGATAGGGGAGCGCATTAAGAATTTCCTGACCTCAGATGTTGATGTGTGTTCACTGGTAAATTTTGAGGAAGTAATCAATTTTGTATTTTTCTTGGTAAAAATAAACTTTAGGCAACACCAAATCTTGTAAAATAGCTGATTCACTGGTCATGCTTTATCACTGACTCACAGGTCACAGCTGTGTGGTTGACTGACTTTTTATAACCAAACATATTCATGCACTCACAGTTCTGTAGCGCTTGCTGTTTGGATTTACAAAAGGCCATTATTTTGATCATATTTTCATTTCAGAATATGTGAAGTTGTATGTTTGGTATTTTATATACGAAACATTTATTAACTATATACATTATATTATGAGTTTTACATTTTCACACCTTTTTAACAATTTTCCAAACATCCCACTGTGGCCCCCTCATTTGAGTCTCTAGACACGCTCCTACTTGTCAAGTGTCTCTGACTGCTTGTTCAACTTCAAATATGCACACCAGCACAAATGATCATCTGTCCGTAATCTTACTTACTCTTTTTTTCTGACAGGTGTCGCAGCGGGACCATGTGCTCCACTCTGACAAAACACAGTCCACTGGCTGAACTACAACCCGATCACCCGCTGATCGAGCTTCACGCACGCTGGGCTCCTCATTGCTCGCTGCTGTGATGATAACTTTACTGTGACATGTAGATGAAAGTCACATAAAAAAAACAGACATTTGGACACAAAGGTTTTTGGGCTTCTCAAAAGCATCTTTAGGACTGGTTGCTGACAGAACTACTGACAGATCTCAATTGGAGAAATGACAAAGCTGATTTAGTACAGAGTCCAATGCAAAATCAGCCAGTGTTGTTATTATTAGGTACTGGGTTACCTCTGACAGCAAAGCAATCAGTTAATCTCGGTGGAAGTTAAACTCAGTCTTAGAATGAAAATCCTTGAATCCATTGTACTAAACAGACAAACATCCTACCTTACAAGCACCAAACTCAAAGTAAATTGCAGTAGGCTCCTATGCATCACTGCAGAAAACATGGTTCTGTGTCATGACAGACTATGAACGAGGAGACAACACCGCTCTGAGCTCTATGTTAACACACACTGATCAATACTGACCGAGCCAAATGTACAATACCACACCTTCCTTCAGGGCCTACGCAGCCCTAAATACATCACATATAACAAAACTAAGAAAAGATTAATAAAAAATCAAGAAGCTATGAAGATTCAATTAGTATAGCATCTTTTCTGTATACTTTTAATCACACAATGATAATTAATGTATAAATATTATTATGTGTTGAGCCTGGAATGACAACAAAACATCTGTTAGATTACATATCAGCGACGGAAAAACAAGGCTTTGTAATAAAGTGAATTCCTGTTACAAGACTAGTGATGTACAAGCATTTAAGTCCTGTTTGTCTGTTTGTGACCTTTGAAGTTTGTTCACTTTTGATTTGGATTTTACGGCATGACACAATCACATGACTCAGTAGTACTGTGTTTACTCAGCAAAGAAGAACGTAACACTTACCAACCAGATCATTACACCATGACGACAGACCTATAAATACTAACTAATGAAAGTACAATCAACATTGGTAGAATATGAAAGTACATTTTATTCCACCTCTTTGTACTTTGGTATTTGTTAAGCTGCCTTATACCACTCCATGCATTTCAATAGAAAAGTTTGTACTTTGTACTCCACAAATTGTATTTTTTGATAAACATTTAAACAGTTGTTCACAGCCTTTTTGGCCCTCTACATAAGAATCTATGAGTTATTGACATGGTTTTATTTAAACAAACTATTAGAGGCTCACAATAAAAGCAAGTCTTAAAAGGTGATCATGCAAGTGTGTAGAACCTTGTGTTTTTCTCATTTTCTATTTAATTAAATAAACAATTTATAGGGTCCTGACTTATTTAAAAGATATCTGAAGTATTTGTGTGAGCAGAACAGCCTCTGTTGTCTGCTTTTGTGGTCTTTACACTGGGTCATTAGAAAGATGATCAGGTTAAGGAAGGAAAACAGAAAAGTGGGAATCACATGATATTTTATTTGTGGTTGAACAGTTGCATGGGTACAGTGCATGGGGATGTCATAGATGTACAAAAGTCCTTTTTTTTTCTTTTTTAATGACAATTCATAATTCCATAAATAAAATTTACAAAATATGTTGGACTATTTCTCATTTTTCATTACACAAGCAGGGGTACTGTTTGTTATTGTAAGTCTAGCAGTTAATAGTGAAGTTGTTCATATTATATAAAGTTGCCTTTCTTTTTGACCATTTAATTCAGTGAAGCAGACCTACAATATGCCCAAGTGCGTTGTTACAACAATGATCTGTTTACTGTATACAATGAGCTGACAAAAAGTGCAGTGACTGGACAACAAAAATAAACCTGATAAGGCATAGAAATGCACTCTTCTGCTTCTGCCCTTGTGGCTTTTAAGTCATAGCGCATCAGTTTATTCTGTTCATTTATTGAAGAAACCAAACAGATACGATTGTGAGAGGCAAATTGTAAACAAGATGAGATGCCGGAAAATCTGTCCCCTATTACAAAAAAAAAGACCTTTTAGAAGTGATAGAATTTTTGTTTGGAACATCTTCCATTTCTTTAATCTCTCAAGTTCAAAATGAGTGAGCGAGGCAGGTACAGCAGGCTTTCTTTTGAATGACCATGTAACACAGATTCACAGTTCATTTCTCACCAACCGAACAGAAACAGAGACATTTTCAGTTTAAGTTAAAAAATATCTGCCTGCAAAAGCAAAACAAACATCCAGACGTCAAAAATGGAGGTGCTGGTAGGGCATTGCTTGAGAGAAACACAGGTAGTTGGCATTCAAGAGGCAGAGAGCTATCTTATGGCACAGAGGCTCAGGTACGGGGGACCGGGAAGATCCTTATTTACAAAATAGATGTTTGGCAAATTTTGATTTCAACATTGATGCCTCAAAGTCAGTTTGATATCTCCAAATGACTCTGTCTCATCAACTAAGAATTCACAGCTTATAAAATAAGAGAATCATATTTTTTTCATTTGTTTCAGACCTAGAAGGAAGCTGCAGACAGTTTTTGCAGTTTAGCTCACAGCTGAGTACGCTGAATCCACATTAAGTCTG
Source organism: Sandelia bainsii (assembly GCA_032362345.1). Taxonomy (NCBI): domain Eukaryota; kingdom Metazoa; phylum Chordata; class Actinopteri; order Anabantiformes; family Anabantidae; genus Sandelia; species Sandelia bainsii. The sequence goes on from JAUMHL010000010.1 coordinate 5,682,664, forward strand.
TTCATGCAAATGGACAAGTCGGTGGAGCAACACTATGAGAACATTTGGCAAATCCATCTGCTGTGCACAGTATTTGCTGGTGGCAGTTGACAAACTGAAGGTCAACCGCATATAGCAGGACACTGCTCTCCTCAAAGAATTCTGAAAAAGTATTTGCATCATCAACACCACCATGGCCTTTTAACATATTCTCACAGATATAAATCCATTACAGGAGGGTGCAATTATCTCCTGTTGCAGGTTTCGGTCAAAGGTCACTTCCTGGTTGAAAGGTCTCTTGATTGGATGATAAAGCCGAAGCCTGGTTGTCATGCTGAGGAGTACAGTACAGTATGTAGCCTCTGGAGGAAAAGCAGATCCTCCGATAGCCAACTCATTACAGAACCGCCAAAATGTCGTTTAAAACGTTGAAAAAAGCAGAACAAGTCTGTGTAATCCAGCTGTGAGAGATGCTGCTGTTCACAGTCCCTCATCTCTCTCTTCTCTTTCTCATGAGCTTCTGTCTTGGCCTTGAGAGCTTCCATCCCCTGACAAACAGGAACAATTCATAGTTAAGTTTTATCAGTGCAGTTGTGAACCTGACCACCAGGTGGCGACATTGTGCCATCGTTTTTGTGTGACCCAGCAAACATCCAGGAGGAAAATGACAAATGAAAAGACAAAGCAAATAAAGAAACACAGAGAAAGACTGTGAATAAATGAGAGAGATGGAGCACAGTTGGACATTATGAAGACAGTTGATTGATAACATAAGCAAATCAGAGAGGAGGGGACCTTCAAATACCTACTCAGTGTCTGTTAATCTCTAGCTGTCTTCTTGTGCACTGGTCTGATCCTGTGGAGGATCAGGAGCTCCACTGGGTGCTGGGGAGACTGACCTTGCAACAACAGAGCCCTGAGAGAAAGATAGAGTGAGAGAGAGCTGCAAATATATATGCAAATATTTCTATAGTGAAGCTGACATATTTATTGAAATCAACTCAGTGTGAACCCTTTTCCTCCCACATTTTCCAGAAAAACATAATCTAAACAGGTAGGAAAATGACAACTATAATTACTCTGAAATGTAATTTTACCTTACATCTAATCAAGACACCTGAATCATGTTTGACCTTTCATGCTTAATTGACTTGGCATTTTTTTCTGAAAAAAAGAAAAACAACAAAAATCGATTCTATTTGGTGACGTTAATCACGTAACATTCTACTTATCTGATTTCATGTTGAGAACAGATCATCAATATGGCAGTAATTGATTATAGCGTCACGTCAGTCAGTTGTTAAATGAAATCCATGACTCTTATTGATTGGGATGTGACCCGGGGGGCTGGAGCTCACCAATTGTTCCTCCCTTGCGTTGCAGGAACTGCCCTCTGGGTCAACAGGGGAGTGATCTGTTGGGAGGTCACTAGCCTGGGAGGGTGGGCAGTCTGAGGAGGAACTCTGCTGAGGAGCTGGAGTTGATGCTGCAAAGACAGAAAATGAGAAATGTTTAGGAGACACACGAAAAGAAGGAAAAAAAAACATGTATTAAATATAGAAAGAACACATTTTACTGGCACTTCAATTTTGATTTATATATTATTTTCCAGAATGGGGAATGTGAACTCTTCAATGCTAATCTGTCCTGTGAATATATTTTAGCATCATGCTGGTAACACGCGTAACTTATTCTGAGAAGCAGTGCATTTAAATTTAGATCATGACCTTTACTGCATGTTGTCTCCTCTCTTTGGTTTCTAGTCTACCTGACATTACCTGTTCACCTGTATCCTGAGTACTATCAAATGAAACATAACTCTCTTTGTCTTCCCAAAGGTCAGTATAGTTTTTGGTCACAATTTTTTTTTTCCTGAGGCATGACACTGTGGAATAAAATATGACTAAAAGTCCACAGCCATGCTGGTAGATATAGGAGGCTGTACTTAAGCATCAGCATGTTGACATGCTGACAATGATGCTAACACGCTTATGTTAAATAGGTTTACAGTAATATTTACTTTTCATCATTTTAATTTTGTGTGTTAGGTTGCTAATATTTGCTTGTTAGTGCTACAGATGAGGCAGAGGAATTTATCATTTACAGTTTGCAGTTATGTATATTAAGTACTCGAAAATTCACATTTCTTTAGAGAAAAAAAATGTGTATGTAATGCAAGCCTAATAAATGGTTCAACTGAGATTTTTTAAAAATACAGTGAGAAAACTTACGAGATTCAGTGGATGGTGATGTTGAGGTACCTGGGCTCAGTGTCATCCTAGACAGATCAAGGTCACTACAGCTGCCTTCCTCTTCCTGGTTTGCAGCACCTGAAGGTGGCAACAGCTGACTGCAGGCCAGTGTGTCTGGTACACTCATGAGGCCTGGGGTCCCACACCTGCTCTCCGCTGCTGACGCAACACCAGGTCCCACACCTGCTGCTATAGCCCCTGATGTAGACGGCCCCTCGCCTGCATCTGAGTCCAGGCTGAGGCCCTCCTTCCCCAGACTTAGCTGCCTCTGGAGCAAAGCGGGGTCGGCCGTGTGCTGTGGGCTGGTGATGGCTGAAGACGGGGCTGAGAGGTCGCAGGCTTGGGGGCACATGGTGGTAATGGGTACCAGGCCTTGAAGCATGGCAGCTGGGATGGCATGGCCGCCCACGCCCATGGTCTGGGCCGGCATGTAGGCCGCCATGGCCGCCCACTGCTGCTGAGTGGCAGGGAAAATGTTTGCTTGGCTCCAAATGAGCGGCTGACCACCAGGGAGGACCTGAGCCACCTGGAGGGGACCCTGCACGGGGAAGGCCAGAGTTTGAGCCTGGGCAGGAAACGACTGCTGCGCCCACTGGGCTGCCTGCACTGGCCCCATGGTCATATAACCTGGAGAAGAGATGGAGATAAAGAGGAGAAGGAAGGAAATGATTAAATCATATTTAGGCAGGAAAAGGAAATTCAACACATGTTCCTGTATAATGCCTATAAATAATCAATATATGATCACAATCACTTTTCATTTCTGCATGACAGACAGTCACCTAAAATATTGTAAATGGGAATTAGGTGACAATGGGTGTATCAATAAACCCAATGGTTATTAAAATATGCAAAACCACCAATGTTTTTTAAAAAACATCACTTTATATAAAATCCTATTTCTGATCAATCTTGGCAAGGTTTTTCATAAACATCAAAGAAAAAACATCTCCACCAGCGATTTTCTTTTTTGTATTGGGAAAATGACGACTCTCGATAGCTACCTGATGGCACAGAGGTGGGGCTGAAGGGGGCGTACATTTCCGCAGTAGTGTGTTGCTGCTGGCGGCTACTTCTGCTGGGGTCCAGTGTGTTTGCAGGTGACGGGGGCATCTGGGACATGCACACACACATGCACAGATGTCACCACTATCAAAGTCACCTAAAAGTCACTGTGCTGTCCGTTTATCTTTAATCTGCCGTCCTGTCTAATATTCAGGTAATTTAGACTCCACAACTTGTATTAGTTCACCAAACTTAAAAGCGAGGAGTTGGTTTTGTGATGGTACTCACCGAGGGAGGAGTAGACATGTCGCCGAAAAGATCAAAGTGGTTGATATTCTGTGAGTCGAACCAAGGCATGGGGAAGAGAGAGAGAGAGAGACAAAGGCCAGTGATACATCACAACAATGAGATCTGCACAGTCATGAAACCTTGAATTCATCTCCAAATAGGGTTTGGTGCTTGCATGGGTGGGTAAGTGTGGGGAGTGAAATTGTTTCACAAAGGCAGTTTGTGCTGTAGATGGCAAGAAACAACTATCCCCTCATTTTATTATCAGAAAATTGATCTAAAATGAATCTTTCATGGCTTGCTATAATTGAGTGGGTAAAAGGCTATTCAGTCCTATAAAACAGTCTCTGATTAGATATTCTTACATCTGCCAGTGAAGAGGGGCCCCCATGAAAGCCTGGGCCGCTTTATCATGCTGATTCTTCTCTGTGAGCAGATATATACACAGAGGAATGTGTTTATTTCATCAAAATGAATGAAAGGAGAAGCTCCTAGAACCACCCAACCAAGACAATGAAGCTACCTCACCCTATAGGCAGATGTGACCCCTGCTCTAGTCCCCTCACACTACTTGAAGGAGAGGGGACACGGCTATGTAAGAGACTATGGAATGGCTAAATTGCATGAAATGTAACTGGGGCCATGCACAAGCAGACAACGAGACACTGTAAAAGCACAGACACACACAGAACAAAGAGGATTTGCATGCTATAAAAAACACATACAAACACAACATATTCAAATAAAAGAAAGAAAAAGGAGGAATCGCAGCAATCAGTGTTGCTGCTAACAGGGTGTTTGTGTCCTCCTTGAATAAGTTTGCACGGCACTTAGGAATCATTGAGGGGCACAGAATGAGTCAGAATTTGGAAAAAAGTAAACACTGTACACAGAGGTCTCTCCCTGCAGGCACTGACACACATCAGGGGAGCTCGAGGCTCTCAAAAAGCTCCAACTGAATGAACAGACAAGCAGTAACACTTAGAGATATGGAAGCGCTGCTACTTATACTGGCATGGGCTGTTTGGGCGAGATAGCGAAGGGGACGGGACAGTTTATCTGTTTGATATGCTGAGCAACAAGCACACAAGCGAAGAGCAGAGAAGCACTTTGCTAAGTTCTGTTTTCAAAATTTGTGTGGAAATTCTCTCTGGATGAATGTTTGGTGAAATAGATTTGAATACATTTTTTTTGTAAGCGATTTGAGAAATGTACAGTAATAGGGTAGTCACTGCATGGTGGTGAAGAACTCATAAAACCTACCAGGATGAGATGAAATATAACTGCAGTTTGATGAAAAGGGGGGGAATCAAAAATGCTTTTTGTGCTGCTTTCTGGTCAAACTCATTCACTGAAGAAACATATATTGATTTTCCTTAAGGTACACCTTGTATGAGTGCTTGGTGGCCTTGATTGTATGTAGTCATGACTACACTGCATGCAGCTCAAACCAACACCCACCCCACCTACAAACCTCTCATCCTCATCCTCTAAGGAAGAAACAGCCACCTTTTAGTTCATTTAGTCATAACAGTCAAATGGGACCAGAAAATGAGAGAATGAAAGTTTTTGTCTTGACAATCTGGTCAAGACATACATCAGATTGAGCACTGTATTTTGGATACAAAGCCTGCCTCTCTAATGTTCTGTGAAATTGCTGACATGTCTGACTTTGGCTGACCAATCAATTAGACTTGTCTTTGCAAGCAGGTTCAGCATGACCAGTGTAGCTTTGTTTCATCATCATCATCATCATCATCATCATCATCATCATCATCATCATCACAGAGAGCAGATGCAGACAGACCCCTTGTCTCACTTATTCTTGACTTTGTATTTTTGAGCCTGTAGGCTCTAATACACAACTAATCCATTAAATACAGTACAGTAAGATATTACAAATGATTAAAAGGGGGCTTAAGGCACTTCCTTAAAGAGGATCTTAAAGAGAGGTTTGCAAGTAGAAGAATAAAGAAACAAATGATAAAAAATAAAAAACACCTACAGTCATGAAATGGCGTTTTGGGACATCATAGATCCCTTCCTTCTGCTGACTGGTTGGGACCTGCATTGGATTGGAGGTCGATTCAAACATAAATAACAGAGCAACATCTTTTTTTTTTTTTTTTTTTTTTTTTTACAGGCTGGGTTTTTAAAACAAGAGCTTATAAGAACTGAAACATGACTACTGAAAAAGAAAAAGTGCACTACATCAATTTTGATTTAGTCCATTTCCTTGATGTCATTTGATCTTTTATACCAATGGGATCATGTAAATTCTACAGTTGTGCTGTTGAATCAATTCTACTTAGAAATGAATATTGATTGCAAACCCTGCTTAAAGACATTGGTTCTATGAGTATAAAGAACATCTATTAATATTCTGCAACATATGTCTCAAATGGTTCATCTGACAATATAAAAATGCCTCAGCTCTGGTCGTCTTTGTATCGTGTCAACTTTCTCTCACATTTATCCAAGCTATCTGTTGCTCTTAACCTCGCTGCCTGTCTCTCTTGTTGCTCCCTTAACTGGTTAACTTTCAGTTACGTTTTCCCCAAGTCTATTGATCTTGTTTCATTCTGAGATCAAATGGCATAGCAAGTGATTAATCTCTCTCTATGCATCTTTCATCTTCAGAGGAAAGCAAGACACAGAGAGGCGAAAAAGAGCAGGAGGAGGAGAGGGAGAGAAAGGGAGGGAGGGGGTAGGATTAAACCATACGACAGGTCTCTGGAGCCCTAGCTGGTCCTTCAACTGGTCTGAAATCAAAAGGTCAAAGTGTTGGATATGTAAAAAGAGCCCAGGCTTTGGGTGAACTATCCAGACTAAACAACTAACCTTGACTCTGCCGTCGCTGTTTAAGGCACTATACAGGGCCTCATACATTTTATTTGGTTTTTATTTTTAAAGCTATAATCCTTGAGATTTTATTGACAGCAAATCCTGGTTATGGCTGGGATTTTTCAGCAATAGCAAATAAACATACTTTGATTCAGTAATTATCCTTCTATGCAATAGATTTTATTGCTAGATGCGGAGTCCATCATTCCTGTGCTCAAATTACCTTCAAACACAGGATCCAAAGGACTAAAGTGGATATATTTCAGTGATGTTAATCATTTTATTTCAGTAATATCAGCCTCTGTTTACTGTTAAATCTCCTAACTACATACCAGAGTTGTATTAATATGCTACTGCTGCTACTGCACATCAAAAGTATTCCAGTGGCAGAAAATGGAGGAGTTTCAAGAAGCCACAGGAGACATTCATATTAAAACAAAAACCTTAGTTTGATCTCCTTCTGAATCTCCAAAACCAATCTGCTCTTTGTAACTTCTTTAAAAATGTGCTGCAAAGTTGTTAGTAATGTTACTATTATCATCTATCACAGGGTGTGAAGAGGGAGAAAAAAAGGGGGCAATGCTTGTCTTTGTACCTGATAAACGCTCTCCTCTGACTGTGGGCCACGCAGGGGTTCGTGTCCAGCCTCAAACACTATGTACTACAGAACAGAAGTAGTGGGCAAGGCACAGCAGAGAATAATGAGATGAGAAGACAGAGAAAGAAGTAGGGATATAAAACGGAGAGAGTATACACGATGAGAATAAATGAAAGCACAGGGGAGCGAGGATGACGCCAAGTGGGGATTGAAATGAGATCAGGAATAAAAGAATAGGGCATGGGAATGAGGAATGGGGGGAAATGAAGAGAGAAAGAAAAAAAAGAGTGAGGTGGGAAGAGGAAAGAGCACAAGTATAATAGGTCAGGCAGCAGTTCAAGTCAATGTGGAGGTCTTAGCTCGAGGTCTCCCTTCAACATCAGCATCGCGAGGTGACCCAAAGTTCAGAATATTCACTGGAGATCCTCAAATATGAATCTTAAATCTATATGGATCTCAAATTAAAGGAATAGTTCAACATTTTGGGAAATGTGTTTATTCTCTTTCCAGCTGACAGTAAGATGAGAAGATTAAAACCAATACCAATTCTCTCATGTTTTGTGAATACAGTATTTTACTTGAGTCGGTGGTTAGTGAAGTTGGCTTTGCATAAACAGCGAAAAACAGCTAATGTGGCTCAAGCCAACAGCAACTAATGTAATATTTGCTGTTTTACAGTGCCAGTACCAGCCAAAAATTAGTTGGCACATCATCCCCTGTGAAATGCGTAATGTTTAAACCGTGTGACCGGCTCAGTTAGTAGGCCAGTCGTCTACCATCCACAGGGTTGGTGGTTCAACTTCCAGTTCTCCCGAGTCCGGGCCCCACATGAGACACTGAATCTCGAACCCTTAGCGCCTAAAATGCAGCTGTCCACAATAATTTTCATATTATTAAAGTGTCAATTACTATTACTATTCTGGTTTTTAAAAAGATTTAACAATTGTTTAGCTTTAGATGTCTGGTAGAAGGATTTTGTTACTTCTGAATAAAGTAGACTAGCTAGTTCTTCACATTTGCAGTGTTTGTGCTATGCTAAGCTCAACATTTTCTGTCTTCAGCATCATCAAGAGTGGTATCAATCCTATCATCTAACTCTCTCAAAGAAAGCGACTAAGCATTGTCTCCCAAAATGTCAAACTACTCCTTTTAAGATTCTGGCCACAGTCTAGACTTTTGTCAACCAACATCAACATAAATTGAAAGCTGCAAATGGAATGGCTTTATGCAAAACACACTTGAAGAGCAAAGAACACAGGTGACCTGGGAGGTGGTTGGACATACCACTGAACATAGCATTCAGAGTAAGAGTTAGTGTTGTCTGTATTCAGTGTGAGCAAACACAGAGAAAAAGAAATTATGTTCAGCCAAATAAATGCACAAGGCAAAAAAAGAGAAGGAGGGTAACAACCAGTCAAGGTGGGACGTGTCTTTTGAAGAAATCAGAACATTGACACAGATCAACTTAAAAACAACATTGCACTGGCAAATGGAAGTTGAATGGTTGAACAAAACTGTCCACTAGGATGGTATACTGTGTATTACTGGAAGGGTGGAATATCATGAATCATTAATTCAAGCAGATCAGTGACTCGAGAAGATACTTAAATTAAAGATTAATTGTTTTTATTCTAAGCTTTTAGAGTGAAAACAGCACCAGTGAAGCTACAAAAGCGTCAAAGTCAGCAGTGTTTCGGTCTTGCTGTGTGTGCCCACAGACCTACCTGGTAAACTGGATCATCCACTTCATCTTCCAGGATGGTCTGTGCGGTTTTGGGACACAAGGCAGATTACACATTTTATATTGTAGCAGTAATTTTGAGAATTCACAGTCTCATTAGAATATAAATGGAGGATGGTTGGAAAGCAACACAAAAATACACTAATCTTTGTTTGCAACAAAGCATAATCACAGACTGACAGTGTGATATGCTATTACACAGATACACCAACGCATACGCATTATATTTCCTGTCACTCTAGTGATAAAAACACCTAGACCAGCACTTCCATTATATTTAGCTATTCAACATAGAAATCAATGATGCAGACATATACAGTCCAAGATGCACTTCAGAGGACTTGCAAGTGTTAAGATTTCTGTTGTGTGAATGAATTTCTGGCTGGGTAATAATGTGTGATCTCGCCTCCGAATGGGAACTGAAACTGAGAAAAAAAAGCAAATAATGCAAAAAAGAAAAACCTACCTGGTAAACCGCCTGCTCACACTGTTTGTCCTTCTGCGCCTTCTTCTCCATCTCTTCCCGCTGTTTAATGTCATAGATGAGTGTGAAGAGGTCACGTAGGTCAATGATTAGAGGCTCCGCCTGAAAGGGACAAGTGGAATGGAAATGAACAAGAAGATATTGCAGAAATTATGGAATGGAATAAAAAAGAACAAAGTAAGAAATGGGGAGGACACAGACAAAGCAGAAGACAGGGTGGAATATGGCGACATCCAGGAGAACCAAGAGAAATGAGGAGCAATATTTGAGAAGATGAAGATATGTAGATAAGCAGGAATAAAAAGGTGTCTAAAACAAACCAACTAAGCTACCTCTAGAAGTGACAAGTTGTTCTATGTTAATATTAACGTTTGGGTTCCAAGATTAGAACATCTAAGAAAAATCTAGGGTGATGCTTGTTGGCCCTCTATTTCAAGGCTCCCCAACTATTTTTCCAAGGGGGGCAAGACACTGAGACAGACTGAATGAAAAACTACTTTTGTGGCCTTATTTTGTTCCAAAAATGTTTTTAAAAGTCTGACACGCTAAGCAATTGTAACTTGACTTTACCAAAAGACTTAAAATCAAGTAAAAGAAGCACTCACCGACTGTGCGGTCTTGATGGCCACAAACTTGTGGTGGCCCTCTTTCCCGCAGACATAGCCAAAGGCCCGGTGGTCTCTGGTGTCCTTGGCTATGTAGCTAATCTCATGGACTGAGTGGTGATGCAGGAGCACCTACATAGAAGAGATGTGTTTGTATAGGAAACATTTTTATCGTTATATTATACATTTCTTTTTGTGTGTCATTTGTTTTACAATAAGCACTGTGTCTCCCTGATACTTTTGATACTGTTACATAGTGATAATTCAGTAGTGTAGTGTTTTTTGTATTGCTGTGTTATAATGGGTGGCAGATACCTTTTTGAAATACCAGAAACCAAAAGGCTCATGTACCATAACCTCACGGAGTAATTCAGCTGTCACTCAGGAACCCCCATCTACTGCTCCTCCATTAGCAGAGATAAGCTGGGGCACTGGGGAGGAGCTTTTATTAGGATATTAGCTGATATTCAGCAGGGAGTGTCGCCTGTAACGCCTCAGATTAATGTAAAATACAAAACTAATACGACTAGTCCACTCGAATCAGCAGAGAATAATGCCAGCTTAACTTAAAGTATTTCCATCTAAATGCTTGCTGACGCTGCCTGCCTGCACTAGAGTGATCCCTATTTCCACCATAATAACTCAGGAGGGATATTAAGTGTGGAGAGTTATTTACTGCCAGTAATCAGTAAATAAAATGAAGAACATTAGGGGGCATGATTTCCAAAATAACAAATGAGCTTGTCAAAAGCTGGTGGGCTCGTTGGTAGTGGCGGAAGGCTTAATGTTCTTTTTCATTACAAGTGAAAGACACTCCACTATTACCACCAGTCATATTGAAAAGAAATATTATGAAAAATATGTGTTTTTTGGAAAAATGATGGTTTGTGATGGGGCAGGGGTCAGCACCTATGGGACGAATGCTGTTGCATAATTATCAGTTTAGCACTAACGACAGCTGAGGTGGAGCCATGGTGTAATTAGCATTAGCAGCAATGATCATTAAGGGGTGGAACTGAGTGCTAATTATCGGTTAGCGTTGATGAGCAGAGTGGGCCTATCTAGCAAACATTACGCCCCAGGACGGGGGAGAGCCAAGCCCCTCGATCATCCTGTAATGGAACAGCAGGCCTCTGACTCCGCCAGGGGGAAGCAAGCCAGGATGGAGGTGGAAACAGCCCGTCTCAAAACATCACCATATTACTGCTCACTGTGCTATCATTAGCAGGCATGCAGGCCCTGGGTGATTTTTAGTAGTTCCTGCAGAATATTCTTATCAAATTAAGTTTACAAACAAGTTTACTCAAGGTCAACTATCAAAATCAAGACCTGCAATTTAATGCTGTCAAGTTCCATTTTTAACTCTCCTATCGACATGGATGTTATTGCTTATTTTTGGAGTAGTACTTTTATTTTAACACAACCTTGTGAATCATCTCACTTCTGTGTAGTTATTGCAGCTTGTATTAAATATGTCAACCGTGCCAGCCAGGCTCTCAAGATGGCGCCCTGGCAGCCGTTGTGAAGTGAACTGTGCGAGTGTTTGCCCTCTGGACGTCCTATACTGTAGGTTCAGAGAACAGCAGCTGGCAGGGGCCTCACAGAGCAATCCTGCCACGGGCCCACTCGCTGACATGCTACTCACCCCTGATCTTTCACAGTAAATCTTGATCCCGCCGAAAGAGACCGTCAAGAAGACTCGCTGCTTGTGCTCTCCTTTGGAACGTGCTGAGGAGGCCACTCCCTGCAGATTAAAGGAAATGACATGAGGAGATGAAAGCATGTGAACTCAGCATGAAGGACTGTGAGCCTACTTTTCTTCCGACTCAGGTGAGTGTGACAGTGGTAGATGGGGGGGATGAAGATTGAGGGGGAGATTCAGGTGGAAGATAGGGGAAGAGGGTGACAGGAGTTACATAAGATGTTATAGGACATAATGTTCTTTGATGTGCTTTTTCCTGAAGCTTCACTCCCAGAGGAATTCGCACATCGCCTTGTGAAGTGATTCTTATTATTTTCCAAACACCTTTTTTCTCTCCGTTTTCTTGAAGTAGGTCTACTGCACTTCAACATGACATACACAAGGGCTAGGTAACAACAATAAAGTGAGATTTGCTGACAGAACGGATAGCGCTGATGTCCGACCAGCCCGCTATGGCAACTTCACATAGTGCTGACTGCAGAACCAATCCAGCCTTTGAAGTACGTTTTTCCCATGCATCTGAACAGCTCATTTTTTTAATAATGTTCTCAACTCTAATAAAGAAAACAATTAACATTTCCATTGTGTTCCTTTTGATGTAACCTGTGTGCTTGTTGTGCCTTTCATGGAACAAAAGCTGCGAGAGAAGAGAGAAGGGAAAATAGGAGAAGAGATAAGAGGAGAAGACCTGCCTGTTGAGCTAAAAATGTCTTACGAAACTGCAAGCCCAGTTATTCTGACAAGTGGTCGACCTCTTCTGTACATCAGCTACCCTCCACCTGAGACCTTTTCTTTTTAAGCCTAGCTAACATTTAAAACCATGACAGTGTTGCTTCTGCAGAAAAATGTTAAAGAAAAAATATCCATCCATTTTGCATACATAAATGTACTATATATTCATATGAGAAAAGGAGGGGGCAGAATTGAAGCGATAAATGGAGTACAAAGAGGAAAATGGTTAAGAGAGAAGGATAAAGAGCAGAACAAGCAACAGGGATGAGAAAGAGATGAAGTAAATGAGGAAGAACCGGCGAGCGGGAGAGTCGATGGATGCTGTCAATCAGCCATTGGCTTCTCCATTTGGTGGATTAGTCCTCCAGGCAGCTCAATAGAGACCCCATCCCCTCCTCTATCCACTGTCCAGATAATAGCAGGCCTGCATCGACTGCTCCATTGACTGGCTGGTGGCTGGTGGCTACTGGAGTCATGTGGCGGGCACTGATGAAATGTCAGATGGAGGCAGCGAAAAAGTTTTATTGGACATATCACTTGAAATGGATTTCGGAGATGAGAGGCTTCGCCTTCTGGCTACAGTGCTCTTCTCGTGGGGTTTCCCACACACCTAAGCTCCAGCAAAATCTATGTGAAGATACTTAAAGAGCTGGGCATATACATCTTCTTTTGGAGGAGGATTTATCCCATAGCCACCTACTGCAAGATGCTTATGTGCTGCTTTTTTCCCCCAACAAAGAGCAAAGTATATCCTGCCTTTAACTTTGTAGCCAGTAAATACAGCTGGCATTTAAGAAGATACAGAATAAACTTTTGAGAAGAGGAAGCATGCCATTTCTGAGAAATATGTCACTTATAATTAGAAGTGACAGATAACTACCCTACCAGTTGTGCAATCATTGCTTAGCAACTGTAACTAGCCACAGCAGGTCTGTCAAATTTAGGGTTACTCAACATGCCGGAGTGGTGTGCAGTGGGCTATAAGAACGATATTCCTTATATTAAAAATCTGAATGGATGTTTTTCCCCCTTCACAAATAATTATAGAGCAAAAGTAAAAGGAATGGATTTAACACTTCTCTGACATGGCAGCAAAACAGTATGTATGGTTAATAAGTGGCAATAATCTAACCGAGCATTACACCATCCTCAATCCTCGATCGGTCACTAAAGTTTTAAGAACCATAAATACGAGAAAAATGACGGGGCCAGATAACATGTCAGCTTTTCTTCTTAAGGCATGTGCAGATGAGCTCTCACCAGTCTGACACCGACTTTTCCAGCTGTCTATAGACACATATTCAGTGCCAGAGCTCTGGAAAAAATCCATTATAATACCAGTGGCTAAAAAAGCATGCCCACAAGAGGACAATGATTACCGACCTGTGGCTCTCACCTCTAATGTTATGAAATCATTGAAGAGACTCTTATTGGAGTTGTTACGAATAGAGGTGGAGCCATTTCTTGATCGATTTCAATTTGCATATACAAAAAACAGGAGTACAAATGATGCCATCTTAACAATAATGCATCTTGTTCTAAAGCACCTGGAAAGCCCGGCTGCATATACCAGACTGCTTTTTATCGATTTTAGCTCTGCTTTTAATTCAATTCAACCACACATCTTGCTTAAGAAACTAGTTCAGCTTGGTGTGAACCCTTTTTTAATTAGATGGTACCACTCCTTTCTTTCAAACCGGCCACAACAGGTGAAATTCAACTCTGTTCTTTCCAGCATAGCTGTAAGCAGTACAGGGCCCCCAGGGGTGTGTTAGTTCTCCCTTTCTTTTCACTCTATACACCAATGAGTGTTAGCACCCAGTCGAACCAATATGTATAGGGGCAACCTGTGTGTTCCAGCTATGTAGTAACATTTTCAGATGATACTGTCATCCTCAGTTTGCTCACAAACAATCCAGGCAGCCATAAAGTTGCCGTGGATACGTTTGTAGACTGGTGTGATACTCATAAACTGCATATTAATACATGTAAAACTGCTGAGATGTTGATAGACCCCAGATCGGTTGGTGCCCACATTCCTGTGACCATACACGGAAACACCATTAAACAGGTCAGTTCTTTTAAATATCTAGGTGTGCACATTGACAGTGATTTTAGCTGGAACACACAGGTGGCAAATGTCTGTGCCAGAGTCCATCAGCGCCTACATTTCCTTAGACGACTCAGGCTGTTTGGTGCCTGCAAAAATATTATGTTGATTTTTTACAGGGCAACAGTTGAGTCTATTCTAAGGTACGGTATCACTTGCTGGTTTGGAAACCTAACGGTAAAAGCTAAATCTCAGATGGTGAAGACGGCAAGTAAGATCATGGGCACCCCTGCCCCATCTACTCCACATGATCTGTTTTAAAATTTTAAAAACATTATCCGTGCTTTCGGATTTTTACATGCAAGGCTGCTGTTGGCTGTCTCTGTCTGATATAAGGCTGCGTTGTTTTGAAAATTATCAAGAATTCAAGTGATAAATCTGCCCTATTGCCAATGTAAAGTGCACAAGTGCAAGAACAGAAAGTAGTAACAAGGACGGTGGAGCTGAAGGAGCAGTGAAAGACAAAGAATCAAGAACTTACTGTATGGCAGCTTTGACCCAGTTTACTTGCAGCATTCTTTGATAAATACTGGCTAAAATATTATCTGGGAGTTTGCATATGTGAGCTACAAGTATAACACCATGGACTTTGTTGTAAAAATAGAAGACTGACTGACATGAGAAGACATACAAGAAGCAGACAAAATGGGGGTGATATACTGCTTTAAGTGTCTTAGAATAGGAAGCCAGTTTGCCTCCAAGGTCAAATAAGCTGTATGAATAAATGTGGCATGCTTTGAGCAATACTAAAAATACAGCAGCCTATTAGAGGGAAAATAAAGTACAAAGCTGCTACTATTTTGCACAAGATATACTAAAACCATCCTTACAGTAGCTTAATACATGACAAAGAGCTACAAAATAATATGGTTGGACTATTATTTGTTCCATCTGGTCAGTTCTTTGCAGAACTTCAGTGAGTCATATACAGGACAAGACAGCTCCCATGACTCACTCAACAGACAAAACAGACATGCTCGAGCATGCCTTTTCCAAATCTGACTGAGATGAGTGAAGAGGCTCAATGGTGTCCCTGCATACACACACAAACAGACACAAACACACACAAAGGTCTGCACCTTCAGCTTCATCATGGAGTCCTGGCACAGTTTGTCCCCACGTGCCGCTGTCACCTCATCAATCCCGATAAGCTTGGCCTTGTAGTGCACGCCATCTCCACGGAAACGCTTAATAAGCCCCGCCTCACTGCGGTCCTGACCTGTGGGAGAGAGGGAGAGACAAAAGAAGAAAGAGAAAGAAATAAGGAGGAAATGAAAGAGAGAGTGATGCTGATGCTTGAGGTACAGAGGGTATTTTATGTGTGTGTGTGTGTGTGTGTGTGTGTGTGTGCTCCAGTATAAATATTTATGGAATAGGAAATGCTGAATGAATAGCAAATTAGCAGCAGCGAGCAAAGATTGAAAGAAAATTGAACTTGAAATTGAAAATGAGGTTGAACAAAGCCAGTGGACTAAATGCGAGCACAACTGGAACACTGAGAACACTCTACTTTCACCCATTGCCGGGCACTGTGGGGCATTCACATGCAAAAGCTAGGAAATTTATCCAGTGGGGTGAACGTGGGGATGCTTTCTGCTGCACGTCACCCATGCCGACAGTTCCCATGGGTGCTATTGGTGGTGACAAACCAGCTTGAATGGGTGCTATTGAGATAAATCATTTCGGTCCAGTGTTCACCCACAATCCACCGAGGCCCTCCCGGGTGACAGATGTTGGGTGGTGGCAGGGAGGTGGTGGGAGACAGTGAGGGGCATTTGCAAGTGTGTGTCTGGATGGCCTCTGGCATTATAATGTCATGCCCTTCCCTTCTCGCCACGATCCTTTTTGCTGATTATTCTGTCTGTCAATCTGTCTGCAGTTGCCCTGACACCACCTTGACATTGACACCTTTCTCATTTTGTCTCTGCACTGTCATCATGCTGTTTTGATTATGTTGGTGCAAGCCTCAAGCACTGTCTTGTGCGTCTACATTGTATTAACCATCCGACCTGTGAGGGGTTTGTTAACCGTAACACCGGCTCCCACCACATTTACATGAAGAGATAGCAGGATTTCAAATCAAGGTCACCAGCACCTTGGAGAATTTAACAGTTTTCAGCCCCCTTGCTCACTCAATTCTAGGTCATGAGCCCATACAGTACATCTATCAGTGGTACATTTAAGTGGCTGGCTAAGAGGAAAATGTTTAATATCCCTAACAGAGACTGTCAAACTGCACTCCAAGACATATCACGCCAAAATTAATTTATTCCACCTAAAAAAACATGATCCATGCTACATCTTCCTAAACACAAATGCAATTCTTTTCCTTTAATATCTGCAATTTCTAAGGCAAAATTGAAAAAAACAACAACCCTGCAAATCCAGAAATGGAAGAAATTAAGTGGCTGGGCAAACGGAGAAAAAAAAAATCTCAGTTCAAATGCAAGTACTTGTCTTAGCTACGCATGCCCTCTCACTAATTCATGAGGGCACAATTCTCTAAAGGGGGGAGGGGATGACTTGAAGATGCTAAAGTCATTAAAGTCTCTAAGCAAGTGAATGTCAAAATTAGGTCTAATTCAGACTTGTTTCCTTGCCAGAGGATAATGAGTCTTATATGGTGTCACCGTGCACCTCTGAACATTGCAGTTGCAGCCTGGCACAAAGCAACCATGTAGACAAATGAACATTCAGACATTGACAGACTGACTAAAAAAATAAAAGTTTCTTTAACATACACTCTAGGCATGACTGCAGCAGTGCTAGTGCTTAAACCCTGCCCTGATAATTATTGCTGTTCCTAATTCAAACCACCTTTCATGCAGTGATTGTAGACTTTTCATACAGTATTATGCATACCATACTGATTTTACTGACTCATACACTCTGCAATATAATGTAAAATGCATGCTGCTCCAGTTGCATTTTAAACACGATTGGTCCAATTCAGTAGAGCTCTCTCAGATGAGCTTTAACCAGATGTTCTGTGCCATTTGTTTCTTTACATACAGAGTGCCATTTTCCCCTAATAACACTTCAGGAGAGATTTAGAGGTTTATGCACAGATCCTCAAAAAAAAGTAGGCCTTGCATACCGAATGAGAGTCTCGACACAGTAGCATAACTCGTACACTACGTGCTCTGGGTTCAGATCAAGACGAGCAAGTGTGCTGTATTTGAAAACTAAAGAGCTGCGGGGCATGCTGTTTCATGTTGTTACACATTGTAAGAAAGGAGAGGAAAGGAGGAGAAGGTGTGTGTGTGTGAGTGTGAGAGTGGGTGACACATATTCCTCTGGCTTTCTGGATGTACAATTACCCAAGGTTGAATGGTCTTCACAGTATTTCTGGCCCATAAGCTTGATGCTCATAATCTGTTTGACAGAGGGTTGCCTAAAGTATTGTCTGCTGTTAGTCTGCGTCTAAGTGTATCCTACACATGGCACAACATCCCTGCTTTTTGAGACCCATGGTGGTATGAGGTGCATGCGTTCCGGGTTAGAATCTGGACCTCAGTGGCACTCATTTGCAGTTGCTTTGATATTTCAACAGTCTTGTACAAACTTAAATGCCATTAAATATGAGCTGAGATTTAACAGTGAGGATATCAAATTAAATGCTACGATCCCCCACCTGATACACAGGCTCTAGACCAGAACCATGGAGAGAACAATTACTGATAGCCCTGCTCCATACTGTTTCAGGGTTTGTCTCTGATCACAGTGTTGCATCCTCCTCCTTGCCACACTAGAATGGGGACAGTGAAGGAACAGATGGCAACAGATGGAGAGTCAGACGTGCCCCTCCAGATATAAGGACTTGGCAACAAGAAACTTTTTGTTGAGGATCCGGGCATCTAGGCAGCTTAACCTTTGAACCTCTCTGAGTGTGTATCTGTGTCTGCCTGTATGTTTGCATGAATTCCCCTGTTTGCCACCATATATTTAGCTTTAATGAAATTGTATGACAACGCCTACTGTGATATGCATTTGCCTGCATGCAGTATACAATAACCATTATTATGTGTTTCTGCAGAGGACATTTGCTGTCTCTCAGATAAAAAAAATACACTAGGTCCTATCAGCACAGGTGACTGATGGCTTTAAGCAGTAGTAAAGGAAATGGATGTAAGAGGAAGGAAAATCCATCCTTGCCATCTGCCTAATTTTCATAAGCCTCAGCTTACACACAGATACACATTTTCAAACATTTACAGCAGTACATGTTCCCTTATCAAACTGATACTGATGTTAGAATTCCTTCATCCAACTTTGGCAAGAAACACAAGTTCACGGTTTTGCTTAAGTGACTGATCGTTACAGCAGTTACAGAGTTAATGAGGGGTACTGTGCATCATCAATGCAGTAGACAAACCACTGACTCACTGCAGAGTTACACGTAGGTATTGATGTGTGCTGGGTGATGATGGGCGAGGTCATTCTTTAGGCAGGGACTCCACAATACTATTATCTCACTGTTGTGCTGAAGCAGTGTGTTGAAACAGTTGAATAAGCATACCAGAAAATGATTTTGTCTGATGTAGGAAATAGTGTTTGAACAGGGTGAGATGGTTAGCATTTGTACTGCCTCTTATAGCCTTTCTACTGTCATACATTCACTAGGAGAGGTGACTGATGTAATCTGCTGTTTGCATCCTTCTGTCTCAGTGTCCCTGTACTTCTTCCCCTCAATCACCATGTCTCCCTGTCCTCCATTCCTTGTCTCTCTTTCTGAAATAATCATTATTGTGTACAGATTACAGTTGGAGAGCAACAGTTGCTATGGAGATAGAGTAAAGTCATGCATGTAAAGTATTTCTGTCAATGGGCAGAGGAGAGGATGGTCTTATCATGTGTAGTCAGAGTTTGCTGCAATGTGGTTTGCTCTTTCCACATGGTTTTTAAAAAGAATGAAAAATGGAAGTGAGCATGATCTAAAAAAAAGTGTGTATCCCTAAAAAGGCAGTCTGTCCAGTATGACCTTTTACAGGAATACTGAGTTTTATGTGCTTTTAAAAATCTTTCTATAAATGTTAAATTTTTACGGTATTATTGGTTCAGAACGTGTTACACAAAGAGACAATGTTAAAGTTGTCTTATGTACTTATGACTGACTGTGCTATAAAGAGTGCAGGCTTGTTGCTTCTAAAATGTGTCATTCTTCATTTCTACACACACTAAATGAATACATTTTACAATAAACAGTTTTGTAAATACGTTCCTTTGCCTTCTTGATGAGTTAAACAAGAGGATTCAAACCACCCAGACATCTGTTAAATGTAAATCTACAGCTGGGAGATTAGTTAGCTGAGCTCCCGCTGGTATAGCAGCTACCCAGTGAAACCACAATCTTATATATTAACGAACAAAATATAATGTGTTAATTATATTGAGCTTAAGTTAATTATATTGAGCTTTAAGTTTTTGACAGAGCCAGCTGTTTTCTCCTATTTTTACTCTTTGTCTTAGCTATGGTTTGTAAAATCTCCTGGGTCTCATATTTAGTCTAGAGACATGAGAACAGTATAATAAATGAATCTAAATTTAAGAAAAGTGAATGTGGAGTGTGACAAGTTGGGAGAAATGCACTTATGGTGAGAGGGTAAGTAACACAAAGTACAAGTAAATTAAAGTACAATGTTACAAGTAGCCTTACGACAGAACAAATTAATTATACAGTAACAAATAACATCACAACATCATAACAACAACACATGCAAGTTTATTTAGATTCAACATGTAAGCTGTCCAGCTTATGTAAATGGTCACTAAAGCACTTGATATGCATTAATCCACAGCTGGAAATAGTGGCCAAAAAAAATCACTATACTCAGCATAACTGGCTGATGCTTGCTTAAAACTACAATGTGCAGAACATCAACTGAAGATATTTTGACAGTTATGAACAATACCTTTAACTCTGCAGTCTTTTAACATTTTTTGATTTCTTTCTAGCATTTGAAGCAGAATCCTATGTTCTTCAGGTTGTTTTTTTAAATGTTTATTGTAAAGGAAAATATCTCGATGGGGGGACAGACTTTGACACAATATCAGCAAACAGAACAAGCTGGACTGTGTGTAGTTCCAGATTTTGACGGAGATTTTGATTTGTATCATTATGTTGTATTAAACCCATCACTATAATATTAGTTAAATTAATAATAAATTAAAAGGCCACAAGAGCGCTGATGCAAGAATTACAAAGCAGTGTAGGTGAGAGATATTATATAATGTTGTGATAGCTAACAGATACACAACAAATGCTCATTTTCTTTAAAGTAGTTGTACATTATTATGAAGAAGTTAGAGTAAGGCAGTTGACCAGTCACAAGCAGCGAGCAAACGCTCAAACTCGCCCACGTTGACGTTTGTCTTCTGTGACTCAGTAGAAGAATCAGGACAAATAGCAGCACGTCCAATATGGCGGACATTGAAGTGTCATGTGAACCTGAAGACGTGATGTGAAAAACCTCAATACATTTGTGACCAGATTTGAAAGATTTAGGTCTTCAGTAAGAGTGGATGGGCTTGGGCTTAAGTGTTTCTGACAGAAGTCATGAAATATTGAAGGACAGATTTACACATAGTTGGTTTTGGTCTTTCATGGGATTGCTGACAAGGAAAGAGTATAAAATAATGGCAGCCTTATCCTTGTCTTCCCACCCGTATGAAAATAAACAGTGCTTTGTCTAAATATGTGTCATCGACCTGATCCTTAATAGTGTCCTCTTATCTGGCACAGGCTGCCCACAACCACCACTAGCCTGCATGTATTTATGTCGCCCCATTTCCATTTATATGGATCTAAATAGCATATTTGGTTATTGTGACGGTATGGTCCCTGCAGCACATGTCATTAACATGGTAAAGTCAGGGGATGATAGCCTCCCTGATGAGCTGCACGGCCACGTATGTAATAGCCCCCTTGCTCTGCTCTCCCGCCTCCACTTAACTCAAATCGATGGGGCCTCCTCCAGCCAAGCCATTTATCTAAGCAAGCCAACAGAGCCAGTGAAACAGCCACAGAGGACCTGGTCCTGCAGCCTTGTCACAGCTAGCCCGCAGAAGCCAGATTTACTGGACTAGCTGGAGTGATATTATTCATGTAGGGAGAAATGAGAAAGAAAGGATGAAGAGAGGCCGGAAAACTGAAAAAAACATCCTCTTCTTACACACTTTCTTCTCCCTCCCTGTGAATCTCACTTTTTCTGCCTCTGTATCTCCTCTTATTTCCTCCTCTCAGCCAATTCAATCCCATTTCAATCTCCCAGTGAACGTTCTGAGAATGTCTCGTCGTATTACATCACTTATGCTGTTCATCAAAGCGACAGGGTGTGAATTACCCTGTCCATGACACCTAAATCACGGCGCTACCAAACCCTGGGGCTACACGGAATAGCTGTTACTACATCTGGATCCCTGGGATGAGACCGGGAGCCTCTCGGTGGATTTGACTGAGTGAGGCTTGTTTCCATGTAGTCCAGTATTGTTTAACTCCATCCAAATAAGGCTTAAAGTTATGTTCAATGACTGCCAAAAATGGTAAAACTGCAAGTTTCCACTTTACTTTACACTTTTCTTAAGGTTTACAGTTCTCTTTGGAGTACATATTTTTATATTAAGTTTATCTGAATCCACTAAATTATAGATACAATATATGCTTAATATTTTACATAAGTCTACATTACAGAATTATTGTTTCAAAGATGGTTTGGTAAGTAGAATCTCACGCACCTTTGATCCTCCTGGACTCCTTTCGCTGGCTGGTTTTGACACCTGGCTGGAGCTCGGCCTCTGCTGACATCCTCCACTGCTGAGTCCCTTGTCCTGCTCACAGCAGATCCACCATGGGTTAGCAGCACACTAGCTAATCCTCCTAACGCCTGGTGTCCAATTCCCCCCACTCCAGTCTTTCTCACAGTCACTCTTTGGTGGAGAAAATGTTATTCAAACCCATAGTGATGTGTCTGGTACTCCTCAATAAATGAAGATCCAGCATGTATAACTAGGCTCTGTCACCGTTGGCCCATAGTGTTTGAGTATTGCTAAACAACATAAGAAAAGATGACTGAATTATGAGCTTGGCGATCCTCTCAAGAGCAGTTTCAGATCAGATTTTTCCTCTTCTGGTGTTTACCTGAGTTCTCTCCGTGAAGGTCAAGTATCACATGGTCCACTGTTGCTCTTTTCTGAGGGTCAACCTATTGCTCAGGAGTACTTTCCTTCAGGGGAGACTGCAACATTGACTGAATCAAGTATTGTTCTTCAGAGTAGGTCAGGAGTGGATATTAGTCTTTGGTAGAGTACTTCAGATGCAGCTCATCACAGTCACTTGCTTCGAACACTGCAAGGCGAGGAGACAGAGATGACAATTTTAACGTTAAGCTGCAGGTGGTTAAAAAATAAAATGACATGCACATGCCCTTTGATCACTCATTACAACGTTAATTTAACATACAAAATGGCAGGCACCAATTTAACAAATCAACACAAATGTTATTATCTCTTCTGGATCATCAATCCTTAATGAGAGTGTAGCAAATGCTTGCTGTTCAGCGCCGATCCTTGAAGGAGACCTGTGGCGAAATACTTGATGCTTTTTTTATGTACTGCTTGTGAGTAAATATAGAACATTAAGGCATGACCAATGCATCTGTGCATGCAATGAAAATTTTCAGAAGATGGATTGTTAATGCTCCCAGCTCAGGCCAACAGCATAAGAAGAGGGGAAGTAGCAGAGAGCAGTAAATGACAGGCTGTTTCAAAGAGAACTGTGGAGGGAATTCTGGCACCACTGTCTATAAACTGGAACCCCCCACATTGTGCTTTAATGCCCTTGAATCATCCACTGCAAACACGGGGGCCATGCCAAGCTGGCACCGTGGCTGGCACTGCTCCTGTTGGCATGGTGATGGCCATTGTTGGAGAAAGAGGCCTTCAGCCTTCCCTGGCCTGAAAAGAGCTGCTGCACATCGAGCACCGGGCATACATTATCCTGTTTGACATTGTGTGACATTGTGAGTGAGTGTGGTGAGAGTGAGTGTGATCTGAGTGTCATTTTTTTAACGCATTTAAGAGTCTTTTCAAGTTATTTTAATGTAGTACCAGTGGAGTACCGTGCATTATATCAATAATTTGCCCTGTGTAACATGCATCCATTATAAAACAAAAAACAAATAAAAGATTTATAGATGTTAGCTCACACAAATTACACCAAAAACTCACTACATTTTTACAGTATTTATGCATTCATTTGAGATACTGCTCTCAGAAGGTTGTCTTCAGGCGGAATGCAAGGAAAATTATCACTATTTATATGAAACTGACAGTTAATTCTGTGCATATTTGCTCATAACTGTATCAACTTTAGCTGTAGCTAGCTATCATATGTACCAGCTCACATGAGCTCTGCCTCCACTCACAACAAGGTAAATGATGTTTTAATTTTTGGTGCCCTCTGCTTGTATGATTAAAACAACCTCTTTCATTCAGAAATGTTTTACCAAAGAAATACAGTAGTCACATAAATACTATATGTCCTGTGGACACGGTTTTGCTGTTAGATTTAAAAAAAAGTTTTTCAAAGGGGCCAAGCACCCAAAATAATATTTCATTCAACTCTACTCTATTGAGGTGGTGGCACAACCCTCGGAGAGAGAATAAAAACATCTCTTTTTTACTAGTTACAGGTTAAAAGTGTTGGTATTGTCTGCCCACAATGGTACAATATTTGCCTGTTCAGAAAGCAACATTAAAAGAATGTGAGAGTTGTTTTTTTTTTACAATTCTTACACATGGAGATTCAGCATACACGTGACAGCTGTATCAACCTCCTCCTCTTGCAAACAACTCTCCCATTCTTCCAAAATGAGCTACGATGTTAAGAGACAATTCATTTCTATTAACAACAGTTCATTATGGTTGCCTCATCACGACCAGTTCTCTATGTGCATGGCTGATACAAAGGGCCCATCTCCCTACAAATACGTCACAGACAGAGCCTTGGAGTGTCAGCGATGGGAGAGGTATTTTCCATGTCACAAAGAACCTTCAGAATCAGAATCAGAATGTAATTTTCCTTACCAACGACGAAGATATGCCTCATTGTATTAGACGTAAGAGCGATTTAATGTGATTTACGTCTGCTTTTCAAAACCAGCGCTATCTAGGTCACCCACACTCCCCAATCTGCTCCGTGTTTTAACAGCTCCCAGTGTCTCTTATGATTTGGGTCAGAGTTAACGAGCATCACTCGTTTCTTCAACTACTCTCAACTGCTAGGGGATGTCAAAAGCCCTTGACAAAAGCCACCCTTTATTTATTAATTTGTTCATTTTAGTACTACCTCTGTCAAGTGCAAAGGAAAACTTCCTTAAGGAAGTCAATTTCATTTCTGCTTGCATTTCTTTACTTCACTGCATCAACCCACTGCTCTCTTTGTCTCTGCCTGTCTGCCTGAATTTCACATATCATCTCTGGAGATGTTTGTTTCCTGTTTGCATCAGAGTCTTTACCCTGTAACCACATTAGTGAACAAAAACAGGCATGCTCTGAGAAAACCTGATGTATGCCAACCCCCTCTGCCCTAACATTAACTGCATCAATCATGCAGGGCCATTGATTTTTCAAGAAAGGGGTTTGACTTTATACCTTGACATGACAAACTCCACACCCTGAGCAACATGCAGGTGCATATATTTTTTATCATGTGCCCTCAGTCTATTGGGATATAGTGTCATCAGAATATTTATCAAGAGGAGAAACGTTTCTCTCTATGTTTTCTTCATCATATTAGCTCCATAAAACCGTTAGCAAGGCAAGGTTGAGATCAATCAAAACGTCCAAAAGCCACACTGTAAACATGCACAAGCAATCAAATATACAGTGTTGTTACATTTACTTCTTCATAATTGTGTATTTAATGCATATAACTTAATAACTATAACTTATTTATTTTGTAGGGAGACAAAAGGTGGTAATTTTATAATTATAATGAGTTCTAGCTATTTACCTGTCTTTGTGCATGAAAGTGATTCATTAAGTGTGATCAGATTTTCAGTCTTGTTTAGTGTCTTGGGGAAATAATAGGCAATCACCGAACACACAGTAATTTTTCAATCAGATCATTCCTTTAAGCTCCAGCATTCCAATAAGTGACATTTCCTCCTGAGACTGGTGTTTAATAGGCTGCACAATCAACCTCATATTGTGAGACGAGCCTAAGTGCATCCTGCCACCGATGAGTAACAAAGGTTGAACAACCATCTATCACTGGATATGCCCAATTACACCTCCATTCAGTCTGCTCCCAACAGAAACCACAGTATGTGCTCTCCAGCTTGCATGTGACTGCTGAGGAGCTGGGAGGCCCTGTCTCTGGACCATCTCCGTTGCTTCTTGGCCAATGCTGGCAAGGCCTGGGGCTTGGGGAACGTTTGTTCGACAGACCGCCTTTGGCACCTCGCGCTGGTCATCTTCGTTACAAAATGCCCCCCAGCTTATGGAGTGGGACACAACTGTCACAACCTGGCCTAGCACAGCTCCCATGAATAGACCTGCTGTGTTACCTTGTGTCACCTATGGCAGCGTGGGCCGACCAACTACTACCCTTAAACCTATGCTGTTGGGAAATGTTATGTTTTTTTGTGTGTACTTTTTATTCTATACTATATCAGATTTCATCACAGCCTCACAATCAACAATATGGTTGTCTCATGTGGCTTTACAAGTGGCTGATAGTCCTAACATCAAAGATAAGGTTCATTAGTTTTTGTTGGACAAAGGAGATTCCTGACAAGCACAATGCTGACTGGTATATGGGTCTTTAGAATAACACTTAAACTTGTTATGTGCACATAGCTTTGGCAAAAGAAATAAAAGATAATAATATAAAATAAAATAGTATGGAAAATAAAAATATGCAAACATACAATGACAAGACTGCTAGTGTCACTGTGAAGCTTCACTCAGACACAATGATGCCTTGAGCCAAATGTTAACAAGAACAATGCTAACATGCTGATGTCATACCTGTGTTATATTTACTATATTGATCATCTTAGTTTAGATCTTGGCACGCTGCTAAAGTGCAGCACAGGCTAATAAGAATGTAATTAATTTCATAAACCAAATTATTAGACAAATTCAATCTTTGAAATGAGGATGCTAGATAAGCACTTTGGCTACCAAAATGAGCACAAATAACCCTGAATGAAATATGAATAACTGTAGCAAATTTCATGAAAATCTGTGCTATAGGAAAAAAACGTAATTGCTGGCACTAGAGTAAGTCTGGGCCCAGAATTCCAGAGACCAATAGGATCTACTTGCATGGCTAAAATGTTTTAAAGCTAAAGTTGACACCCTCGTGACCGTTGGTGATGTAACTGAGCAAACTGCTCTTTTAGCAAGTGCAAATAGGGAATAACATTAAAATTAAACTTAAGCAAAAGAAATGGGGGCAACTATACTATATTAACATCAGGCTACAAACAAAACTGTTCCTTTTGATTTCTGCAGGGATTTATCTGGGGCAAAACTGAAATATTGTAGCCAAAAATGAGAAGAGCCTCTTCTTTCTTCCCTCTGCCTTCCTGGCCTTCCAGGGGGAACTGAGAGCCTTTGAGCTCAGGCTGTTCAGCCACGGCCCATTAGTTCACCTCATTCTGACAAGATGGAGGGCCTCTGACGATGGAACAGTCAAGTGTGCAAGCAGGGAGGAGGAGAGAATGAAAATACATATACATTTGAAGCTCTCTCATTTACTTTCTGAGGGAAAGAAAGGCCTCATTGCTTCAGGTTCAGCAGATACAGCTGGTAAACTAAAGCGTTGCTACACAGTTGCTTCGCAGTGCAGATTTATGTCAGTAAAGGCCTTGGAGCTGTGCACTCAGTTAGGCGTGGCTCCAGCATGGAGCACACCAAGCAAGAGGGCAGTGAAGAGCTGCCTACATTCTCGTTTTTACCAGCTCAGCTGCAGGATAACTGGGCCCAATTTGGATTGAAGAAGAGCAAGGAGAGATCTTATGTGTGTTTGTGTGTGTGTGTGTGTGTGTGTCTGAGCGAGTGTCTGAAGGGTGGTCTCTTCAAGTCTGAGATACATGACATAAATGAACAAATACACTCACGCATGCACAGCGGAGGTCTCAAGACGCAAATATTAATGGGGTTTATTTTGAAAGTTTGCATTTTTCAGGCTGCTTCTGCCTCTCTAACAGACATATTCAGGCTAATAAAGTGTCACTAGCTCCCTATGGTGACAGTAAACAATACCATGAAAACAAAGGTAGGCTGCATTTCCTCTTTTATTCATCTAATTCACCCACCTCATATAGCAGGTCTGGAAACCGTGCGAGACTCCTGGACCCCTATCAGAACAGTTAATTGGTGGATGTGGCTCTCCAAAACACCTCCTCTGTGTTACTCTGTGGCTTCCCTGAGGAGTCTTTAATTTACTGTTGATAGTTAGTTTGTTGTTGTGCCGTGTCTCAGTGTCTGAACAGAGTGTTAAAACAGACTATTTACCACGTTCGGTGGGAGAGAGAACTGGGCAGACTCCAGAAGGCCTGGACAAACACCATGTTACCTCACAGCCAATCTTTCTGTCTTCGAGTCTGTGTATCTTTTCTCTCTGTTTGATTTGCTCTCTATTTATCATTGTGAATCTCTTCAGCCATTTTGCTCCTTCAGTTTCATTTTTTTTTTACTCAATTCTATCTTTACTTCTCTATCATCTTCTTGCTCTACCTCCCACCCCTGTTTTCCCCTGACCTCTTTTTCTTTGTCTCCCTCTCTTCCAACATAATGGCTGTTTGTGAAAAGAGGTTGAAGCATGTTTTATTTTGCTGCCACCCCCACCCCTGGCTTCTTTTGTGAGTTACAAAAGAACTGTGGATACCTTGGTTTGGACATAATTTCATGCAGAGAGTAATTAATGAGACAATTAGGAGTTTTTCCTCCCTCTGTGTTCTCTTTGAACTAAATAAATAGCCAAAAGGTGTGCTCTTTAATTGCACATGGGTCATGGATATAATTAAGATACGTAAGCAGCCACTTTATGAAACTTGGCTGTGAATAACAGCTTCACAGTCTGCTGGTTTGACTGTATTCGTGTCTTAAAAGACACAAATTTGATTCAGCAGCATTGCGGACAAGCAATATGACTATCAAACACAACAGACATACAGTGTAGCTGAGATAAAAGTTGCCATGATCAAAACCGCTGAGCACAAAAACATTACCTGTAGTCTGCCAGACAGAATTAATGAAGCTGAAGGGAAGCACCAGACAGTCATCTAAAAACAGGAACCTTTTTGTTTTCTTACTTACTGTCACACTGTGTTATCGATGTTGTCATGATGTGACACACCACACACACACGTGTAGTAGTTTTATTAAATGCGAATAAAAAAACAATGAAACGTGACATATTTCGCATAAACAAAATTACACTTTCCAGTTTTGGTCCTTATTACTGTTGTCATTTAGGCTGACTGAAGCGATTGTATGAAAATTATTACAGGGGAAATGGGGGCAAAAGAGAGAGACTCATATTTATTTATTTTTTGCTGAATTTTTTGAGGTTGGTGCTAGGGTTAGGGGAAAGTGGACTTGAATGTTTGCCTATATAAACTGTACAGTCTAGCCTCTGTTTGAACCACAGAGAGGACCTGCTTTATTTGTCCACTGACAGTCATAGTAACAGTTTTGGAATCACAC
The DNA here is from genome assembly GCA_032362345.1 of Sandelia bainsii. NCBI lineage: Eukaryota > Metazoa > Chordata > Actinopteri > Anabantiformes > Anabantidae > Sandelia > Sandelia bainsii. The sequence continues at coordinate 5,711,722 of JAUMHL010000010.1, forward strand.
TCTTATACTGTATGTTTGGCATTAGTTTACAATTTAATGGACACTGATAGTGAAGAATATGTTACAATACTACATATACTACATATGTACATATGTAGTATTGAAAATGATTTAACATTTAAACTTGCAATAACATATTTTGTGAACACATGGCAGCTGTGAAAATGAACACAATTTGAAACTGAAATGGCAAAAATATTGTTGTTGATTTACACATGCAGTAGTTACTGAACGTATATTAGCATTCATTTAGAGTCATGTTTCTTGCAACCTGGCAAATCAAAGTCCAATTTTCACTCACTTTTAGCCTCATTTTTGTTCTCTGCTAACTCCTGAGAAAAATCTCTCTTCAGCTCTCAACACTAATTGCTCCTTTATGTTCACCAGCTGTTGAATAGTGATGAATATGTAGTATAACGTGAGTTTTTAAAACTTTTTCACTTAAAATAGTTGCCTGCTGTGGCTGTATGAAAATGATGCCATTAGAGGGGTCACACTACAAGAGACTCTTTTCACATTGTGGTTTGATACATTGTTACTAATAAAGCACTGATTAAAGGCACTTTCCGTATTTCCAACATTATCACATTATTTTATTTTGAAATCTTAATAAAGATATAAAAACAGCTTACCTTCTTCTGCACTCACTTATTGGTCACTATTGTGTACAACTCAGATTTTACCAATCTTTTTTGTACATTATGAAAAGCTTGTTTTCCTGCTCATTTGTGTTTGCTTTCAGACTTCAAAATCTGCCACAAAAAGTTAGCATGTGTACCACTTTCTGCTGTTATAACTCACATGGGTTATTTGGCTTGCTTTTATGAGTCAACAAGGCTTCTTGCAGGCAGCTGTAGGAACAATTTTCTTTTCAAATAAATTACACTACAACTCTTGTTAACTTCCTAATTAGTGCGGTTTTGTGGTGAAGTGACTTTGTTTTTGCAGCTGTACCGTAGATATCATCATTTCTGCAAAGAACTTTTAAGTATTTGTACTTTTCTCTTGAGGAGACCTTTGTTGTAGCTCAGAGTTTCCCACTGTCGAGTAACAAGTATCTCGTAAAACTGTGGTTTAAAAGAAGCTCACACAACCCCCCACACATTCACACACACAAACGGTCTATTCCCCTGACTACAATACAATATGCGCAGGTGTAATTAGTGAATCTCCCACCACACCTCAACATCTCTCATTAATGTCACATGAGTGATTAGGCTGCTGCGACGTATGGAACCATGGGAGGTGTGAAACTGGGTGTGAAACTGTTGTCATCCCATATGTTATTGCACTCTGGAGACTGAGAGGATTAAACCAAGCCAGGCACAGTCCATTGGCAGCTAATCATGCCGCTAATAATAAGTGAAATATTCAACTGCCTCTCATTACAAAGGCATCGCAAGGTCAAGATCTCACACAGATCCAAACACACACACGCAGTGCTGCTGTTGTCTCTCTGAGGAGGTGCTTCTTTAGCCATTCACGTTGTTTTGTATAAACCCAAACAGCAGGCCGGATATGAGCCTGAGTGAAGCCTTCTGACTATGACACTTGATGGCTGATTAGAGCAAAACATCTGGGTGGTCTCCGACTGTGATGCTCTGATGAGAAGTGATCTAAAGGGTCTCGTCAGAAGACGTCATGCTGACCGTTATTGCTGTGCCAGAAGCTTTTCGCTCAGTGAAACTCCACATCAGAAACATACAATCTGTTCCCTGCAGGCGCTGCTACAAGACAGATCTACATTTAATTAAAAAGGTACAAAGTTCCAAATGAACACAACTGTGATTACTCAGCCTGGGCAGACGTTTAGGGGAATCACACGTCATTAGCCATTAAGAGAGACACATTCATTCTACACTTACAAATTCTGTAGCTCCGTTGATCATCATGAAGACATACACAGGATTTCCCTCTGAAACCTAACATTCAACATTTAGAGTCGCTTGTGACTCAGGGAAAGGGCTGGTCCCATCTTTAGAGGACGTGAAGGCTCCAGATTCAGTGAGTGGCAGTACAAACTGAAATAAAAAGGTAACTTATCCTCAGGTCTGATTTTGAATCTAGTTTTAATGTAGGATTACTTCAGTGTATGTTCAGCGTACCTGTTTCATATTGTGTAGACAAATCACAACTAATTAAAAACCACATATAAATTCCACAGGGAGTGGGAGAACTAAGGCTGCTCAAGAGACGCTCCCAGCTTCTTTTTGCACCAGGACACCTAGCAGGTTAATACATCCCTGCTTGGGATAAACTTTTCCTATATTTGTTTATTTTCTACATAAGTGACTGATATTAAACAGATGTAGCCATACTCACAATTAAATCCAGCGTTTTAAAAACTATTTCACAGTTCATCTGTGTCTAAGTCAGTAAACAAGTAGGTTGGCAACTCTGTGTCATCAAAATGATTTTTTCCATTATTTGAATATTTTTTTATTTATTGTAATGACTTATTTATTTCTTATTATGGCTACCTGGATTATATTCACTGGTAAACTTGGTCCATAGGAAGAGTGTGCTATTTTGTCAGTGAAGATTCTCAGTCATCCAGATTATCCAGGTTATCTGGAAGCTGCGTCAACTGGGCTTTTTTCTTGTTAGGTCAAAATGTTTCACTGCTCATATACTACATTTCCAAGTTGCCTCTTCAGTCTGAGGAAAGTTGGTAAGGGACCTCAAATTTATCCTCCAGGTGTGTGTATCCTTGGAGGATCAATTTGAGGTCTCCTACTTCAAATTATTATTACTTCCTGTAACATTTAATTAGTTAATTAAATATTACAAGCACTACAAGCTACAGCCTCCACAATAATAATAAAATCATTATAATCAACGGCTTGAATCAAAACTGATTCATTTCAGAGATGCTTCAGTTGTGTGGGAGTGAATAAATCCTTGCTGCCATTTAATGTATAATCACTCAAAACTGTAAATGACTGAAACAGGAGGAATGTACTGTGCTAAAAAAAAGATAAACAAAAAAAAGAAACCCACAGGAGTCGGGGGATATGAAATCCTAGGAGCATTGAGCCTTCTTGCTCCTCTAGGCTGAACTGAACATCTCATTTACCTCCAGGGGCCAGAAAAAGTACTGCAGTAAAGAGATGGGGAAGACACAATATTTAAATTGACTGTTGGAAGAAAACCGTGGCAGACCTATATTTGATTACATCTTTTTTTAGGACACAAACAAAAGCACGCACAAATGCATCTTAGCTACAGTAGTGCCTGCTGCTACAACCCTGCCACATTATTATAATCATCAGCCACACATGGAGCTGCTGTCCCGCCTGTGGGGAATACAGTTGTAGAATGGGCGAACAGTATAAAACTGAAGGGCCTCACTACTCAGAGGTGATGAATGCTCTGCTGCTTATGGAGCCTCCTGCGGTGCATCTGTGAGAGCAGATGAATGGGGAGGAGAGGCTGATAAATTGGGTCACACGAACGTAGCGTTTCTAGGTAATGCGGTGAAAACGCTGGTGGAGTGTGGTTGGGTGGCTGCACGTGCCCATAACTGGGGCAGAGCTGGCTGCTCTAACTTGACTTGATTTCCTCTCTCTGGCTCATCTCGCACTCCTGGCGCTATTGAAAAGTTACGCTTTAGACTGGCAAAAACATGCTCGGATTTCTCATTTTCTTCAAGTGACTCACTCAGAACAAGACACATAAATTTCAATTGTTTCGACACAATTGAAAGTTTTTGTAATTTTTGCTTTAATAGCAACTATTTAGATGCAAAGCAGATATGCACAAATTCTATATTACTTCATACATTAAGCACTAACAGTATTTATTTTGGAGTGTTTGGTTTGGGGTTAATTTGTTGTTCATTCAATGTTATTCCACTCACAATTTAATACCTTAAAAAGTGGCTCAGCCTCTTAGTTTCAGATGTTTGATTTTCTATTACATAAGACGTCTTCACAACAGGAAAATTAAAGATGGTGTGAAATAAAAGTACAACTTATAAAGAAAACAAATATATAAGAAAAATGCTTTTAGTGTCATTTTGTGTTTTCAGTACCAAAATCCCTTACTGTTAGTGTCCTGGGAAAGATTTTTGATGACTCATCCTATGACTCACACACAAAAATATATCCCATCAAATGGGATTTTGGGATGACCCAGAGTGCCATCCCATCATGTGCTCTAAAAACTCACTTGAAGTTTGAAGTTGAAGTTAGCTCAGGTGTGCTAGCTACGGTATAGTTATATTACAAGGCCAAAGAATTGGAGCTACATCATTCACTTTTTAACACATCTTTCACCTCCCAATTCAACAATCTGACGATGGGGGAAGTGTGGACAAATATTACTTTAAATGTACATAATCTTAAATATTTGCACACCATTGTATTAAATAGCCCAGTTTCTATCAGCCTCTTTCCCTTACTAATACATCATACATGTATGCCAGCTTGCATGTATGGACAGCATGTGTATAGTATACCATATGTCACATCACATGATATCATATCATATAGCATCGGATATCTGGAAGTATGTGTGTTCATTGCTTTTATTCTGTTTAGGACTTTAATCTACAACCTAAAATTTCATTAATACCAGGTTGTAGACGAGTGAGACGGGATTGAGGATGGGGTGAGGGGGCTTTTACCTTGGTGCAGATAAGAAGACAAACTAGATTTGAGGGCGGATAGATCTTGTCGGCAGCACACGCTGCTTCTTGGCAAGCGAAATGAAGTCGATATTGAACAGGGCCTTTCTTACCTCCTAAGATTTACAGTATCTGGAGCTCCACAGCCCCATACTTCACTAGATGGATGAGTATTTCATACAGTGCCAACTGGCGCAACATGAGTTGAGCTGAAGGTCATTGTGACTCATTTCCAGCTCAGAAGCTGGGTGGCTGGAGACAGAGCCGCTAAATCTCTTCTACTGATTTGTTTTAATAGTACAAAGAAAATGGCTCTGTAGAAGGGATCAGACTGTAGCCCTGTGCTGGTACTGTAAAGCACTGATGCATCACACATGTACAGACTGTACAGCGCCAAAGACAGTTGAGAGTACAGTATTAGGGAGAGGGTACAGATTGCCTTAGAACCTTGAGGCATATGGCAGGGCGCCCCATGCCTCCCAGCTAATTGAGTCCTAATGAATCATTGGTTTGGCATGCTACACGTCCCTCGTGATGGCTGGTGTCATTGATGCATTGAAGAAGCCCAGTACTCTGGAAGCAAAGTGGGTAGTGATGCCCGCTCTGGCTGAACACGGGAGGCAGGATGACACCGCTGACTTCACACCAAACACTTCACTCATTCACCAGATGTTACAGACCAAGGCAAAAGGATTACTACCCACCCACATCCACACAATGGAAATAATTATGTGATGGGCTGGCAATTCAATGCCCCATTTGATTCCAGTAACACTCTCTGTAGTGGTGGGGTCACTGCCTTACTGTCAACTCAATAGGTCCAGTGTGATAGGGAACATAACTGTGTAAAACACATGAAGCCAATGATGCTTGACTGTTGTTGTTGCAAAATACATGCACATATCTACACCTGACTAAATTACATGTAAATGGATAGAAACATTAAATAAGAACTGGCTGCCATTAGCAACAATTACTGACCCAATTGTTCTACTTTTCTGACTTCTCATTGTTTTCTCTCATGTCAACATGTATTTCAGTAATACTGACTGAACTAGATTTTGATGAGGATGAACACATTTTTAAAAAGAACAGTCTCAGTTTGCTTGCATAATGTCTAAATATTCAAACTTTATGAATTAAAATGTCACAAGATACGAGTGGAAATAGGGCAATTTATAGCCTTATTATGAAGGAAAAAAAACTGAATGTTTAATGTGTTTCCAGTTTTTATGACAGGTCCAGTAAATATACTAGAGAGAAAATGCTCATTTAGATTTTGTACTTTGCATAACCATTGATGTTGTTTGTTCCAGTGAGAGACTGAGTAATAAGTGAGGATTGTTTCTAATATATTGCCTTGTATACAGTGCAACCAAGCTAAATATCGTGTTTCTTTGAAGGATGATTTTCCTGGAAGATATTCAAACAACAGTTCAGCATTTTGGGAAATATGCTTATTTGTCTTCTTGCTGAGAGTTTGATGAGAAGATCAGTACCACAGTCACAATTTTGCACTAAATATGAAGCTGGAGCCAGCAGGTGTTTAGTATAAAGCACATAAAGTATAAAGAAGTAACCTGGCACATAACCCCTGTAAAACAGAAAACTTAAATTTTTACATTTATAAAAATCCTCTCATCTAACTCTCTGCAAGAAGGTAAATAAGAATATATGTCAAAATTTCAAACTATTGCTTTAAACTTCCCATGGGGGAGATCTGAGCTGAGTTTCTTTAGCTACTATCACAGGCTGTGGTTTGAGTCTTTGCGTCTGACACATTTGGTTGTCACAACCCTCCCATTGCACTCTAAACTTCAGATGCACCTGTCATGTTTATTACACCCCAAATGGAGCATGTGCATCATTCAGCATCCTACAAAGTACCACTGTCTGAGCAATCTCCTGCTTTTGTTCAACTGAGGAGCCTGAGATCACCTCTGCTGCCTCTGCCAGGGGCCACATCTTCATCTTAATGAATAGACTAGATGTGATCAGGCCACCAGCAAAATGAGAACTCAGACACAATCTTGCAAGCTCATTAAATCAAGTTTCATAAAAGATTTAGGCCACTCCAGCAACTGTGTGTCTAATGTTGAAACGCTACATTAATGTCAGTGTAACCCCTGTTCGTTAGATGCATTATCTCCGAGCACTTGGGGAAATCTTAAGGCGGTTCAAGTTGAGGTAATGCCACTACAATATGAAAAGAAACAACAAATGTGATAATACACCAGGCTTTCAGCAAGACAAAAGACAAGAAGCAACACTCTGGCAAATGGGTGAGACAACCCCAAGTGCAAAAACAACTACTGGCTAAAAATGTTGTCCCTGCACTGTTGTAATTATGCTGAGATAACATGAAACCACTTTCACTATTTTACAATAATTGCAAAAGGGGAAAATGCATTATGGCATTAATTGGATAAGATATAGCAACTCCCATATCCTCTCACTGCTTTTGCTGTCAGGAGCTAAATTAAGTGTCTTGAATCCACTGGGAGACCCAACAAAGAAGTCCTTACTGGAGAAGTTAATGCTCTCTAGTGTTTTGTTCAGCTCCATCTTAAGCCCCACAACTCAAACTGGACTGTAGAGAACTGTCTTGGGATGACAACTGGAAATTGTAACGTATGTGTGTGTGTCTGTGTGTGTGTGCTTGTGTGCACCACATGTGTCCTACAAACAAGCCAGTGAGTGCAGCTTAGGATCTGTTGCAGAACATCCTCTGTAAGGAGATTACTAAAGGCAGTTTGGCTGGCTGGCAGAAGTCGCCAACGAACTTTGGCACCAGTGTCACAATGCTAATGCTGACCTCTGCTTAGTTCCTGCCAAAACACAACATAAACATGATGTGATGATTGGAACCAACAGGATATATAGGTAAGTCACATTATTTCACCAGCATCTTTTTCCATCGCTGTTAGATACTTTGTTACTGCTTTTCCACAGCAATAGTCAAGGCCATTTTCCTTTTAAGGCTGCCCTTATATGAGCACTCAAGCAGAAAACACAGGGCATCATGACAGACATATGGTCCAGTATTGAATTGTGTATTTGAACTGGTAAAATTGGCTCATCGTCAGTTTTGCCCCAAGGGGAGTTGGCTTTTGAGAGGTTAAAAACCCTGTAAAAGGCATGAAAGAGATGGATTAAATGCTACACTAGAAGCTTTCATAAAGGTTACTTCAGAAATTATTTAGTATTAGTCTCTTATTCGCTTTTTTAAGGTTAGCCTTCTATTTTTTCACTTTTGTTTAAAAAACAAGACTGAAATTAAATGAATGTTAATATGAATATTTTACAGTGCAGACTGATTTGTGGTAGTTAGGGCATTATGAATATATATAGAACTGAAACTGAAATGAGACCATAATAAGTTCTATATAAGTGTATGTCATGTAAAATTGAGCTTCACTGGCCCCAGAAATCAGCAAAACCCACCACACCATGACGCAGTTTAAACACCCCCACGCCTGTATTCTTCCACATTTAACGCGATTGTTTTATCCCCACAGAAAACCATGAACTTGAAACAAGACCAAATGATTCTAATAACAGGCCTATGTACTGGTTTGAAGCAGACTTTTGCTCAGCGTTGCCGCTCAGACCCGTGCCGCTGCGCAGCGCTGTGCGCTCTCATCCAAGCATCCATCCACAGGTACTCAGCTCCCAGTGAAGCCCGCTGAGCATTTTCTAACCGTTTCTGCACAGAAATCAATACATGCATCAACATATGCGTCATCATTCACTCATTTCACTTGGCATCAGAGCGGGTTAACAAGCTGTCGTTTGGAGATGACTTACTGCTGTTGCAGCAGAACATCTCTTCATTTGAACATATGGGGAGGGAGGGGGGACAGCCGTGGTGGAAAGAAGCTTTTAGCTGTTGCTGATATTTGTATTTTATACGAAATTCGTGAAACATATGCGTGTAGCCCAAGCATCGAAATCATTTCAAAACGAAATGTTTTTTTCCAGTTTTTGCGCAAATCATTATGGGACAGGAGGCTATTTGACAGGCGACCGGCGTTTGCGCTTTAAAGGACTCCACATTCAGATCCACCAGAGAACCATCGATGATGTTACGAACTCATTTCTGATCTTATTTGTTTCATTTTATTTAATATGTGACTGTTTCTGTCTCAGTCATCCACAGCGGACTGTTCAGCAACCCATTTTCATTCCGTGGCCATCCTATCCATAAATCTTGACATGTCGCTGAGCTGCCTCGCATCCTTAAAGAGCTCTATAGTTTCACAGTTTCAAAAGACTTCTGTTAATAGAGAAGCGCAGAACTGAGATGTCACTCACCTTTTCTCAGCGAATGCTTTTCTGAAGTGTCCCATTTATGCGTTTTAATCCACATCTGTGTCCCCTTCATTTGAGCGCTCTATTTCTCCCCCAGTGAGCGAGAGAGAGGGAGAGGGAGAGAAAGAGAGAGAGAGAGAGGGAGGGTGAGAGCGCATTTAAGAAAATCCATTTGTTAATTCCATTTTCCGGACACAAGGTGAAATCACATTGCCTCTGTTTTTTATATGTTCAAAATTCTTCCATAAATTTAACATCCCGTAAAGCTCTATCTTGTTTTTTCTTCTCTCCAGCACTGAAGTTGCCTGGTTACCCCTGTTTCTCATTCAAGGAGGCTGAAGCGCTGCACACAGCGGCCAATCATAGCAGCAGCCGGAGAGATTAACTATTTCTTGGCTCCACTATTCTAGTTTCAGGCTAAAATGAGGAGAGTGGGCGGGGAAACTGGGCCCCCGGTGACAGAAAAAAATTAAAATGCACAGAGAATAATGTAGAGAGAGAGGGGATCCGTTAGAGGGAGAATGTGTGGAGGAGGGGAGGGGACAGAAGAGATTAAACATTTTCGAAAAATAAAGGATTGGAGAGAGGAGGAGGGACCAGTTGCCTCTTCTCACACAAACAAAGATGTAAGTGAATGATATTTAAGTCTGGCAGGATGTTATGCTGTGGAGCAATCTCTACTCTTCAGTCGCTCTTTAAGGAGCAGAGATTCGTCTCATTTCTGAAAATCCCAAAAAGCAATCCATCAGGGTAATTGATGACCCCCCTTTAACCAGCCATTCATCAAGCCAAAGCTCTCACCCTCCTCCTTCTTCCCTCACCGCTTGTCCCACTCCAGTCGCCTCATCATAGGCTGTATTGATTTCAATTTCCCCCTCCAGCTGAGGTGAAAGGTGTAGGGGACCAAGCCAGCTTCAATAAGTGGCCCTGGGGGTAACACCTTGGGGTATAATGAGTCCCGCACCTATGTGCTCTACCACTACATCCAGGTCAAGGACCCCAGCACATACACGAGACGACTTTGGCCTTTGTGAGTGGCTGCAGCCTGCACACTGGTGGCTTCAAACAAGCCCCCGCAGGGTGCCATACAGAAGTGCTGCTGCATTATGGGGGAACAGTCGGGGGTCCTGACAGCACGACAACAAGCTCCTCAAGGAAACACTGGGAGGGGGTGGGGTGTGTGGGGGTGACCCATGTGTGGGAGCTGCCACTAGATTGTCTGGGCCTCATCATGGACAAATCCTGCAAGATTCCAGCAGATAAAAGTCAGCATGAAACATCTTTTCTTCTGTCTCACAAGTCAACGTTGTTTTTTAGTGCATTTTAAAGCACCTTCTACGTTTTACATCAAAGTGGCAAAAAGATGCTATTTTGGATTCACGCTCGGTAGCAAAAGGAGTTTACATGTGAGAAAAAGGTTTTTCTTTACCTTATTTTGTTGCTACTGAGTCTGACGTATCGCTGGCGTCACTCCATCCGACAGATTCTAAATGAAAACAACAGTGTTGGGGTCCTCCCTCCCCCACTGTGGGATGAGATCCGCATGTTTACGTGGGTGTTCACTTGTGTATGTAATAAATATATACACACACACACAAACACACACACAGTCGCACATACACTTAGCAGTTGATTGACATGTAGTTCTTGGCTTAAGCACAGCTTAATCCCGCTGCTTTCACAGATGGACTCAGTCTTTCTCTTTTTGTCTGGTGTCACCAGCAGTGGCAGTTGCATGTTATATATTTAAATGCACACACACACACACACACACACACACACACACAAACACGCACACAGACACACACACACCATGTCTCATGTACTTCTGTTTACTGGGGAGGGAGGCTGCTGTATGAGTTCTAATATCTACTGTAACCCACTCGCCCTTTTAGCGGCCACCTCTGTTAATGTGCACACACACAACCACAGACACGCATGTACAAATGCACACAGGCATCTACTTTTTGGTCATAAAAAAAACAAAGGAGGTCAGTGTCAGCAGTGGAATCAGGCAGCTGTGTCCTGTGAGGCGAGAGTTAATCCTCATTTTCAAGACAAAAAGAAGCCTCATAGATGAAATGTTTCATGAGTTACACATGAACACAACATACTTGTGTTACCTTGCTCATGTATCCCTCCATCATGACAATAATAGGAAGTGTTTTTGTTGCTTTGTCTCTCAGCACTTCGTAGGTTGCTGTGTTGTATTATTAGCATGAATCATACGGGAGAAAGATTAGACTTTTCTCCCCCTCCTCTAATCGTATTCCACTTTGGCAAAGGCTTTAATTTCCATGTAGATGGAGCTGTGTTGATAACAGCGAGGAACTGCCCCGGAGAAATGAGGCAGAGCGATAAGATAAGGCAAGCAGATCCCCATCCAGACAAAAAAGACAAAGAGGAGAGTCATCACCCCACATGGCGGTTAATCTCCATTCAATCCAGAGATTAGTGAAGTCAAAATTCTCATCGCTGCACCCGGCAAATGATTAGTCATCTCCCAAAGGAGAGATGGTTAACTAGTGGCTCCCTGCACAACCTTGGAGTGAACGCTGATCAATAACTAGTCCCTGGTTACAATGACAGATGTGACACAACATGTACTTAAAAGTCAGAAAACAAGCTTTCTGAACACACACAAGACGTTGATTTGCCAGTGTTTCTCTAGTTTGCTAAAGACTTGACCACTGATTAGACCATTCAGCCATTTTCCTGACATGAGAAAACAGTCGCAGAGTGGGCATGTTATTGAGGAGACAGGGCTGTTTGCTCAGCCTACTTGTATTTCTATGCTAATGGACTGTTTTAATCAAGTCTAATCGTATTGTCGTAGCAGTGTGTGAGTGATTAGCATTCGGAGAGGCATGACAGGGAGAGGCCTGACATCGATAAATGACATGCGACCCATGACCCTGACTGCTCCGGCTGCTGAAAAGTTCCTCTTCTTTTATCAGTGTCACCCAGGCCTCTTCATTTCCTGTTGCATGGCTAATCATAATGTACTCAGACTCCAGCAGGTCTGGGGGCCATACTCCCAAAGGGACAAAGGTGGAGCACCTGTGGCCAAGTAGTTCACCCACTTTTTATTGTGAGAGATGTGTAGATCATTTACTCAAGTGTCCCATGGTAACACTTAGCCCACATTCTTTTGAATGAGGTTGGAAATTTGTAGCAACGTGCAGACTTTATAATCACTCATAGTGACAAACTCACATTCTTCATCCTTTATCACAAGTAGACTAACTAGTTTTTTCATTCATCTTTCAGTTTAAGCAGTGGACAACATTGCTTAACTTTAACTACAATGGTCAATGCAGCTTTGGTCAAAGTTAAATTCTGCACTGGAACTATGCACAGCCAAGGTAATATTGAGGATACGCCATTTTCATCTTTCAGCTCATTTGTTTGTTGTTGTTTGTTTTACGCCGACTGTACTGCTTTACTGCTTCACACAGCCAGCCCTCAATACGATATACCTATGAAGCTGGATGCTCTTTTCCAATAAAAGCATAACACACTGTATGCTATTGGTCCAGTACCAAATGTTGGCTTGGTAGCAGTCAACATGTGACCATAGTGAAACAGTTTGCAGCTAAAGAGCCACATACTGTAGTTACCTCCAGAACCAATCAATCAGATCAATTAATACTGCTTTAAGCAACTTTCCTCGAAGGTCTAAGTGCGTTGTTAGCTGAACTTTTTTTTCACTCAGTTGTCAGTTGACGTCTGCCTTGAAACAGCACACACAAAGTAAGACAAAGTTACTGAATATACAGTATTAAAGTAGCCATACTGCTGTAACAAACATGACCCTGGGTCACCTGTGCTACATGTTTAGATTTTTTTGCATGTGTACAAAATACTTTGTGTTGTATTGTATTGATCTGACTTAGCCATACTAGTTGTTTTGTCCAGTTGTCATGGAGATCTGGAGGAAATCTTGCTCATAAAACTTAAGCTAGTCAAACCATGGAAATCCTGATAAAATCACTCAACTGATCCTATTTTGTATGTGGGTAGAAATAAGTGTTGAGTACTGTAGTTTTATAGGGTTTATGCAACATGGAGTCAGTCAGTCTAACAACAGCTTGAAGGACACACATCGATGAAGCTTAAGCTCTAGGTGTGAGGGTTTATTAGCTGCTGATATTAAATTGTAGGAAAAGGAAATAAAGCAAATCGACAATGATAGTTGCCAGTTTGCATTTTGGAGGGAAAAGGCAATGGTTTTACACCCATCTGCTGATTTCTTAATTAAAGGCGTTAACACTATGGTTACATTGCATCTGTACACTATTTGGATACAGGATTGCGTACAGATATCTTCTGCCAGTTAATGGGGGCCTGAACATCTTGATTATTGTCTTTTCTGGAAATTTGGCAAGTTCTTAACTCTATGTGCCATTTGCATCTTTTTATTCATGGCACATTCTTATTGTTTGATGGCAGTCAACAGTCATGTGTGTTCCCCAAATACTAAGCAATTATGCGTGATTGTCCAGATTCAGTGGGCCATAGACATTTTCGATGCCACATGTTAACATTTAAAGTTAACTTTGTGCACAGTTCTTACAAACATCCTCATCGTCTTTCTGGACAACAGGTCAATCTACTGGTGATGTACTAAGTGAAAACAGTGAAACGGCAATCTTTTGCCCAATAAGCAACCCTAAGCACACAGCCACATCTTCAGGGTGCCACGGTTTGTCAAAGAGGCCGTTTATTGTAGCAAGGGTACTGGGTATTTAGAAATTCCAACACACACACATGCTTTGGCCTTTCTATAGTTGAGAGTAGTTGTGAGGACACTAGTTGCATTCCACTAGATGCATAACCCCCATCCTGACCTCAGCCAACACAACTAAATGCCTCACCCCAACCCTTACGCTAACCTAAACCTAATTCAAACCTTAAACCTAAACCAAAGTCTCAATCCTCAAACAGGCCTTTGAAGTTGTGAGGACTGGCCAAAGTGACCTCGCAACTATGGTTTAAACTAAAAATCACAACCATAGAAAGACATGTATACAACACACATACACACACAGATCAGAGCGTATTGTCTGCGCTCTTTCCACCCACACATCACTGTGATCAAATTGTCACTGGGGCCTGATGACAAAGACAGTGTGACAGTATGTGATTTATTGTGTCAGAAAAGAAAGTAAAAGAGGGTAATTGAGGGGTAAGTGGAGGAAATAAAGTTTGCAGGTGTCAGCGTAACTTTGCCTGCCATCACAAGGCGATGATGAATTTATTCATGGGTGGGTGATGCTTCCAAGTCAAGGACAAACACCATATAATTACCCCGTAAATTTAGGAAGTGATTAATTCTAAATTCCAGCTATTTAATTAAAATATGCAAATAGACAGCTATCACCGTAACATGCCACACATTTAGCGGAGTAATAAAGTTTGACAAGAGTTCAGTCACTTCTGAATGTTAGCTGCCTAAAAAAGCAGCCGCCTCCCCACACACACAAACTCACAGACTGCATCTGTCTCCATTGCACATTTGCACCATTGCACATCACTGATTTACTCAACACATTTGGGTCCAACAGTGGTGACTCAAGCAAGCTGACTCCTTCAAAGCAGAAGGGAAGTTGGAGAGCCATCACAGATATAATTGGATTTCATTTCAACCATGTGAGAGGAAAAATACTTGTCACCACCCTGGAGAAAATGGAGCCAAAATACAATCTTTGTATTTACTGCACTACATAGAGTGGGTGTTTTTGTGTACAGATGTGTGTTTCATCCTGTGTGCCTCAGCATGTGTGAGCGTTTTTTAGTGTGTCATGTGGGTGTGTGTTGCACATTTCAGTGGATAAATTCCCAAGACACATACACAAGTGTTAAATGAATGCACAGAGAGAGAAACGGGTTGCTCTTTAAAGGATCAGAGCATCAGCAAAGGACAAACTGAAGTCAGTAAATACAAGACAGTAAATGCAGGACACCTGGAGCTATAACTCTCTCCTTTGGAAAATATCACAGCTATTGTGTCATGTCTATCATTCCTGCACAGCAAAAGACCTTCAGTTTATAGAGTCCTGAAACTGACCTGAAAGCTGAAAGAAAGCTGACCTGTGACCTTAAAGAAGTAAAGAGAGTATGATGGAAATAGTACTATCTGTGAACATCTGTGTAGCATTAACTAACTCGCTAATGCACTCCCTACCTAAAAGCTCAAAAGCTTTAGCTACTCTTACATTCACACAATATTATCAGAATTTGAAGGACAGGAAGAGTTTCCGATTATTGGATGTTTTCCTGCTTTACTGTCAAATGGTAACCTACTGTTAGCACTGGAATCACATCAGATTAGTATAAATTAGCTACTTTTGTTGTACATTTATATCAGTAAATTAATGAGGTAAACCAGACAAAATGTATATTTTTAAATCAGGGCAAATCAACTGTATAGGGTTAATGCTTGACTTTATTTAGATGCAACTGGCAGTGATGGTGGTTAGCAGTTTGTTGATTCTGTAATTATTTTCACTAGGTGGGGGATATTCTAGCTGTCACTAATTTGACAAAGACTTACAACTTGGCTGCTCATTTTTAGTCTGAACGATATAATGTAGACACAAGGTCAGCCGGGTGCCTTTCTGTGTGGAGTTTGCATGTTCTCCCCGTGTCTGCGTGGGTTCTCTCCGGGTACTCCAGCTTCCT
>JAUMHL010000010.1:5727443-5752435 GCA_032362345.1 Sandelia bainsii
CCCCCCGCGACCCTTACGAGGACAAGCGGTTAAGAAAATGGATGGATGGACAATATATCGTAATCTGCACTGATTAGTGTAATTACCTGCAGCTGGATAACTATCTATAAAAGTCTACACTTAATAACAATTAAATTGGAAATTTAAAAAGAAAAATTGAAGATTTTGTAGGTTTCTTTCTCTTAAACTGAATATTTCTTGTCAAACTCTATTGTAATTATTGAAAAAGGCAATGGCAA
The DNA here is from genome assembly GCA_032362345.1 of Sandelia bainsii. Lineage (NCBI taxonomy): Eukaryota > Metazoa > Chordata > Actinopteri > Anabantiformes > Anabantidae > Sandelia > Sandelia bainsii. The sequence goes on from JAUMHL010000010.1 coordinate 5,727,683, forward strand.
TGTTTGCAGTTTTCTGGATAAATTGATCACAAAATGTGATCTGATCTTCACAGCTTATATCTTCATTAGCTTATATCTTTGTTGATATGTTTGTTGATATTCACAACTTTGGTAATCATCAGATCACATTTTATGACCAATGCAGCAGAAAACCAGGAAATCGCAAATACTGCCATTGGTTTTTCTAGATGTATTCAGTCAGATTTTTCACTTGCTTGACAACTTGTTGACATTTTGGAGTTTCACATTAGTTCAGGTCTGAGTTGTAAAATCCTATTTTTCTCTAAGCAAGCTGTAAAAACTGTCAGCAGTTACTTCACTTGTTTCCAACACAAATCACCCAGGTTCAAGAATATTTATGACTGTCTTGAATTAATGCAGCAGCTTTCTGGCACATTTTAAGATGTTAACTTTTTTTTTTTAAACTGGTGAACAAGCTTTGTAAACAAGTCAGATTTTGTCATTTCATTGCCATAAGCTTTTTTTTTTTTTTTTAAAGGCAAACAAGTTGTTAAGACTCAATCCCAGATAAATGATGAGCTGAGATGGGTATATTTTGCAGCCTGGCACCCACATGGAGCTTGTCTGTTAGGAGCATGTCAGGAAAGTGGAGCTCTGCACAGGGAGTCGAGGCAAAGGAGGAGGGAGCTGGGAAGCATTTGATTTTCCATCAAGAGCATCCAAATGACTTCAGACCGCCCCTTCACAGCCCTGACAGGAAAACCTACATACACAGCTTTGCATCATCACTATCCTGTGCACATGCAGACAGAAGGGTGCAGCAGCTGAACACCTTATGGTGTCTGACATATATATTTAACCACCCACACGTATTTTATGTTATATACATGAAAGCAAGATGCAAATTGAGGTACACTAACACACAGCCAGGCTTTCCACTCACAGTTCCACATGTGCAGGTCTGCTCAGAGATTTGAAATCAGATATTTTGTGAGTTTAACTGGTTCAGGGCCCAGACTGGGAGTTCACCAACATGTTGACTATGGGTTATTTAGAAGCTGGAGGCCGCTTTGGACAAACAGACTATCGCTGAGCCTGCTTCTCTGACATTCAGAGTCTGGGCATCCCCCTCTTTTCACTGTATCTTCATCTCCATCCTAAATGTGCTAACCTATTGTTTAGAGAGTTTTTAGCTGGCAGAATATGAAGTTTGAAGAATATACAGAAATGATAATAAGGCTCCTCTTCTGATATTTTGAGGCTCTGACCCAGTTTTGATTTGTTCCATGGGGGGCATTACAGCTTCAGAACACAGTATGAATGTGCAGTGTAATTACGCCAGAAACTTTCACAGTGTAAATAAGTGATGTTTGATGCAGAGCAGCCAAACTCCATTTAAGTTAGCCATGCAGGTATGATATTTGCAACATGTTTGCAATGAAAACATGAGGACTTGCAGATGTATATGAGGAATCATGCAGATTAGAAGAGATGCTCTGTGTGTGTTTGAAGGAGGAGAAAAGAAACTGGATCTGGAGGAAGCAGTGAGTGACAGAGGGAGCGACAAAGGTAGAAGACAGAGTATAATGAAAAATAGATACACGGAGAGCCAGATGGAGGTTTGAATATTCAGCTAACTGCCGTCCCTCCACAAGTACTGTAGCGTGATGTGCAGCTGTCGCCATAACCCGCCCGATGAAGAATGAGGCAGATGCGTAATGGTGTAGCAGGAGAACTCAAATGTCAGTCGGTAACAGCAACCTGTTATATTAATCACAGTCAGGGGGCTCCTTAAGACACCAACATCCTTGGGGAGGAGTGTCATAAAAAATAACGCAGTAAAGAGAACTGTGTAGCAATGCAGCATGAAAAATGCCCTCCATCTGCAGTGACTCAGCCAGTGAATCCAAGGTAAAGAGAAATATGTTTGCCCCCTCTCTCTCTCTCTCTCTGTCTCTCTCTCTGTCTCCACACATGCTTCAGTTGATAGACTTGTCTTCACACACACATATGTAGATTCTGAAAAAAAGGAGCAAAGATGGAAAGGGAGACACTTGCTCTAGTACATTATCAAGGCCTGCTTGCATTCATCAGGTCCTGTGTGTGCTTAAAAATTCAGTCATTATCCTCCAATAGACATATGAATTCATACATTCTTGCTCAAACAATCACCACTGTCTTTCTGTTTCTAAATCAAACAGCAGATGCAGGCGTTTTCTTCTTCCCTCCCCTCCGGTTGGCTAATCTGTTAATTCTACATTCCCTGGGTGAGACAGACAATAAGGACGACGGGTTTCAACGTTAAAACCCCCGGCTATTGGATCTACATGGTGAGACTGTCTATTGTAACTGGGCTTTCTAATGTAAATGGGCTGTGTAAACAACAATCACTACATGCTACTGTCCTAGATAGATACTACTGTGCACTGAAACACAATTAAGCATAAATACATATTTATGCATGACTGAATACACTCACATTCATACTTAGCAGTAGACCGTAGTGAGGCCTGGGACAGGACATGCATAAACAAGCATGAACTCTCATTTAGATGAATAACAACTACCCAATGAGGAATACAGCCAATGCATGTCCTTCAGTGCTCTTTTGATGCTGTAAGGTTTGTCCTGAACTTTTAGCTGTGGGATACTGGAAAATATTTCCACAATAAAAGCCTCCCCGGTTTCAGCTGACGTGAAACTACAAAGTCAAAATGTTCACTGAAGGTGTGTGAATAAATTCTGGTATTTATGAAATTTGATGAACAGTGAATGGAATTATATTATCACTCCTTCTCTTTGCCGAGGGCTGATAGCTTAGTTTATTCCCAAGACTGATGGCCTTTGCATGACTGCACCCCCTGCCATGGCAAGTTTGCTGATTTTGTTTTTCAAAGCGTTACACCTATAATTTGAGCACTGACTCCTTATATGCTGGCACATGTTGTACTCAAAATCCATGCATGAAAATGGGCATTTTCAGATTCATATGAAGGTCAAAGACCTGGTTATTTATTGCAGAAAATGAATAACCAGGCTTCTTGTTTTTCTGACTGACTACTATTTAACCTCAGCTTGAGACACACCCGCACACATGGCAGAGAATGAAACCTGTACAAAGTGTTTACATGGTACAGTATCCCAGTTTCTATAGAAGTACTTATATTCAGGTTTCTCAAGAGTGTATCAACATTTCAGAAAGATATAGTTCATCTTTAGATGTGCAACACAAAACCTTAACCGTAACCAGGATGATACTGAGCATTCAGATACATTTATACTATTACAACTTTATGCTAATGTTAAGACCACATAATGACATGTGTAACTGTGAATAGTAGATAAGTGGTGAGTTGACTTATCTGATTTAAATCTGTGGTAGGAACATTCTCTCACTCTAGAAATTAGGGTTCTTGTGCTTTTCTTGAGCATTTTCATTTTACGACCCTTCGTGCTTCTACTACACAGAGGGAAGTACTCTAGTTTTTGCTCCACCACATTTGTATTTGACAACGCTACAGTGTACTAGTTAAATTGCAGACTACAATTTTCCATTCAAAACATTATGTTGCACCTTTGATGTCAGCCAACAGTGAAGTCACAGCTCTGGAGTAAATGTCTACATCATTACTGTGGGGTGAGAAGTAAGAACTAGAGGTCGGTCAAAAATAAGATTTTCAGTTGAATCTAGTACTTGTACTTGAAGTTAAGCTGTGGATTTACTAGTCTGCAAAAAGTAAAGAGGAGTGTAAGAACTACCACCACTGACAGAATTTGTGGATACTTCAGAATAGTTTCTATTTCTGCATAAATATGACCAGATTTCAAACTTTGTAAGTCTAAATCCTAAAACTAGATAAGAGGAACCCAATTAAACAAATGAGACCAAAAAATAACACTTATTTATTGTGGAAAATGATCTAATCTTAAATATCTGTGTGAGGCAAACGTATGTGAAATTGTGCCTTCAGTAACTGTGACCCCCTAACGTGATTGTTTATCAGCCCTGCACATTGGCTTGGAGGGATTTGAGCCCATTGCTCCTTACACAACAGCTTCAACTCAGAGATGTTGGCATGGATTCCTTTTGATAGTGTGCACACATATGCACACAAACGTTTGCATAAGCAGTAAATGCTTTAGGAAACTAATGCAAATAATTCTGTACTGAATAAATGCTATTTTGCTTCCACTGAAATATTAAAACCCTTCTTGACATAAAACCAAATCCACAGTCGTGCAGTTCTCACTCACATAAAAACACACGCAGGCAAGTGAGAAAGAGAGCATGACAGTTTCTGCTATGGCCTCACTCATCCGTGGCCTGCTACGATGCAGATGTGCTCTCTACCTCGTTAACCTCGACCAATGGGAGCTGCCCGCGCGCAGCTGTGCAGCCAACAACTCTGCCTCACCGGACTGCAGCACGGGCACCAAGTCAACACATACTCACACGTTTGGATACATGTACATACACATACAGTACACACTAGTACACAGACACACACATCACTGCAGCGTGTGCACACAACTGGGGGGATGCTCAGACATTGCTGTGTTTTTAAACAGGATCCACCTCTGCTCTCGCTCAGAGCATCATCCTGCACAGTGTGCTGGCACGTATTACATGCAGTCACCTTGTTCAAGGCCAGAAATAAATAGGTAATTTATTGACAGGGGCGGGTTCCCTGACTACATTCAATTACACTTGGCGAGGGGCTTGTACAAATTTATATTTATTCCTATAGTGTTCACGCCGACTGTGCATCCTACAGGGCCGCAACTACTACTACCACCTGATTTACAGTAACCATAGCAACTACTTGGGACTACTGTGGCTTTGAGGGGAGGGAGGTCAAGGGTTGAGTGCTGTTCAGTGGAGAAATCAGATCTGTTCTTTGCCTAGACAGCAACTCTGAAGATTGATGTCCAGCAGGAGAGGAATCAGGGGAGCGAGTTGCTTTAGGGGGTTTGGGCTGCTCTGACCCAGACAAAAAAATCTTCCTCCATGCCCAGTGTGACTGTGACTATCAGACTGATCCAGAGACTCGCCTGTCCGCTGAATCATGATGTTTTCATCAGCCTGCGTAAATGTCTTGAAACATCACAGGATTTGAAATGTTGGATTTATTCCAAGGTACTCTCGGTCAATCAGTTTGCGGTCTGGTGATTTGTTTCTTTTTGCCTTTCTTTCTTCTGTACATCAGAAGCAAGCCCACAGGTGGTCGCTTACTTTGCTGTAGCCATGGCAACTGCCCACGGAAAGCCAAGAGTGTTTGGTGGAGGAGAAGAAGAAAAAAAGAAAAACCCATCACTTACCTTTAGAAGGGCAGCTCTTTGGATGAGCGTGGGCGGTTTCTACATTGCCAAGTGTGTTTTATTCTTTGACAGACCTCTGACTCATTAAATTGAACCAGAACAAAAATGGACACTGTACATGGGGCCCCCAGTCAGCCAAGGTGGGCCACAATGATTCCCCTTGAGGCCAGTCCACAGATGGACTGAGCCAAGAGGAGGTAAGTTATGGGGGTGGAGGGAACTGGGCACAGTCTTGGCACGGAGGAGCTGAGCCATCTGCCTGTCAGGACTGCTCCATTTCAGACCCCTGCTCTGGCTCTCCGGTGTTCCCACCACAGATGGACAGCCTTCAGAAAGGTGTTAGTCATGCCTGGGCTGCAGTACAGTGGCACTAGGAGGGCCATACTGTCTGGCTGTCATGAAGGCAAAGACTAAGCGAAGAAAGGAGGGAGAATGCGTGACAGATTTGATGTGTATGTTAACAGGTTGAAAGAGGTTAAGACAGAGCAGGAATCTGTCAGTGAGTGAGATTTGCACACAACACTGAGTAAATGCTGTGTGGATACAGATGTTACATGGTACAGCCCACAAACCCTAATTCTACAATCAGAGCACCCACATAGCACCACCAACTCTCCCTTTTGTCCTCCTTTTCTTGCTCTTACTCCCCCTTTCCTGTGTAATTTTCCTTTTCACTTCTCTTTCTTGTGTGTATTCCCACGTAAGCAGCCACAAATGCTCAAATAAACACACACACAAATTCATTTTCACGCCTACAGTAGTTTGCCTCTCTGTATCTCTGTGGCTGTCTTTGTAGCCCTCTATCCATTCACCATTTTATCCTCACCTTACCTCCATCACTAGTCTGCTGTGATGCAGTGCAGAATCCCAGCCAGGGTTTCTCAGGAAGTGGATTTGTAGGAGAAACACTAGTAAGCCCTTCTCTCCCACTGCATTAATGACAGATTAGAGCATTGCTCCAACATTAAGTTAACAAACACTCTGCCGTGGTGGAGCTTCACAGACAGATAAAGGAGGAGGAGGGTGGAGCAACACAGGGAAAGACCTGACATGTCATAAAAGCGGGAGCGAGGAACAGATGTATAAAGAAGGGAGGATAGGTGATCATAAAAGAAACATAAGCTGCTTAATGTACCACCTGCTAATTAATTAGTTTTTTAGATTTCATGTTGAAATGTTTTGGAGAGGTTGACCTTTTTCAGGACATTGGGTTAGACTGATGTACGTGTCATGTAATTTTGTTCCCTGTACAGCACATATTGACCACGTTTACATTCATTATAAAGTGATACAGAGTGTTCATAATGTGATTTAAAGAATCACCTTTTTTGGGAACAGCAGGGCTTTATACTATGTATATTATATGAAGCACAAGAATAAACTGAAAGCAGCATCGAATGGAACTGTGAGTGAAGTAGGATGTATTACTTTTACGCTGCCACAGTCTTTAAAGTCTGCCATTAAGCAGTTAGACTTGTGCAACCCAGGATCGAATCCCTCGATCACAATGATAGTTGCTGACATGTAATTCAGGATAGAAAATAGTGATTTTTTATGACAGAAGCCACATTCACTCTATCCTGGCCTTCATGTGTTACACAGACCTCTTCTTGATAGACTTTTAAAGTTTGTTACCTTGTATTCTACATCACAACCTCAACATCTGTCACAATTACTTTTTCTTTTCTTAACATCAGTCGTTTGGTTCTTAGAAAATAGCAATGCACAACATCTAAACAGCAACATGAGCAGCAGCAGTTTATTAGGAATAAGTAAAACTGTGACGTTCAGGTGAGGAGAGAGGAGAGAGAGGAGAGAAGAGAGAGATATACACTGGTTATTTCTGCCAGCCAAAGAAGCTCAACAACAAAAAATGCATTGCCTTTCTAAGATGACTATCAAGATGAGACAAATGTGTCAAAAGTGCATGAGGGTTGAAGGGAGAGATAGGAACGGGTGAGGAGAGTGGAACAGGTTCATACCAATTCCTAAACCTACAAAAGTTAGTTACTGTAGTTTCTAAAAAAGACAATTTTTCTAAATAAGACAATTGCATCCTTAAAACATAAGTGTTGGGCAGTAATGCATTACTAGTAATGTGTTACAGTAAAATTATTCCTTTTTTTTCAGTAAAGTAAGTAAAGTAAGGCATTACAATTTGTCAAATGGTAAATATTATTCCAGCTATTAAGCAATGATGCATTACTACATTAACTGAACACAGCTTGATGATTTTCTAGGAGTTGTGTGCACGCACTTACCAGCCAAAAAGCTAAACAGAAGATGCAGAATCAGGAAGAGAGAGAATTTCACCAGCTGGTTCTGTTGTCATTATATTGAATTTATCTCACTCAGAGATGAAAAGAACGCTATCAGGAATAGTGTTGTTCTGAGAAGAGCGATGAAAAGCTGTCACACAGAAATAAGTTTGCTTGCTACTTGGAGAAGCACTGTGCAGAGATTGAATCTAATTTGAAGGCCACACTCAGAGAGGCACACGTTGTTTCTACCATGCTTGTTGGAAGATTGTGGTTTTTGTTCCAAAGTGAATAAGCGTGCCTGAAGTCACAGTGTTTTCTATTAAGTCAGACACGATCTTTCTCTAAACTTAACCAAGTGCTGTAAGAGTCCTAACACAACTGTAAAAAAGTTTGATAATGTTGTGGCCTGTAAACTCTATGTGGTTAACAGGTACTGCAAGATTGGATATTTTGGCCAAACATTTTATTGATACATTCAGAATCAACATGTTTGGAATTTGTCAGATACATAATGAAATATCATTATTATGTTAATAGAAAATAACGTCTGTTGCAATTGAAACGTTTATGGTGTGTTCACTGGCTCAAAGGTTGCACTTTGGAGGCAGACAAGGTTTATTCATTCCTCATATGGACTGCTTTGCAAAGTCATGGCATCAAAATTTGTAACCAAGTCTGAATTTCTCCAGATCTTGTCTGAAAAGGCTTTCTTCAGGTACGTTCTTCAAAGGAATTAATCAGTTGTTGTTTTTACATGCAATCAGCTGCTAATATACTGCACAGTAGTTAATATTGTAATTCATTTTGAATGGTGCAGATTTGTAATGTAAACTGATGCAGGCAAAATAAAGACTTTATTTATATAAGCCAGTGGCTAGACTGAGCTGCAACTACCAAAAAAGCAAACATAATTGCACTTACTTTTCCAGAAATAATGTAATCTGTTGCATGTTTTCTAATGGCAATAGACTGTATGAACAATAACAACATGCAATAAAAAGCTTTCTTCTTGTTGCACGGTCACTTATAGGTCAACAGGTCACCAAGGTGATTGTAAGATGATGCTGTTGGGGCTCCTTTGTCATATTGCTATCTTAGCTTTTCCTAATTTACATGATGAAGTTAGTTAATTTAAAAAAATCACTGGGTTTTTCTGGAGCTGACACTGAGAACCAGCTGTCATCAAGCTGCCTTCATCTGCTGATCCTGCAGATGATCAAACAGCTGGATCTTTCTGTCTGGTTTCACCTCTGGCTGCTGTGTGACACTGTCATAGGGACTGAAATAACATCATGTGCCAGGTAAGGTGGGCTGACAGCAAACAGGACAGAGGGCTTGTTACTGGGTCAGAGATGTAAACTGGCACTGTAGCTCACACATCTGACCTACATTGTACTCCACGTGGCCTGGATGAGCTGCACTCCAGTACACGGTTGTCTCTAGACAGAGTTTCAAATAAACATCTGATAAGGTACCTCACTGCCTCACTGAGAGAGTACCAGATAACTAATGAGTACAGCTATGAGGTATTTACTTGATCAGACACTTCAAATCAGACAGACTGACAAATCAGTCAGCAGGTAGCGGTTGGCAACAGACAGGTAGGAGATCCAGGCAAAAAGGCCAAGGGGACAGGAGCAGGAGGTCAAGAGCTCAAGAACAGAAGCAGACAAAACCCAGGTGAACAAGGCTGAAAAGCTCTAACTGACATGGTATAACAGATAATCTGGCCTCATGCAGGTGGAAGCGGGCCATTATATATTTTAAGAGCACTGACAGGGGAACTGGGAACAGGTGTTTGAGTGGCTGGAGAAGATCAGGTGATTAAGAGTGGGGGAAAGTAAGAGAACATCTAGTGGCTCGATCAAGAATGACAGGGGACAGGAAGAAGGGCCAAAATTACCAGGGCTGAGATGATTGTGACAAGGTCAAGGTTAATCAGGAAATCTATTTGTAAACCGCAGTGAATATTTCTCACAGTTTTTTTAATAAACACATATGTGCTGTTGTGTGTGGCTGTGTGTTTCTTCCACCAGTTGTGTGTCTCCACTGCTGTCTGACTCCTACTCCACTGTGCGTTTAGATGTGTGCGTGCCTCCTGTCTGACCTGCATGATGCTGCAGACAACAGGAGGATCTGTAACACACATGTACAGTCCTACACAGTAATACAAACACATACATACTGTACATGCACACACATGCACTCACAATGGAGACCTTTTCATGGTGTGTGGACAGCCTATTAGTGGGACAAAAGCACATGTTTCCCTTTTCATCAGTGGATTTGCACAAAGGCAGCCCAATTTAGACATCTCTAACAAAGCTCGCCTTCTTACTGCTTCTCTTTGCCTCACTCTCTGTCTCTGTCGCACATACATTTGCACATTTGCATGCTCTTTGAGGAAGTAGTGGTTCTCATCCAAAAACCCAAGCTGTGAGAAAAGGGGCATGAGGAGGCTAACGACTGGAGGGACAGAATTAGTCAGAAACTGAGAGAAAGAGAGAGAGAGAGAGAGAGGTGTATGGGTGAGAAAGGTCCCCGAAGAAGCTTAAGTCTGCCCTGTTTTAAAATGCTTTGATCTTCCACTGAAGCCGCTCACCCAAAAGTTAACACTGTTGCTTTATTAAGGACCTACTCTCCTCTGCTCTGCTCTCAGCTCTGTCAACAGTTTTTTTTTTATTTTAGAGCTCAAATTAGCAATTCAAATGGAGGCTATTTGGATATGCTCGCCGAGCTTCCTCTCTTCAGCTTTCCAGGCAGTTTGACAATATTTTTGTTAAGCCCCATTTCCCCCTAACGCAACAGTAGCCACAGGGGAGAGAGATGAGATGGGGAGATAGAGGGGAGGGCTGTGGATGGAGGAAGAGAGCATATGCAGAGTAGTGAGTGTTGGTGTGGGTGTGGAAGGTCAAATAGGAGACAGAGCAGCCTTGGCCATTTGGTGTTTTCTCTCCGCTAAGCTAATATGAGGATAATAACAGTTATTGGAATAAAGTGGCTCTGTTTTGTGCTAAAAGGTTTAAAATCATTCAGGTATTATAAAAAGTGTCACCCTGCCACTAGATGATGAGCCTTTTTTTAACATGTGCTGGCTGACCCGAAGGACAAGTTGAATCATCTCAAAACTGTTTTAAGTTATATTAGCAAAATGCTACATATCATGAATAAATCTAATCCATAAATAGATTGCTGGGCATAGACAGGGAAAAGGCCCCCTCATTTCTAGAGGTTTTTCACGTGATGTCATCAGGTCACATGACGAAATTGGCTCAGTCTGTAAGGCAGTGGCCTACGAATGCTAGGGTGGGTGGTTTGACTCCCAGTTCCCCCTGATCCCTTGCCACATGTTGGAGAACCCCAAAATTCTTGGTGCCTTAACAGGTGACAGTCTGTCCACAAGAACTTCCCGAAGGGGATTCATAAAGGATCAATTATTATGATCAAATGTCTTCCCTGGCCTCTTCATAACAATCTACAGTCACTTTAAAGTAAATGGGTATTTATCGTGTAGCGGATGGCTGTCACAGTCAAGTGCAGCCAGGGATATCATTTCACCAGTATCCTGCTGACCCAGAGAGACAGCTGTGAAGAGAGAAAAGTGGAGCCCAACTGAGTTCCAGTTTGTTCTCTATGCCACCATGATAAACTTGCACAAACCTCACAGCTTAGCAAGCCACGTTTGTCAGAAAGGTCCCCCTCAACAGTCTACTGAGCCACAACTCACAGGCCAAAAGAAATACAGTTGAACCAAAGGCCAACTGCAGTCCAGCAAACAACACATCCAGTATGGAGGTCAAAGGTGTCAACTGATTCATTACAGCTCTTTTGGGTTATTTTGTAACTTTGTGACTTCAAAGTAACCTTCATAAATGTAATAACACTACAGTCTCTACTCTACTGCATGATCAGATGTTTTAGTGGAAAAAAGTAACATTTTATTGATTATGTTCAGCATCAGTGTTTTGCAAATTGCCATTTAAGTAAATTATGAACAAATCCTCATTATGTTAATAGAAAATGTAATTGGGTTGCTATTACATTCCCTACAAAAACATGTTTGCAGTTGCAGTTTACCAGTTGATGGACCTAATTTTCCAATTAGGCATACATTTGTGTTAATCCGAAGAACAGTTTCCTCATCGCTGTACACAGATTCTTTTTTTATTTATTTATTTTTATGCCACTATTTTTCGTCTTTTCAGTGGAGCAGAAATTTTGGTGAATATTTTAGTCATGTACTTCATGTATGTCATGATTTTTTGCTTTAACTGAGAATTTCTGCAAACTGAAAATGTAAACAGATACATAGGAACAATACATTAGGAGGGCTATTGTTTCAAAAGAAACTCTTTGGATTGCAGCTTCGTGAACTGCTGTTGTTAATGGCAGGATATGGTTGAAAGAAGCCAGTTTTTATGAAGTGAAGTCAGACTTGTTTATACAAAAAAGAGCCACGATCAAAGTTGTAGTTAAAAACCATCCATTAAAAACACTGGTCATAGACATCACTGAGACAGGGATACTGGTGTACACTTTTGGACACTTCTGCAGAACAAGGACTATGTGGGCAGTTTTGTCAGTTTTGGAAAGTTACAAAAATGACCAGAAACAGCCAGTAAAGATCATTCAGTGAACAGCTTGAACCTCTTGAAAAACTTTCATGTGGACAGTAGAACTTTAATGGCGACCTCATCCTGTAGAAGACCATTACACTGTGTCTACACCGAAAATGTGCCAGACACGTTTTTCATAGATTCACCACGCAACTGACACATCCCTATTTTAATCAATCCAGCTGTCTACACAGCTATAGGAGTGTAAACACAACCCAAAGTCTAGTTTAACGCTGTGTCAACACTGAAAGCGTAGTGTGCACAAGACGTTAGCAGGGCAATAGCAGCAGCTTTGGTCCTGTGTTTGTGTCTATACAGGAGGTGTTTGGGTCCAATACAAAGTCTAGGTCCCGTATAAAGTCACCATGCTTATATGTGTAAATGCAGGAAAACAGACCTGAAGCATAAAACATAAGCTTTGGATTCCATTTACACCCATACAGTGTGACATGTGAGCCGACTCACGGCCTGTGTAGACAGGTGGATGAACGAGTGACTGTGTTTGGGGCTCTGACGTTTCCAAAATACAGATGATCTACACGTTGTATTGAACCCACACAGCTCCTTGTAGACAAGAATCTTCATCCATGCTTCTGCTGTTGCTGCGTTTGTATATTTAGACACAACTTAATAGCTGAATGAAATCCTATGCAGTCAAAAATCATTATTTCCATTAGTACTTTTAAAAGGGCATACTATAATATCTCAAGTACAGTCTATCCACACAAGTAGATTTTGTACCTGCTGATCCTCTTCAGTGTATCGGTCAATTATTCCTACTGGGTTTACCCTTGTGGTCAGGCCAGTCTAGACAGAGTGATGGAAGCAGCAGGAAGAACTCATAAAGAGTCAAAAGTTGTACCAAATTGGCTTTAAACATTATGATCAAAGGCAATATCAAGAGACACACACAAAGTTATATTCATTTGAAGGCGTGCACATTTATTTATCATGTACAGTGTGCCTTTGTAAAAAACCACAAGCTGAGATGACAGAAGCACACCAACACACTTGAACTATACTTCTAGAAGACAAGAGGGTGAAATTAAATATTATTTTTCTCTACCTCTCTGTGTGAGATGAAGCGAAATATGACAACAACAGCTAATGAGGCAAATGATTTATCTCCCTCACGCGTGGGCTTCTATCCCCAGCTCAGACGGAGAAGCCAAAATACGTGGCTCGGTTGGCACGGACCACGCAATTTTACTCCATCAGATAGTATGTTTATGCAATGTTAGCCAAAACAAACAGAGGCGGGCGAGGAAAAGTGACAGTTAAATGCTAATTCAATATGTCTCTCCTGCCAATCAGGTCCAACTGATTACCAGTGCTTGTTCATCTAAATGTATTGTATCAGCTCCTTGGCAAAATATAATGTGATCCTTTCATGCGTGGTGGGCCTGAACTGTGGCACAGTGCTAAGTCAGCGCTCTAGTTAATAAGTCCTTTTCATTAAACAAGCGTTCATGAAACATTTATTCACTCACTCATCCTCATTTGCATTTTCTCATCATAACAGCTTTCATGAAACATTCATTTGTTCACTTGTTCTCATTTGCATGGTTTCACATGCATTCTTCAAGGAATGAATGGGACCGAAATTGGCAGAGAGTGGGAGAAGGAGGACAGGGATGAGAAAGAAACGAAGGGCAGAGGAGATGGTTATTACTTCATTTGAACAATCTGTCCTGTAAATGAAAGTAAAAATTAGATTGTTTCCTCTCATCATTATGTAGAGGCACTCAACATGTGGAAAAAATAGTCTCTTGCACAATGCAGGGCCACAACATGAAAACAGATCATTTCTGATATCAAAGCACACAGAGATGGAAAAATTCATTCTTTGTTGTAGTTGAGGCATACGTTTGAAAACACAACATCCCATTTTGAAGATGACATGACTAGATAACACAACTGTGTAGCTGCCCATTTCACCACATCCCAAATAATAAAAACTGCAACAACACACAATGAGGTCATGCTAATAACATTACATTGTGTCTTTTTATTTCCTTTTCATTTGATCTATATTGTATGAACAAGCTTCTCTCTACATGATTTCTTTCCTCTTCCAATGAACAGGCTACACATCAAAGACATGTTCAGCCAGGCCTCTGTGAAATACAGCAGCTTTGCTCTACACAACAGTGCTCTCCCACTACACGCTTGTATGGTTTGTGAACGTGTGTGAACATCAGTGCAATAAACTGAATATCGATGACGCGGCAGCGAAAGATCATCTTCATATGTTTCTAACCCTGGGCGCATTCTCCATCCTCTATCCTCTCTTCATTACCTTCTCCTCCTTTCCTTTTAACTTGTGCCGTCAGGGGAGACATCAATCTGAGTGACAGATTGTGTGATTCTCCTTCCGGGCTTGGTGGGAGAAGGAGTCCTGTCAACATAAATATCCTTCCTGGATTTGAAACGGACAAAGAGCGGCCGGGGCCACCATAAATCTTCATCCATGGTCATAGGCAGATAAACATGAGGCCATCAGCTCACGCTAATGCTAATACCACACAAACCACCTCCCCTCAGTACTGTGAATTTGGTGCTTGTTCTTATTTCCCTTTTTTCACAAATTGGCAGATAATGCAGACAGTTACCCATGTTTACAGGGACAAACTCACAACCGACAAGTTTTACTTTTAATTATTATTAAATTAAAAGACTCTTTCAGTCATTTGACCTTCACTGAGCCCCCCAGGTGTCAGGTGAAAGGAAAGGAAAGGAAAGGAAAGGAAAGGAAAGGAAAGGAAAGGAAAGGAAAGGAAAGGACAGCTGGTGTGGTGGAAAGGCCAGAGATAATTGAAAAACAAGCAGGACTGTGGTTCTCTAGGACCAGGGTTGCCTACACCTGCCTTAGAGGGCTCACTACAAATGAATACAAAGTTTTTGTAAATGATCACCTTTATTTATTTATGTTGAAACACTTCTATCCTGCTGGGTTGTGGTCTCTTCTATAATGTCAATGCCTCTTTCCGCACAGTGTGAGGATTCACTGTATAGTTAGATAAGTGTGAAAATGATGTGAATCATGTTCTGTGGCAGAGGTGGCTAACCCTGCTCATTGAGAGCCACAACCCTCCAGCTATCCCTGCACTAACAGCTTCTGATTGGCTGGACACACCTGATCCAGGTAATCAGCAGTAGGAAGGGCAGGGTTAGTTGGAAAACAAGCAGGACTGTGAGGACAGGGGTCATAGCCAACCCTGTGCTATGGTCTTTGCAGTCACTGGATCTCAACCCAGCTGAACGCCTATTTGAGATTTTTGACTGAGCTCTCCACCAACATCATCAAAACACCAAATGAGGCTGTATCTTTTGGAAGAATGGCCACCACATGCTGCCAGAACAGCTTCAGTGTGCTTTGGCATTGATTCTACAAGTCTCTTGACTCTACGGGATGAATGGAACAACAGAAAGACATTCACTCATTTGGTGTGACAAAGGCGATCATTCAGAACAACTTTGTCTTGATTTGCAGTGAACCTTCCCTCTTATCAGACAAGCAGACCCCATAGCATATAGGTTCAGTAAAATGTAGAAAGTCCTCCACAGTCCAATATAATTAATGAAAACAAATAAAAATGTTACTTCTCTGCCTCAAAACTGTCTAGTTTTGGATGTATCTTTAAAACCAATCAAGTCTCCTAAAATGATGTTTGAATGTTTATGAAAATACAAATACTTCCAGATAGTTGCTAAATGATTTGATAATGTGTGCTGTGACAGAGAGTTACACATCTTAATCCAGTTGAAGTCCTCTGGGATATTGTAAAGTGACACTTAAGACAGCGCTCTCCATCACATCATCAAAACACCGAAGGACAGGCTGTTCTAAAAGAGCTAATGATCAATTCAAAACTGGTGTGCAGCTCCTTTAGGCTTTTCCTCTAAATTGTCAACAGTGAGAATAGTCTCATTTAGTGGATGTTTTCCTACAAGTAGGTAGTAAACATACAAAATTACCTTTAAAACTTTTTTAAGATCTACACTAAATGTTTTGGGTAAAACAACAATGTAGTTGTTAGTGATTCAGTGTTTTAATAATTTTCAGTCCACTTATATCATACACTGTTGCTTTGGTATCCTTAAGTTATTTGTAGTAATTTTTCGATTATACACCCAGATGCACACACTGACATTAACGTTGCAGCTCGGTGGGGAATGAAAAACCCTGAGGCCTCATTTGTTAAAGAAACTTTGACACAAACATTGCTCCTGTGACCAAAGTCACAAAGTTATAGTTTGTTTTAATTAAACACTGATTTGAAAACTCTTGAAACCAAAATAAATAAATTGATCTTTGGAGCATTAGTTCCCCCAAACCCTTGGCTAATTAAAAAAAAAAAGATAAGCAGCAAAATTTAGAAAAAAATTAATGAACCTGTGGCCATGACTTTGTACCAGCTGAGCTGGAAAGAAATAGATTTTGCTACCTAGTTTGTCTGCAAAATGAACATCATTATGTAGAGGTAGTTTTAACCTTGTGCTGAGGTCAAAAGATTCATTGTCACAGCAAACCTACATGTAACTCAAGGCTAACACTTCATCTCTCCCTCTCCATCCCTCTCACCTCACCCGGCCAGGGCCAGTAACAGCAGATGCAGCTTATTGCACTCTGTCTTCCTCCCTGGGTCGTTATTAAAGATTACAGGAGATAATCGCTGCGGTATGATGCCGGATGCCAGGATCAGGGTGCACAATATCATCACATATGGAACGGTTCACATGGGGAATGGTGGGCTGCTTTGACATGTTCATAAGTCCAACAACTGTTAAAAGATAATGCTGCCTGCCAGCCACAGTTTCAAGAGGCTTAAAGGTGTAGTCTGTAGCTTAGGTGAAATCACAAGTGTCAACAAACCACCAAAATTCAAAATACTGCTGCTATCGTTTATACTGTAATGTTAATTGGCAGACCTTAAGACACTGACACTTGCACACAATTATTATTGCTTTCTATATGCTATCAATGCTTGTTAACAGTAACAGCTTGTTAGCATATAGAAACAACAACAAAATGTGTTAACACAATATATTTTCGCTTAAATTAAGAGACTTTAATCCAAATCAATCCAAAAATCAAAAACCTATCCTGCTCCACACAGACCTCCCTCTCGCTGCTTTGTGGTCCTCTGCTATGCTCTTTCACACTCTGCCCAGAGCTTTAAGTCGCTGTCTTTATGAAATTACAATAAATGAGAATTATCCAAATCTCCCAAATCTTATAAAGCAGAAATCCTTCTCTTCCCTGACTGAGTAAAAAGGCAAGCCTCACTCAAAAACCTTTAAAAGTGAATAGGAGGTTTGAAATGCACCTCTCCACAATAAGATTAGAAGGATTTGGAGTTTTGGAGGATATTTCTTGTAAAAAAAGAATTGAAAAAAGTAAATAGTTGTCATGTTCTTTGGCATAATAACTACTAATGCAAGTGTGTGTACAGTAAATACACACACTTATTGTATTGTCCTTCCATTTAAATTACCTTCCATAACTGCAGAATGCGAGCTGAAAACATGCCATTCTCGTCAGCAGAAAACACAGGTTCTCAGCCTGTCTATGAGCCCGTGTGAGACAGCTTATCAGTGGGCTATCATTGTCTGAGCCACAGCCATGGACACCTGCTCTGCAGAGTCACACACAGGGAGTAGAGGATGCCACCTGAATACAAATGAGACCAGGCTGTTGAACACGAAGAGGGGCAGGAATAATAAAGAAAGCGAGAGACTGCAGGCTTTGGTTAGGGAAATAGAAACTGTTAATTAGCAAGGATGCTCAAAATGCTATCTACTGACGTCTCCCCTCCCCTGAAAGCAGCTTCCTCTGTCACTGCAGGTGCTGAAGAAAACCATGGATGGTGGAGTCCCACAGCAAGGTTGCTATTAAAACTTCAATTGAATAGACTTTCTTTTTTACTGTATTGATTTTTCATCATGAATTATTGCTACGTGTCAAGAAAACATTCTACTGACTAATGACTCTGTGGTTTCTGGAAGAGCAGCTTCATTTTGTGCATTCATACCAACCTCACACATTTCTGTTTTTGGTGAATTCACATCCAAACACTTTGCTGTTCTGCTCGTCTGGGTTGCATAACGACCACAGCTGACTCATAAGCACAGCAACCTCTAATTAATATTTTGTTGAGTAGCCAAAGCAAGGTCATTATCGCAACACTTCAGCAACAATCACGGCTGCTCAGCACTGATGCCGTACAGCCATGACGAGATATAAATATTCTGTTCTGCTTTGGTGTAGACTGATTTTAAACTAGCTCTGGTATAATATTAAGATTCTGAAGCAAATTCAGGAACTTGTGTCTGACCTTTGATGTCTTTTTCATTGTTAGAAGAAGGAGTAGACTACATCATTATCATGCAGAACAAATCTATGACTGACAGAGTCTGAAATGAAGCTTTTGGTACAGCTGCCAGTGGCAGATCAGTATAGAACATTTAACATATAGAGGTTTTGAAAAAATTGGGTTTCCTGAAGCACTGAACTTGTTTTCTATGTAGTTGCATGTCAAAAATCAAGAGCAGTTTATTATACAGATAGCATCGGATTTAAAATTTCTCCATATTATCATTTAAATCACCAAAGTTTAGAAATACTAACAATATTAATCCTTTAGCCATGCACTATGATTAAAGTCAACATGTGTCGATGGTGATCTTTGACCTTTCCCCTATAGTTTAATACTTTAACAGCATTTCCATCAGACTCAGCTGTACTTTGTCCATCCATCCATCTATTATCCTAACTTCTTGTCCTTCAAAGGGTCACTGGGGTGCTGGAGCCCATTCCAGCTGTCATTGGGCAAGAGGCGGGGTAAACCCTGGACAGGTCACCAGTCTATCACAAGGCTGTCATATAGAGACAGACAAACATTCACACTCACATTTACACCTATGGGCAATAAGAGTCACCAATTAACCTAACTACATGTCTTTGGACTGTGGGAGGACACCGGAGTACCGGGAGAGAACCCACGCAGACACGGGGAGAACATGAAAACTCCACACAGAAAGGCACCCGGCCGACCCGTTGATTCAAACCTGGGTCCTTCTTGCTGTGAGGTGACAGTGCTAACCACTAAATCACGTGCTTCCCTGGGTGTGTTCAATAAAGATTCAAAAGATCATGTCTGTTTATCTGTTTAGAATTTTTTTAATAGTATACTATAAGTCACCCATGACTAAATGACAAAAAGTAATCATTTCAATTGTTATATGAAGTCAGTAATGTGTCATATTCCATGTCATGAATTGACTATAGCTATGATGAGGACTGTGGTTTAGTTAAAGCATTGCTGTGCCTTTAAGAGCAGCCTCACACAGTTGCTATAGTCACTAAGTAGCTATGTGTCTTTTGAAAGGGTCAGACAGGATGACAGCTCATTTATTGGCCTCATTCTTCATGTAAGTGGCTGATTTTGCAGAAGTTTATAATTATAGAAAAAGAAAGAATTTAAAACTCTGAAACTGTTTTTGCTATCTTACAGCTATTTATCTTTTACCTCAAATTAGTTTTACTTTAACTGAATTTCTCCATGATCTATATGATCCTGTAAGTCCACTTACCCTGCTCTTTCTGGAGCTTTCAACCACATCAAACAGGATTCTTCAGCAGATGGAGTTGTCCTCATCTCATCTTTGCTACATACATAAACAGTTCCAGACTGTGTGAGAAAAACAAGTGAGTTAAGATTGTTATCAATTAGTGTATCAATTGTTATCAGCTGAAGTTTCCAGTGGCAAAAATGAATTCTGAAGCTTACCTAGTTCTTGTTTTTGATTTTGTAAGAACCATAGTCTACTCATGAGCTTTTGGTAGTGAGTCTGAACTTAGTGCCACTTTGACCCAACCCCAGATAAGCAGAAGATGATGGATGGATGGATGTAATATGCACAATGCCAAAATGTACATGACATATTAGCAAAAACTGTTATTTATGGGAAATCTCTAGTGACACTTTGTTTACATGCAACTGGTGCTTGATGGGTGTTAATTTCTTACTTTAGCGCATATACAACAAATAGCAATATAACATGATTGCCCAACACAATGTGAAGCCACACTGTGGGACATAACATTTTATATTTTTATTTGATCAGTGTCAGTAATCAGTTTTGCATTATACTGTACATTAGCATGTAAATGAACAAGGTCAGGACTAGCGCATTAATTAATTTAACACAAGGGTCAATACACAGATAACGCAACCTGATGCTTTCCTGTCATTTACAACAGTATTATTTAATACCGTCAGATCATGACCATAAACCTTAATCTCAACCGATTTTTCAAAACAAACACAATGTCACCTCCTGCAAATGCAAATCCTCCCATCATCTGAAAAATTAACGTAAACCTACTGGCCTCACTTCTGCCTTATCTCATTGATATGTCACATGAACAAAGTATGAGAATAACATAAAATAATGGATTTTCTACTGTGTACACTGCCTGTGTTACAGAACATATAGGAATACTGTAAATACATTTCAGTTGCAGTGGATACACTTGCTTGGAGTCACCTGCTCAAACCTGTCAAATTGAACCATGCATCAGTGACAGTGAAGCCGTGGCAGCCCCATGGGGTGATCTGGGCTTCCCTCCCCATCACTACATCCTTGGCATTGATTTGATGTGAACTTGGACCATCTGTCCTGTGTTAATTGTACATGTGCTGTTATGCCTCATTGGTGGGCTGCACGACAGAGAGGTGCACAACATTTTTTCTTCCCTATGGTTTTCTTGATAATAGGTGTCTGAGAGAGGCTCAGATTGGAAGTCCAAATAGGATAAAAGTCTATTTTCATTTACATTTGGCAATTTTTGGTAACTGTAGAGTACTAATCTAGCATTCTGGGGTTGTTCTCAATCTCAGCCTTAAAAAACTGTGTTTGTTGACTGTTTACAAATGCATCCCTCACATTTTGTATGCAGTTTCAGAGCTGCGGTAGAGCAGGGTTTGGACTTTCTGAATAATAATAAGTGGCTAAAGGGGAGATTTAGTCAAAGTGCATTCATCTCGCTGGCTCTGCTGTGGGTGACATAGCTTTCCCCTTTCCAGCTCCGGGTCTCTTTTCCTTTTCCACGAACAAGCTCTCATTGCAAACAGCAAAGGCTGTCCCCTCTGACTTTAATATTACATGGTCGAGATGAGGGGAACACAGGCCAGGAAACAGTGACGAGAAGATATTTTGATGTTCAATGATCAGGGACAATCCCAGAGCAGCTGAGCCGAGAGAAGGGATGTGAAGTTGGGCAGGCAAG
The DNA here is from genome assembly GCA_032362345.1 of Sandelia bainsii. NCBI lineage: Eukaryota > Metazoa > Chordata > Actinopteri > Anabantiformes > Anabantidae > Sandelia > Sandelia bainsii. The sequence goes on from JAUMHL010000010.1 coordinate 5,749,135, forward strand.
AGAGAAAGATAGAGTGAGACAGAGAGAGAGCAGAAATAAGGAGACAGAAGGCAACAGAGTGCAAGAAAGAGTAAAAGCTGGGAAATAAGACAAAAGAGAATGGAAATGAAAGAGATGTAAAAGTGCAAAAGAGAGTGCAAAAGTGTGGAAATAAGACAAAAGTGAGTGAGAATGAAAGAGAGATGTAACAAGAACGAACGCTTGTGATCTTCTGTCTCTCTACCATCCTGATGCAGCAGGGGAATTGGAAAACTGAACAGCCATTTCCTGATCTTGACAGGTGTCATGTAGAGTTCCACATTACATGATGCTGGCTTTCTGACACACATTATATAGACATTCAGTTAAAGTGAAATGCCAGTTCTTCACTGCACTGTATTCAGATGGGGTTCCTAACAAGAATCAAAATTTGGCTAGTATATTTACACTAATTTTATCTTGTCTGAGTTTTTGGATGTCAGTTAAAGAGATAATGTAGCATTATCATTTTTCTGTTGTCAAAAGTAATGCCAAAATGAATAATGTGAGCTTTTATTATTAAAAGAAAGGAAACATGGTCTTTGAGTAAATTGATACCTATCTACCTGATGCTGTGACATGTCTGCTTCTTGTGAGCCAGAAAATCTACATGCACCTGCCACTGCTAGCCTTCATATTTGTTTGCTGGCTAAGACGTGCAATCATGTATTTGCTATGTATAAGAGATACAGGACACAATATGATTTACAGAGCTAACATGCATGCTGCATCAAGTCCCTTGATTACTGTGCATGATTCCAGTTTAGCTTTAAGGTCCAACACTTGTGTCAGTCACTTCAGAAAATTCAATCTGACACATCTCTTTAATGTTGAAAAGCACTGGAGTAAACCTAATAAAGTTGTGCAGTCCTTCCTATGCATGTCTGACAACACAGCGTGCAACACCATCTCTGTTTCCGCAGCAGGAGTAGCAGAGGATGCCAGACACCTCTCCTGAGAAACAATTAGCTGTGAACTTCAGAGGAGAACAATGATTAGCATGTGTGCACACGGTTAGGGGGGGAACTTGAGTCCTCTTACAGTTACACTATTGATCCCTTTTATATTCAAGAACTGAATTACATAACAGTTTATTCTCTTAGGATACCCTACCCTCATCATTGCCTTACTTTACCCTGTTCAGACACTTCATTCGTCATTCCCCTCCTTCACTGCAGTAACCTTGTTTGGCCTGCTGGACTAATTAAAGGATCTACAAACCAGAGTAAGTGCTCGCCATATGCTCTAGCCAAGAGTAACTCCAGAATGTCGCAACATGGAGCATCAGACGTACTCGAGTTGTTAGAGCACAACTAAAATACATTACAGTCTCTGCTCACCTCATTCAAACCATAAAACCCTTTTAAAGTCCTTTAATATCAATTCAGTGTCTGTCACATGGTGTTTTCATGATGTGTAAAGATAACTGCGATGTGCATCACACATTACATAAAAGATAGATTTTTGTAATAGCAATTTTCAAAACAAGAGACAAAAATCTAACAGAATAATAGGTTATATGGTAATAACTATGAATAAGTAACTAAAATGCGTGAACATGTACGGAAAGGAAATATTGTAAAAAGGCATCCCACAGTACAAGAAGTGATACTTACAGCTGGCAGCCTGGGCTTCTCAAGGGAGTCAGCTTGTCGCTCCAGCTGTACCCTACAACGGTACGAGCACTGTACCCTTGAACATGGTACATTTTAGTACCTTTTTGTTTGTACCTCTAAAAGAACATTTTTGTACCCCTAATGACAAAAATGTACGTTTATGTGCTGGTACTAAAATGTACCCATTGGAAAGGTACACATAGGTACCTAATAAGGTACAGCTGGAGCGACAAGCCATTTTGTACCTTAACAAAAACATACCCTTTAATAAAAGACAAACATTTACAATTATTCACCAAATTTTATTTAGACCTAACATACATTTACATGTAAATCAATACATTCTGCACATGACATAAAAGCACTAGTTTAACATTAGCCTAAAGAAGTTAAAAAAAGTATACTTACAAAAAAGTACATTTACACAATGCAAATTAACGAACCCTGCACAACTCATGCAGGTTGTGAGCCATTCATTAAACGGTTTTAAAACAGCAGTGTTTTACAAACAAAAACTAATTTCTTAAAAAAAATCTTAAAATACAGAACATTGACAAAAATTACCTTTAACTCAGAATATAAATTCTCTATAAAACACACTGTTAACAAAATTCAAAGTAACACAGGGCATACCGACTGCTGTGATGAACGCTTCATTAAGGCCGGTGCACTGTCACTCCATCTACCTACAGCACACTGAATGCTCTTCCAGAGATCGCCGTGTTCCAGTCATTTTCCAGAATGTAGCTTATTTTATATAGGGGGTACCTATATAAAATAAAAACAAACAAACAGAAGATTGATGAATAAAATACCTGCATTATTTTTGCAAGTAAAATTTGTAATTGTTATGTTAAGGCCTCCTAATTACTAGTTCTTGCTGGTGAACAATCCTGAGTCTTATTTTTTGATGATTTGTAACATCAAAGTACATGTTGAGTACATATCCACTATGTAAATAATTCAATCATGCAAATACTTTATGAATCCAAATCTGTGTTCATTTATCATGGAATGTGTAAAAGTGAATACTGTTGGACAATTCAGACACCTACCTCTTTCACTTCTTTCATAGTGATGTGGTCAATCCTTTCTCTGAAGATGGATGGCAATAGGATAAGCCCGCTCCTTTAGTAGATACCTGCAATACAGAAAAACATCCTACTTTCATGATCATACTTTGTAAGTCTTATTTTAAGTTTCAGTGTGATAATCACAGCCAATATATTGCCATGTTAACTAGCAAGGTGACAGTAACTACCTGGTAGCAGTTTAGCCAGGGAATCTCATCTTGCATCACTGTGTAGTTTTGGTGTACAAAGCACTTGCATCACTTTTAGGTGATGGTTGAAGCTGCTTGTTGAGGGATGGATTTGGTCAAACTTTGTCAAATAAGCTATAAAGCATACACGAAGACAAACATTCAGTATATAACTAAGTAATTGTAGCTCATAAAAAGCAGTTCATTATTCACTTTATTTGACAGGGACAAAAAGTAAGCATTAGTGCACAAGCAACCTTAGTTAGTTAGTGCACAAATAGTGCATCTAGCATTGTCAGTTTCGTGTACAAAATGGAGGACCCAAATGCAGACCAGGGCAAGAGAGGGTTCGAACATAGAAAACTTTAATAAAGAAGGGGCACACAAACAAAACACAACCGAACAT